>JANEHK010000059.1:2145461-2179867 GCA_025960845.1 Tachycineta bicolor | reverse complement strand
CCCCCCCCCCCCCACCCCCCCACACCAAACACCCCCACCTTTTGTGTGCGTGTGGGGGGGGGGCGGCCCCCCGCCTTGTTTTGTTTTGGGTTGGGTTTTTTTTTGTTTGTTTGGGTTTTTTTTAATGAAATTTTAATTACTTCTTAAAGCCATTATTCTTCAGGTAAAGATAGATTGTTTTATATGGTAAGAAAACCAGATATACCCTGTAAAACTATAGGTAAGGAATCTTAACTCTTATTCTTTTTAATATTTGAAGTTATACTTTAGAACGTTGCATTTGTTGTGATATTGATGTTTAATTTATTGATGCCTAGGAGCAACTAGTGGTCACTAGTTAAGATTAGAGGAACATAATAGCACTCCATACCCCTCACTTCTCCCTGTCCCTCAGTCCCTGATGATTTTAAGTACCCCTGTCTTCAGTGTTGAATATTTCTAAGAGCAATGGGGTGGCATTTACTGAGGCTGGCCAAAGGCTGTCTTTGAGCTGTACAAATGCAGATCTCCATTTCTAAGGGGAGAGTGGGATTTCACTGGACTCCCCCTTTTTAGCATGTTTCATGTAACTAAGAGTATAATATAGAGGATCACATCACTAGAGAAACCAATTAGGCTGGTCTTAGAACAGGACAGCTACTTAGATTGTCATCCTCTGTTCACTTTCTAACTTGTAGATTACCCTTTCATCCTATTGTTTCCTCCACTTTATCTTATTTCTGAGAAAACATAAAGTTTCCTTCAAATTGTAATTATTTCTCAACTGCTGCGATTCATAAACTGCATTTCAGCTTGTGCTTTGGTGAACTATTTGCGGAATAGCAGTAGATGCTGGCTGTCAAGAGTTTCATAAGAGAGGATTTCTGAGGAAAAGCTCAGTTTAGCATCTTCAGGATTCTGTTTCCTTTGATACAGAAAGTTTTGTGTTTCTCTGTGGAAGTCATTAAGTAGATTCCTATTCACAGCACATATGAGCCTCATCACTGATATTTTCCCGTGGCTGCCCTACAACTTTTGCAGGCCAACATGTACCAAAGTCAATTGACATTATCACAGCTCCACCATATTTGGAATGGAAAAGTTATGCAGGCAGGTAACCTGTGTGGGGAGGACACATACAGAGACCAAACAATGTTTTGTCATGGTTATAGAGACTGAGATAACTGCAAGAGAGACAAAAGAAGAAAAACAGTCTCCGTGGGAAAAAAGAAATTCTGCTTCTCTTTAGGCCCTGGAGAATAAAAAGGAAGGAGAGATTTCAAGATTGTGAGATTTTACAGCTCTGCAGACCCTTAGTTGGGATAAATAAATTCTGTCAGCCCTAGTAAAGAGGAGGTAGATTTTGTGGCTGTTTGCTACAAAATCTCATATTTCTGAAACGGAAAGGGCTAGAGAAGATTGTAGCTGGAGCAGTAGAGTGTGACAGAGAATGAGAGAGCCAGACAAGTCTGTGTCCTCTCAGCATCAATTTGCCTTGCTGTTCTCAGAAGTAACCAACTACACTTATGCTTAAACACTGTGATTCAATTTTCCAGGCATAGCAATAACTGTTCTGAAAAAAGAGACTGACATTCCTTTCATGGTTGTTAGAAAGTGTTGAAATTCAGAAAACCACTCCTCTCCAATGGCCCCATGTGAGTACAAGACTTGCTTTAGATGTTCCTCTGAATGCCTCCAGTGCTGTATGTAACTATCAAAACCAGAACAACTATACACAAGAAAAGATGAGACTTACCATTCCATTAAATAGAAAGTATTACTTTGACCATTAGTAGCAGGAATGGATTTTTTTATTTGAAAGCCAGGAAAAAAATAATGTTAATAATGTATATGGGGAGGAACCATGGTGGAAATGGGTTCTGTTTGTGGCAATACATGAAGTAGTCTGGAAGAATATGCAGAATTCTACATTGGCCAAGCCTTTATAATCCTTTTGATTGTCGTTCTGGTTTTTGTTGTTGTTTTTGTGAGGGAGGGGGTGTTGTTGGTTTGGTTGGTTGGTTTTGTTTTTTGGGGAGTTTTTTATTCTTTCTGGGACTACTTAGTGGGACCAACCAAATCTATTGAGAAAATAGCTGTCTTGTGACAGCTTTTGACTGTTCCATTCCCAGTGTAAACTGGCACACTTTGCAATGAAGAAGCTCTTTGGGCTGTAGGCAACATGTGAAAACAGAATATATTCATTTATTGCAGTCTGGGCAGTGAAAGCCTTCAAAGAGTGAGAGGGCCAGTTTGAGATAAAATTTCTCTGTGTTCACAACATAAACAGACCCTAGTACAAACAAGAATTCATTCCAATTGGGAATGGATTGAGTTTGCTAGAATAGGTTATAAAGTAGATAAGTAGATTCAAATAAGCTTAAACTCTAAGAAATTATTGTTTCTGTTGTCTCCCTAGACAAAGAGAAGGGTGTAATTATCTTAGAGTTCTTACAAAGGTAGTGAAAAAAATGTATCAAGACAAGAGGCAGTGGAACAATTGTAGAAATTGAACTGCAGTAAATCATAAGCTTGCAATAGCTTGCTTCCTAGATTTCTGAAGGAAATGCATAGCTGAGCACCTGAGTAACTTCTGAATCTATAGTTTATTTTTAAAAGCTGTGTCTGATCTGGAGGATAGCCACTTATTAGGAAGAAAATTGATGTCAGGAATTGCTAAGTAGTCTTCAAACCCCAAGAAGTAATCGAGAAAAATAAATGAAGTCAACATCTAGATGAAATTGTCAGGAGGATATGATTTTTGCCCAGTTTAAGGAGACAAGTATACAAATCTACTGTGAAAACTGTCCTGTCCAGCTTTGTTCGCACTGCTAGCATGGCTTAAAGTGAATGTATATTTTTATTATAAAACACTTTTCTTACTGGTAACATATTTCTTCAAGCTGTTCATATAGTGTTATAAAAAGTGTTTGATTAAAGGAACAAAGTTGCATATGTATTCTTAAGAAGAAAAAAAGATTATAAATTATTTGGTTTTTTTCTAGTCTTTGCAACAAATGCTTCTCTTTTTTTCTTAGACTGATATTCTGAAACTGGAAGTTGTGTTGAGCTATTAGGTCTTTCCTATTTCTTTTAGGTATAGAGTTTTCAGAACAGGAGTCATTTGGGACTTTGAAAAAACTAGTTCTTGTAAGAAATAGATATAATTTCTACTTTGACATAGAAGTAATTAAATAGTGGCCAGTGTTATGCATTGGGGACTGCAAAATAAGTCATCAAATTACTCCTGTCAAACAATTACTGTGGAAAGAAATTAAAAAGTTTTATACATGAAAATAAAATAGAATAGAAAAATCTTACTTAAATCTATTCAGTAATTATTTTGTACTTTCCCTTTGTGAACATTATTTTGTAGTTTTGAAAACAGATAAAGGTAAAAAAGAAAAAAAAAATCACTGTGATGTGTAGATAATTAAAACCCTACATGTATTTTAAGATTAATACGCTAAACTTTGAAATGGAAAAAGTAGAGATATGATGAAGGTATACAATAATATTCTAGTTTCTGTTATATTTTCCCCATTAGACAAACAAAAAGTCATGTGATGGGTGAAGAAATTTGAACTACTAACTATTTTAAAATTAATAGTCCATTAACCAAACAGTATTGAAGTAAGAATTTTAGGATTTTTTTTTTCCAAATCTGTAGAGGTATTTTTCCCAAAACTATCCAAGCTGCTTTTTTTTTTTTTTTTTTTTTTTTTTTTTTTTTTTTTAATCAGTAGAAGAACAAAACAAGATTAAAAAAAATATAAATACATGCTCTGAATATTGTAAAGAAATCTTTTGCAGTACACCATGTTGCATAATTGCTTCCCTGGGTTTGGGAAGTTTAGCTTTTCCTGTGGGGCTTTAACTGTTCAGCTGAAGCTATTTACATTGCTCAAAAGGAAGGGTACCAGAGAGTAGGAACAATCAATTTGATTGCTGCTCCATTGGTTACAGCACCACTAACCAACTTGATTTACATGGCTATTTGACCAGTAGGTGCTACTCTTTATAGTCTTGCTTAAAAGCAGTTCACTTTGCAGTGTGGGTAGACAGTAGCCTTCAAATGCTTACACCAACACTTTGTTATAATCATGTAGTGTGTTACAGCAATACACCATCTTGATACCAGATTGGACAACAACCAAATGTGAGTTTTTACTTCTGCTTAATATTGCTTGATTTTACATTAAAGCAGCTTGTAAGTATTTGAGGTTTTCTCTTTCATTTGAATATACTTCAGGTGAGAGTTGCTGAAAAGAGATTATGGTTAGATTTAACAGCTAGCAGGCTCAAATAGTTCATTGCTCATTCAGTTAGGGTAACAGTACTGAATATTTGGTTCATCTAAAGATAATGGGTTTTTTTTTTCACTGCTGCCTTTTATAAAGCAATGAAGCTATTGCTTAGTCTGCAGTTCAGAGACACTGTTGCTTAGCTAGAAAATGGAGTTTTACTGGAAGAAAGGAAATATTTCATGTAGAAGAATCAATCGTCATCATTTTAGATGTTCTGTATGAGGAATCTGTATCATGTCCATGGCTGCTAGAATTTACACTTAAATATGTAATCAAGGTCACAGTTTTATTTTATTCATATTCCAGCACAGTATTATTGGTATATGGAAGGATACTAAATGAGTGCCTTTAATGTATCAAGAGCCTAAATTTCTGCTTTAATTACATCCATCCTAACTGTATGGTGTTTCTGTTGGTACTAGTAATATTTTATATGCTTTCTGGACACATGAAAAATATACTGTGCCAGAATGGTAGAGAAGAGGACATGCAGATAACTGGTGCATTTAAAAAATTTTCTAGTTTTGATTGGAAGAGATATCATTACTTGAAGAATTGTCGTCTTCAAGTACTTTCACTTCGGATATCTCCTTGGACACCTCCTTTACCTTACACAGAGGTAAAAAAGGAAAACAAAGAGATACTGAAAGCTAACATGGCTATAAATTCCTAAAACTTCTTCAACTGTGGCATCAGACATGCAAAGTCAGTTTGGGCTATATCATGCATATGCTTTCTTCAGCAGCTGTCAAAATAGAACCTGTTCTGCCACACCATTTTATGTGAAGGCAATATGATCATATCTCTGATTTGAAAAAGTGAATAATTCTGAAAATTAGGTCATGGCTTTGGGGCCATAACAAGTTACATTCTGTTTGATATTGGCTGTGTACCTAACAAAACTTTATAACTTACTGTTTGTTCAGTATTTCTGAAGCAAGCAGAAAACTGCAGAAAGTAATCCCGTAATATATACATAATATTGTGTTCCTTTCTGTTCACCTAAATTAAATCAATTACATTTTAAACTCACCAGAAGGATTTACTCTACTAAGGCTCACTGAAATTTACAGTAAGCAGCACAGCTTCAAGTTCTTTTGAAAATTTTGCTCTACCAGTCTAGGTTCACACATACAGGAATGACCTGTTACTCTTTTTATAATACAAACTGATGTCCATTTAAAAGTTTAGTGCCTTTTTTTTTTTTTTCATATATTTTCATGCAAATTTGAAGTCCGAGTTCCAAAAAAATATTTCAGTGACTTGTAGTTGTTATGTAGATACCCATTGAGAAAGCATACTCATTTTTCTTAAGAAAACTGCTAATAATGAAATATTCCACAAACTGAAAAATAATCATTATTTCTAATTTTTTTTTTGCTGTATCTCCTTTGCTGGAATTTTTACATTTTTATACAAGTAATCCAATATTTAAGAACATTTATGGTCAGGGTTCACTTAGAGTTTCTGCAGTTTTCAGGAAAATCATATAGACCTGTGTATGAACTGTGTAGTTTTCTCTTTTTCCTGTAGTTTAATTCCAATTAATAATTACCAGTACATCCTTCAAAAGTAACAACAGAGCTACTGCTCTCTAATACTTATTCTGTGTTATTTGTAGAACACCAAATCTGTAATTCCTAAATCTGTATTGTTAGAGGTGATGGTAGATTATTCCTTTTAATCTGCTACCAGTAGCATTTTTACTTTGAAATGCAAACACTGAGCTCTCTTGAAATGGTGAGTGCATGACCTCTGATATTACTTATTATTACCCTTGCAGCTTGTTCCACAAATATTTTACATGAGAAAAAAAAAAATCAAGTTATTGATAATATGCACTCTGTATCACATATTAATGCAAACTTTTTCTGTTTATACTGGCAATCACTAGATGGCACTGCTCTATGGTCTTGTTAAGACGTTATATTTTCCTTTTCTCTAAATAATAATTTTCTTCCCTGATATATGGAATAATGAATTGTTCCTGGTTTTGTGGTATTATTTATCCGGTATTTGTGGCAAATGACAAAAAATTTGGATAAATATATATTTTTAGGAAGGTTAAATCCCTGAACATGATGTTTTAGTTAAGTGTTTGGCATGAGGAAAACCATGCTGTTTGCTAATCTCTGTTCCAGGACTAGTAAAAATAGTAAATGTGAGAAAAAAGCCACAATGAGAACACTCTTCAATTTCTGTGTTTGTTGGTATCTCTGCCAGTTGTAAATCAGCATGTTAGGTGTCTCTTTTACTTCTTGGCAGGAGGGTTATTGTGTAATCCTGAACTTGCTAGTTGTCAATTCTAACTTTTCTAATCTTCAGTTGCTCAATTGTCAATGCAGTCAATTCAGTCTTTAGCCAAGTGCATAAGGAACAAGAAGGTAGGAGACAATGTAATCCCTTCTGTCACTGGAATGTTAGCACAGTGTATGTGGGTGATGCTATTAATTCAACACACTTCTGTGAATAGACTGCTCTAACAACTTTTCCTCCAGGTCAAAAATGTACTTAGGGCATCATCAGTGTAACAACACTGTTACTAGACAGCAACTAAAAAAATGAAAGGGCGTTGCAGACCTGAAACCATCAGCAGCAGCACCCTGTCAAGATAAAGAAGCAGGAGCTGTTTTTTGTGTGTGGTGTCCTTTCAAAGTTTAGGGTACCATCACTGACTCTACTACTAAAGTTAAATAAGAAGTGGTAGCAAGTTTTGTAGGACTTCTGTAGAGGGGAGTGCCTTAAAAGTCCTCATTCATTGGTTTATTTTACTTATTTTACTCCTAATTTTTTTTGTTTGTTTGTTTTGGTTTTTTTGTTTGTTTTGGTTTGTTTAATTATGGCACTCTGGCATACTGTGGCTCCAGGCCTATGTGGTTCCTTAATTATTTGAAGAACAGTATAAAAGAGTACATGTGTCTAATGGCTGCATATAAATGGAACTTCTTTTGATCTTCAGTAAAGCTGTCTCAGAAGTGTTTTTAGTTCTGGCTAGAAGAACTGCAAGACATTTTTTAACCTGAAAGTGACTGAGATTCTCTTAATATCAAGCTCACTGTGGGATTCTTTCAAGAATAGGTGCCAATACTGTCAGTAATGACAGCCAGTAGGCATTTTCTGTTGTCTAATTTTGAATGATTAAAGAGTCAGACACTAATTTTTGAGCTTGTCATTTGCAAAGAATTCTTCTCTTTGGAATTAGGATGGTAGTTGGACCTATGCATGTGATTTTAGGGTCCAGAGACAGGATTTACCGGTCTAACTTTTGATGAAAATTAAATTTGCACTCCTATGTGTTCATACTGTGTAACATAATGACTGTGAAGCTTTAAATGAGCGGTTTTTTTCAGCTTGGTAATTTTTAGTGCTGAAAATGGAGTGGCTCTCCTTTCAAAAATGCATTCATAAAAAGGCAACAGTAGTTAACTTGAGACATTCAGAAAATGTTTTTCAAAGACAAAACTATAGATACTTTGACAGAAAATGTTCTTTCATGAACTGGTTTTCAACAGTTGGCTTCTTTTTTAATAACAAAAAAGAAATTAATTTATTTTCTTAAATTACTTCCAAAAACAAAGATGTAAATTTCATTATGCATTTACTTTACCTGGTTATTCTTGTGAAATTATAATTTTAAATAATCTGCACTTTTGGCTTTGGCGATGATCATTTGCTTAAGAGTGAGCTAGATGAAAAGAAATTTTGCAGAAGTTATCCATTAATAATTTTGTAATTTCATGAAAGATTGACAAAGAAATCAATAAAATCTGATTATTTCATAATCCATCTTTTTTGATATGAAGATTCTGGGGCCTGAGTTCAGTGTTGGCATGGTAATACTCTGCTTGTGAAGCTGTCAGTTTAGATTGTATTTTAATTAGCATTTTTGGATTGAAGTAGAATGCAGGATGAGGCAGTAGTAATGCTAGCTTTGAATTGGAAGAATCTAGGCTGAAGATTTATTTGCCCTAGATAATGAGACTGTTGTTGGTATCTCCATGCTGCAACCACGTGTTTGAGATAGGCATATCAATACAGGAATAATTATTGATTTTATCACCTTCTGGTTTTTATAACAATATGCTTGTGTCTGATTTCCTGTTTGCTGTTTCATTTTAAAGAATAACATTTGTGGACTTTGCCAAAGTTGCAGTGAGAAAACTGTCTCTTCACCAGGAATCGAGTAAGCAGTCCTGTTTATGAGTACTTTCCACCAGTGGTTGGAATCTGAACCTCATTCTGTATTAATTTCAGAATACAGTTCACTGAATTGGTGAATATCTTAAGTGAGACTGGATGAATTGTGACTGAATTACACAAGAAGTATCATATAGACTGCACTGTAACAACAGAAATGTCTTAAAATTACTCACTTTCTTATACTACTAGGAAGGTGATTTTAGTAACACAAGATAGCAGTGCTATGCCTAAGGCTGTTCTGTCTTCCTTGACTCGAGTCAAACTAAAACCTTCTTCTCCTACTCCCTTCACTGCCTTGCTTTCAGTTAAAGCTATTAAAAAAACCAGACAGACATTTTATAGTTTGCTTGGCAGGAGATTGAGGCTGCCACATTTCTGTCTTTGATTCCTTTTAGAAAACAATGATAAGGATCCTCTTTCAGTGATAGTTGGGGGGAAAAAAAGCCCTCCACTGTAAAAGGATGGAAAACTTTTTGGAAAACTTTTTTTTTTTTTTTTTTTTTTTTTTTTTTTTTTTTTTTTTTTTTTTCCCCTTGGGACTTGACCTCTTGGTTGTTCTTTGAGGAAGCAGTAATCAAGGTACTTAGGAAATGTTCAATAGTGGTTTATTTACAATGTCTTAGAAGACTGTGGAAGTTTCAGATTTTTATTTCAAAGTTACCTAGGGTAAATTTGGCCACTTTGCTTCATAATTGGTACTAGGATTTAAAAACTAAACTAAATAAAAAAGAGTCTGATTCACTTCTGAACATACGCACAGTTTTGAAACTATTATATTGAATGAAAGTAGCAAGCAATAATTTGAGGCTATTCTATTTGTGAGAGTAGAGAATGTATTTATATATAAAATAGTGATTTTCTTTGAATATTTTGTGTATATAAAACCAGCTTCTTTATATGTGTTGTGAACAGAAAGGAAGCTTCAAAAAAGATTTGTCAGAGACATCTTGCCATTAAGTCATGAGGTTCAGAAAGGACTCCTTTCCTTTCTTAACACATTCTCAGAGACACATCTAAGTGTAACTGGAGCTAATCCTAGTCAGACTTGGTCAGGTCTAAAGGATTGTGTAAGTCCAATTGAGCCTTTATATAACTTTGTCCTTTTTATGACTTAGGATGGCAACCCAAATATATTTATAAGGATAAAATAAATAATTAGAAGACCCTGCCCATCAAATAGTGGGATGGGGCTTCTCCAGTATAAAGTGATTAACTATGTCATACCTCCATGCCAGCTGTGTCAACCTAGCAGATTTACATAAGTCATAACTGCTATCACTTGTTTGTTCTCTTACCAAAAAAATTGCCACACATTGACTGGTGCCAGTTTGCTTAAAGAAAGACCTTGTTCTCCCTATCCTCAGCATATTTGGCTTTGAGACTCAAGAGTCAGTATGGTCTCTGCATTCTCAATACCAAAAGCAGTGTGACTCTCCTTCCTCTGTTCTCCATGGATAATTTTTGCAAAATAGGGTAAAGTGTGAACTGTTTTACCTTTTATCCCTACTGAGGCAGAGCATTCTGCTACACTGCATCCCCTGACTGCAGTCAACCTAAAAATATTACAGTTTTGTATGCACTGTGATTACAGCTAAATACCTTAACAAATGCACTTATTGAATATTTTAAGTTATCATGGACAGTTACTGCTTTATAGAATGTAATATATTAAGAATCTGTAGAAAGTACCAAAGCTTTGTTATAAATGCTAAATATAAATTATTCTAATGGTAAACTGTATTAAATGGAATATAACTTTGTACACCACAAGAGCACTTGAAGAAATCTTAGCGATATCTGATGAGTTTTCCAGTAGGTTGTACTTAGTACATTGCACAATAATGTAGAATTTCAAACATGATTAATTTATGCTTACAATATCACATGAGTTAATCCATCTAATGAAGCTATGTTTTGTATAAGTCTCAGGGGCTTAACTGAATTGTCTCAAATGAGTAATCTAAATTATACTGAATAAGCAGATTGGTTCTGTGTTGTACAACATGACAGCTTTTTTGTTGTAGTAATAATTTAGGGAATTTATCTCTACGGATGCTTTGCCAATGCTGAATCTTTGACAGTAAAGTCAGTAGAATCAATTGACAGTAAATTTGAGAGGAGTTTTTATCCATTTCTGAAAAAGCATGTGTTACAGGGTGCATGTCTGGCTTTTGTTGCTTGTTTGGAGTATTTTTTTAAATAGTAAGAGGTAACACTACAGCTCTTTCCCAGAACCCAACATGCTGGTCTCAAAGACCTCAGAAACCAGGTAAAAATGAGACATAAGTTGTCTCTCTATAAATATTTTAGGAAAAGGATATTCTTCCAAGGGAACAGCCAGACTTCATCAGATTATCCATCTGTGGGTCTTCTTCTCTGAATAAAAATATGTAAAACAACTGTAGAATAGTGGGTATGTAAACTCAACACTTGCAGGTTATATTACATGGAAACAAGTACAGAGGGCTCTAAGTAGGGTGGAATTTTCTTTCTCTTTTAGATTAAAATAAGACACCATTATCTTAATTATACATGAATAATCTACCCCTTCTTTAAGCACTACTAGAATAAGGTAAAAGAGAATTTTAGAGTTTTTAAAAAGCACATGTATGCATATTCATAGAGAACATTATCTTATTTTTGTCAAGGAATTTAAGATTTCTTGGAAAAGCTTCGTTTTTATTTTAGGAATATGAAGAATTTTTACTGCTGTCATAACAAGTTCTTTGTAGCTTCTGTCACTAAGAAAAAAAATGGATATTCTTTACATTGAAATTAAAACTTTTGTTGAACAATAGCTATAACAGTGATTATCTTTTAGTTATTTGCCTTTTAACAATTAGCAGCACAATGATATATTGGACTGAAAAATATTTTTGCAGGTTTTCTAAATAGGCACAATGAAAAGAATTTCACAAACCACTCCTAGCTGAAAGATAATCTATTGCCTAATGATAGCTGAAGGAAGTCCTTTAAAGGAAGTAGACTAGTATTTTAGATTGGTAGATAAATATGTAAATAGAAGTGTAAGTAGTACTGACCTTTCCAAGTGGTGGTTGAATTAATTCTTCTCTCTTCCCCTCCATCCTCCCCTCCACTCCCCTCCCCTCCCCTCAAAAAGTTTAAAAAATGTTTTTTTAAGTAATTATGCCATATTTTTATTTTACTATGGTTAAACAGGCTATGTATTGAAATGCCACTGTGATTCAGATGGACTTTCACAACCATTCAAGCGGTACAAGCTATTGTATTAAAGCAATCTTGTAAACCAGTTCAAGATTTACTCAATTCTTTAATAGCATTCTTGCTTTCATTTAGCATGAGAGCTTTTTCGTATTGTTAGAGGAAAATCTATGCAGCATTTAAGTTTTAAAAAAATGCAATCATTAAAAAAAGGCATTACACATGCTTTTTAGCTCTTTTCTGAACTTTGATGATTTTTGGTTTTGTCTTTTGCTTCCCTTTAAGCCTGAATCTTTGCTTCAAGTTACTCCTTTTCATCCTGATGTTACCCAAATTATGTAATGTTTACAAACTTTTCTGGGGTGAGTTTTCATATAACAGTGCTATTCTTTTTCAGAAGGAATATAAGTATTCATACAAGAGACAAAGCTAATATAAAACAAAATGTAAAGATTGTTTTTTATTAGTAGTAAACATCATGAAAGTATGTCTCCTCACCTGTTGAGTTTCTTTATGAGACCAGACGACTGCCAATGGCAAAAGGAAAAGAGTCTGCTCTCTCTCACCAGGGGAATATTGGCTTTATTCTGGAGTCCTGCCCTTCCTTGGCTGGAGCTCTTTCCCGATGGCTCACCAGACGGAGACCCCTCCCGTGCCGGGGCTTTTTTCCCAGGGGGCAGGGCCCACAGGCAGGGACAAGACACTACCCAATCAAGGATAAAATGGGAATGGAACAGAGTTGGGTTACATTTCAGTGTGGGGCATGGGCACTGCTGGGCAAGGACAGACCATGTGATACAGTGAAAAAACATTGCAAATCCAATGAAACACAGTATAAACCCAATTAATGCATTACAACACTCACCCTCTTGTTTCTCAACATTTTTTACCAATATGTTGTTTGAACTACTTCACATTTTTATTTTTCAATAGAATTACAGAGCAGGAAGCTCTGTAACTTTTTGTTACCACAAAAGACTGATTTTTGAAGGATATATCTTTGTCTAGATCTCTGCAAGAGGAACTAGTTTGAAAACTGTCATGCCAGTAAGATTATATTCTTTCTTCAGTGCCATTTTCACTTCAATAAGAAAAATGCCATCTGGTGAAAGTGACTGAGTCCCTGTTACTTCTGCCCAAGGGAGCAAAATGTGCTTCAGGTTAAAACAAACAAACAAACAAACAAACAAAAAAGGTATAGGGCTGGAAAGTATACATTCCTAGTGGGAAATTATTTATCTTTGCCTAGAATTTTGCTGTAAGGGATGATGGTGTGATTTCCATGAGGGGAAGGAAAAAAAAAAAAAAAAAGGTTTTAAGGTGAAAACCTTTACGTGGTATTATGAACATTTGATCAATGTTCATCTGCTCTGTGTAAGAGTAGATGTAAGAAGCATATAAATGTGTTTATGTGTTTCCTCAGCACAATAGGTGCCACTGCTTTTTATCTTCTATTTGAATAAAATTTCTCAGAAAAAGTAAGTTACTTGCCTCAAATACAGATTGTGCTGAGTTCAGCTGATGGTTCTGAATTTGTGTCCAAATACAGCCCCAGCATTTTGCTCGAATACTATTCAAATAAAACACTGTCTTTGGTCATCAAAAAAAGAATTTGAAATTAAATTTGTTTCATTTAATAAGGCCATCAAGAAACAAATACAAATTTGCTCAAAGATTTTTACATATGGAGGTCATCAGTGGTTAGGGTTAGTCACAAAAGTCATTCAAGTCTGTTCGAATTGATCAGTATTTTCTCTTGGAAATCAAGGGAGCTGAAGTACAAAAGGCAGTTTCAACATAAAATTCAGGTGAAGGAATAAGTCTTTATCTCCTCCTTGCCATTAAGATATGTTGGTGGATTACTCCAATATCTTAAGGGACGCTGAGTAATAGTGTTATCATTAGAATCTGGGTACTGAGGAAGAGGTGACACTGCCACAAAAGTGCAGTTGAAATCAATAATGGATGTAGTCAAATTTATGAAAAGCCAGTAAACATGGACATATTTTGACAAATGAGGCTCTTCAAGTTGACAAAGGTTAACAGTGACACTTGTGTGTAAATAATTTTATTCTTAAGCTCTTACTCTGCATGACAGATCTAACAGGCTTGTATCAGAATGACATGTTTGAAGGTGAATTCCTGTGGGTTTCTTCCACACGGTATAGACTGGACAGTATTCTTGATAGAAAAGCATGCTTCCAGCAGTCTTTCTCTCACAGTTACCTTCTTTTCTCCTGTTTATATATAATCTGCTGCTTCAACTTTTACATGGATAGGTTAAGAAGTGGTCATAAAGACTGTAACTATTAGAGTGCAGAAGTTTCTAAGTTACAAATCATGAGTCTGAGTTATATAGAAGACAGATAAATACTTGGTTTATAGCTATTTGGATCTTGAAGACTGCCAAACTATTCTAAGAAGAAACTAAATAATACCATTGTCATATCAGACAGAGATGGATACCAGGACTTTTCGGTGTTGGATGTTTAAACCAAGAACAATATGTTACTTTAACACATCACTTTCGCTGTGTCCCTTATGCCTGGCAGGCACGCAGGCTAGCTCAGTTCTGCACTGCAACAGCGTGGATCGGTCAGGGTTACAAGCAGGAACAGTAACCTCACCCCGATTGGTTTTTGGTTCCCCACACCAGCGAGTGGACCTGATGGTGTAACAACTGCGGCGACGGAAAAAGGGTCGACTCTCTTTGAGCAGGGTAGAAGGTAGTTTATTAAGGGGAGTCCAGCAAGGACCTCCGCCTCAGACCACTGCTGCCCAGAAAGAGCATCAATCCAAACCTTGCGGTCACTTATAAATGGGGGAGGATCCAGGGGTGGTGACAACAGGTCAGCCAACCAGGGAAGACAGGGGTGTAACAGGGGTGTCAACTTCTAAACCATTAACAAATCACAAGACGGGAAGAGGGGATTCGCTGGCCACCAGCCTATCACTTAACGCCTCTCCTGGATCTTTCCAGAATCCAGGGAATGGTCTCAAAATGACAGACAGGGCAATGTCCTGGGGTGACTGTGTATCCCCCAATTGTCTGTTGGGTGCAGGGGGGAGGGAAGCGCTGTTTGTTTTTCCCCAGGAAAACTCTGCTCATCGGAGTGACCTTGAAGTGGGGGAATTGGAACATGGCAAGATGAAAGAAGGTCTGTTGTTTTTTTTTTCCCTGGCAGCTAGTTAGTTCAGTGCTAGCGTAGTTAGACACTGTAGAATAGCCAAAGCTTTTTCCCTTTTTTTTTTCTTTTTTTCCCTTTTTTTTTTTTTTTTTTCTTCCTTTTTTCTTTTTTGCCCTCTCCTCGGAACTGTTCCAACCTCTCCAGACTAAGGATCTGGGGAAGCACTGGGGGCCTCCACAGGGGACCCACCACACCAAGACCAGCCCTGCACATCTCCTTTTCTCCTACCATCAGCGGAGATGGAGCAGTGGAGCACAGTGACTATCTTCAAGAGGAGACTTTCTTTAAGTTTGTTATCCCTCCGTAAGCAGCACGAAGCTCTTGTCATTGGGTATTGTGCTGGGAGTGCTTTGCCTGTTTAATAAACAGTTTTTTTCCACTTCTCTCTGAGGAAGTCTTTTCCCGAACCGGTTGGAGGAGGGGAGGGGGGCCCCTTGGGAGGATTTCTCCCAAAATCTGCCTGAAACCACCACAGCGACCAAGAGGAGAGAGGGGGTATTGACAGGGACAGGTGCAGGGAAGGAATGTTTGGCATAAAACGTCTGGTTATATAACTAACTCATAAGGGGGAAACTATTACAGAACACAGGGGGGTACAGTGGACTGAACCATTACAAAAATAATTCTTACAAAAATAATAACTCAATTAAACAACTCTTGCACCACTACATCTCCCTCTATTTTGTTTTTTTAAGAGGAGGAGAACTGGAACAGGGAAGGACAATACTCTGAGTCTGGACATGCCTCATCGAACCACTCTAGTTGAACAGGCCACTCTATCTGAGCTTCTTCTTCTAGGTCTCTGTCTTCTTCCGATTCTTCTTCCAGTCCCATGTCCTCCTCCCATTCCATGCCCTCTTCCCATTCAGGCACAGATGACATGGCTACTCGGATTACAGAGGGGGAGTGTGTGGTGCTAGAAGTCAACCTATTTAACATTTTTCTGACAATACAAATTATAACTAAAATTAATACAATAATAAATAAAACTAATAGAACTGATTTTATAATTGAGCCTACCCATCCCGAAATGCCCCAGTTCCCAAACATCCCACTCAGCCAGTCACCAGTCTCTTTCCTGATGTCTTCTACCGTGCCCCGGATGCTCTGGATGGCTTGGTGACATCCTCAGCCTTCGTCGACAGGTTGAAACAACACAACTCAAACTCCTCACACCGATGTCCATGGAGGAGGAGGAGGTAGTCGATAGCTGCTCTGTTTTGCAGTGTTGCCTGCCTTGTTACTTCCTTGTCTGATAGGAGGCCAGCCAGCGTGTGGGAAGTTAAATTTACTTGTTTCACTACCCAACACTCTAGGTGAGCCAGCTCACCTAGAACTTTCGCAGTTGATACCCAGGGTAGAAAAACTGTGACTGCCACTCCCTTTACTTTAGACCAATGGATAACTTCCAAGTCACAGTTGGCATTGAGCGAGGCCAAATCTCTTTTTTGGACCTTTTTGCTGGTGGAATTTTTTTCGCTGCCAATTCATGAGAGTGGTCTTGTTGGGGGAAAACAAGCCCAACCGGCCAAAAGTGCATGGTCCTCCTACAAGGTGAGGGGGAATGCCTGCCCATGCTCTATCCCCACAAATCAAAAAC
This sequence comes from Tachycineta bicolor, assembly GCA_025960845.1. Lineage (NCBI taxonomy): Eukaryota > Metazoa > Chordata > Aves > Passeriformes > Hirundinidae > Tachycineta > Tachycineta bicolor. The sequence continues at coordinate 2,163,410 of JANEHK010000059.1, read as the reverse complement.
ACACCTTTAGGAAGGGCCAGGGGTTTCCTATCAGTTTTCAAAGCCATTTCCACATGGGCAATCCGGCCGCACCATATTTTGGCTATGTAAATGTCCTTGGTTTGATAGACAATCTGATAAGATTCCTCCTGACCCTGAGGGGGGGTAAACATAAAATGAACACAAAAAGATGCATTTGAGGAACCCAAACTTTCTAATTTGTTGAGGGGAAAACTTAAGGTGGAAAGGGTGGATATATATTTTTTCCACAACAAAAATAGATTTCTAATGGGGAACGTAATTTCAACATCTAGAAAGGAATCAGGTGGGGATAGATGGGATATGGATTGACCCTTAGAAGCACCCTCTCTATTGTTCTGCTCTGTGATCTCTAAGAGCTTGGCAGGTAACTCCTTGGGTCCATGTGGGATCCCCACAAGGCAGGTCATAAGTGGGTTGTCTGCTGACGTGGCTGAGAGGCAAATGTGGTCCTGCCCCATTGCCCAGGTGAGAGTCGCTCAAATGCTGGCTTTGGGCTGGGGCACCAGCCATCCGGAGACTGGAGCAGCGAGACTGGCGAGCAGGAGGATGCTGAGAAGCAGGTGGAATTTCCTCAGCACCGGGGACTGGCACTGGACAGGTTCCATCATAACTAAAATGACTGAAACAAACAATTATTGTTTGAACAGAGGGTTTAGGAAAAGGAGCCCATCCCGGAAAGGCTTTCCCTTCTTCTCTGCCTAAATGCTGCCTGTGTCACTTGAGGTAGTTTTTCCTTCTCCCCCGAGACCTTCAAGACATAGGGCCTCACCCATTTTGATGGTAACCATCTCAGCCCCGTGGGGGTGGACACGCAAGCGTATCCACAACCCCACGTGACCAAATCGTGAGGTCCCTCTGTCCTTCCAGTCTCAGGGTCCCAGACCATGATTGGCAGCCTCTCTTTGATGTTTAATTGTGGGTTTGCCCCGAAATGGCAAATGAATGGAGGGTTTAAAAATTCAAAAGTACAATTTAAAAAATTCATGGTGAACAAAAACCTGGCCAATCGGGTCTGTGGTGTTTCTATTTTTAAAACCTGTTGTTCTTGTTTGAGGACTCTTTTGATTTCACTGTGGGTCCTCTCCACTATGGCTTGGCCTATCGGGGAGTGGGGGATGCTGGTCCTATGTCCCACTCCCCATTGTTGCAGGAAGCTGCTGAACTCCCTGGAGCGGTATGCTGGGCCATTATCAGTTTTTAACTCCCTCGGGATGCCCATGAAGGAGAAAGCCTGGATGAGGTGTTTTATTACATCCGAGGTCTTCTCCCCTGTGTGGGCAGAAGCGAAAACAGCGCCGGAGAAGGTGTCCACTGACACATGCACATATTTAGCTCGGCCGAATTGGGGGATATGTGTCACGTCAGTCTGCCACAGCTCACGGCTTTTTAGGCCTCTAGCGTTCACTCCTGCACTCAAGGTGAGAAGTGCATGTTGATTACAGAAGGGACACGTAGCCACAATTGCCTTAGCCTGTTCCCGGGTGATGTGAAACCGGTGAACAAGGCCAGGTGCATTTTGACAGAAGAGTTGGTGGCTGAGCTTTGCCTGTTCAAAGATGTTAGGCAATGGGGCCATTGCAGCAGGGGCAGCGAGAGCATCAGCCTTCCTGTTTCCCTCAGCAATGTAACCTGGCAAATCAGTATGTGATCTTGTATGCATCACAAAGAATGGCTGCTCCCTATGGGAGACAAGCTTGACAAGCTTAGAGAGCAGCTCAAACAGTGCGGTGTTAGACACTTCCTGCAGTATTGTCTGATCTGCTCTGGACACCACTCCCACCACATAAGCAGAATCCGTCACTATATTTAAAGGTTCGGGGAACCTTTCGAAAGCCCTGACGACAGGGGCCAACTCAGCAACTTGAGGTGATCCCTCCACCTCAGCAACATCTGCCTCCCACTGCTGAGTCTGAGGCTCCTTCCAAGTCATGACTGACTTGTGGGACCTTCCGGATGCGTCAATGAAAATTGTCAAGGCCTCTAAAGGTTTCCTACTCTGAACACTTTTCAAACTTAATGTAAATTTGGCATCCTGATTAAAAATGTTGTGGGCTGGCCAATGAATAGAAATTTGTCTGGGGAAGGAACCCAGAGCAAACTGCAGTGCTTCATTTTCCTGAAGCAGGTGTACTAACATTGCCTTTGTAATTTGGCCCAATCTTAATCCAATTGGAATGTGAATGCCTTTGAAATCACATCTGGCCAATTCCCTGATCCGGACTCTAGCCTTCCAGATCAATTCAGCCACCAGTTCTTGTGGACATGTCATCCTTTTGGACCTTTGATGACTGAGAAAGACCCATTCTATGATTGCGAGCGGGTCTTCTCTGCCCTGGTCCTTTTTGGTGTTATTTTTCCATTGGAAAATGACCCCATGGAGGTGTGGCAAATTTCCCATAATTAAAAATTTGAAAGGCAGGTCTGGATCACACCTGTGAGCCTGCCGAGTGGACATCAGATGCTGTACCTTTTCCAGTGCCTCCTTCGCTTCTGGGGTGAGTTCCCTAGGAGAACTCAGCTCCTCTCCCCTTTTCAATAAATTGAAAAGAGGGGCCAGGTCCTCAGTGGTCAGACCTAGCCAGGGTCTCACCCAGTTCAATGCCCCACACAGTTGGTGGACATCTGTGAGGGTCTCGATCTTGGCCTTAATTTCCAATTTTTGCGGCACACTGGTCCGCTTGCCAATTTCCAGCCCAAGATACCTCCAAGGTGGCATCCTTTGAACCTTGTCTTCTTGCAGCTCGAACCCTGCAACAACCAATGCATTGATTGTCAGGTCAAGCGCGTGGGACGACATCATCGGTGGGGGCACACACAAGCACATCATCCATATCATGATGGATGATTGCTTTCTCCATGGCTACACGGACCGGGGACAACAAGGAAACCACATACCACTGGCATATGACAGGCAAAACTTTCAAACCTTGAGGTAAAACTCGCCAATGGTAGCGTTTCCTTGGGGCCTCTCGGTTAATGGTGGGAACTGAGAATGCAAAACGCGGGACATTGTCAGGGTGTAGGGGAATATGGAAGAAGCAATCTTTTATGTCTATTACTGCCAATTTCCAATTTTGTGGGAGCTTGGTAGGGGAAGGCATACCAGGTTGGAGAGAGCCCATGTCTTCTATCATGTTATTAATTTGCCTGAGGTCCTGGAGGAACCTCCACTTGTTCTTCCCTGGCTTCTGGATGACGAAAACCAGGGAGTTCCAAGGGCTGGTTGTCTCTACAATGTGGCCTTTGGCCAACTGCTCCTCCATGAGCTCTTCAAGCGCCTTTAATTTTTGCTTTGAAAGCAGCCACACTGGTGAATGTTTTCCAATTCAGCTTTTGGGTAGGGTGCTCCTCAGCGGCTGCTGCCCAAAAATCCTGTGAGGGGTCTGGCATGTCAATTGTGACCCCCCACTGGGCCATCAGGTCTCTCCCCAACCAGGCTTCCTTATTAACTAAAACAAAATGGCGTAAACTGGCCAATTGCCCTTTTGGCCCCTTAATTTGCACCACGCTCTTTGATTTCTTAGCCAATTGCATTCCCTCTATACCTTGCACATGTCCGGCCACGTTTTCTAAGGCCCAATGTGACAGCCAATGCTTGGCTGGGAATATTGTCATGTGTGCCCCTATGTCTAGGAGGCCTGTCACATTAATGGCCTCCCCACCCACACTCCACTCACATGCCACCTGGGGCTTTGCCTCTGTGATGTTGTATACTGGACAAGCTGTTGGTATGCTGTCTTCCAGGTGCTTCCAGGCGGGTATGATTTGGGCAACTATTTGTCCTTTTGGTAAGAATGTTGGTGGGTGGGTGCATTGTAGCCAGAGAACGAATCTCCCGGGATTGTTGTCAAGTGTTCCCGGGAGGATTTCGATCTCTTGTGGGGTGTGTTTGCAATCCCCCACAACTATGAATCCCCCTACTTCGACCCTTGGCCAAGTGCCCTGCTCACCATTGTTGACCGACACCAATTTCCAATTGTTGTCTTTCAGGTGCAAACCCTCTGTGAGCCGTAACCTGTAAGGTGTATACTTAGAATCCATTGTCAAAATTGGTTTTGCAATGTCATGGTCTGTGTGAGTTATTTCCGATAAGTTCTTCGTGCTGTTACCCCGAATGGGGTAAGGCAGCTTTTCCGTCTTTTTCCCTTGGCTCCCTCCCCCTTCCCCTCTGCTCGGTCCACCCCATTTCTGTCTTAACGCAGGGTGGACCTGCGCTCCCCCTTTAGTTTTTTTGCGAGGGTTTAAACCCTCTCCCTTTTTCCCCTTCTCTCCACTTTTTGTTTTTAAATTCTTCAAATTCTTTCTTAAGGGGGCATAGGGAGGACCAGTGTCCCAATTCCCCGCACAGAAAACACTTCTGAGAGCCTTGAACAGAAGGCTTCCTCCTTGTGTTCAATGTTTCTCGGGCGCCTTCAGCTTTGATGGTTGCAGCATGGTGTAATTTGGGCCGCTGCCCTGTGGAGGCACTCATAAATGGGACCTTTACTTGACATACTCGGAGCATGTCCTGTAAGGCGGGTGCAGGATCTAAGGGGAGACTTAAGATTGCAGCATGACACAGATCATTTGCATTTGAAAATGCAATTTTCCTTGAAACCTACTCTCGTGCCCCTTCACTTTTAACTTGGACCTCAATGGCCCTGGAGAGCCTCTCCACAAAATTTGTAAAAGATTCACTTTGGCCCTGTCTTATTTTTGAATATGGGACCACTGGACCATGAGGCTGCATTCTAAAAAATGCAGTTAAGGCTGCTTCTTTTACCACATTGAGGCACTTCTGGGGTATGGCAACTTAAACAGTTGCCTCCATCCACTGTCCCTCACCAGCGAGATGTTCAAAAGTGAGGGTGTTCCTGTGACCATCCACCATAGTTTCTATGTTGTCCAGGAACCTGGAAGGGCATCTCTGAGCAGCTGCTTCCATGCTCCTTCCCAAAGCCTATATTCTGTGGAGTTAAGCAGGTAAGAAAACAGCTGCTTTAGATCAGGGAGTGTTTCAGCCCCTGAGAGATCTGCCATCAAAAGACCCCAGAAGTATGGACTATCCTTTCCATATCCCTTATGGGCTTTACACAGATCTCTGATGGTGGCATGTGGGAATGGGTGGTAAATGGCTCTGGTGTTTTGGCCTCCACGGGAATTTTGATAGGTAACAGGGGCTAGGGTACGGAGGAGGGGGGAGGGCAGCAGCCCCATCGAGTCTGGCTCTGGCTCACTAACTTCTGGGTTTGGACCGTGAGAACCGGAAGGAGGAGCGTGGGAATCGGGACTCCATGACACTTGCCTCTGGGGATGGGAGGCCGGTTTGGTCGGGGGATGATGTCACCCAGGAGGAAGGCTCATGGGAGGGGGGGGGGCTGGGGAAGCGAGTGGGGTGGAATGGGGCCGTTGTGGAGCAGCACCAGGCCGCAGCACCGCGGGGGGCCAGCGGTGCCAGCCTGCGCTGCACCCGAGGAAGAGAGCGAGGCGGGGCGGGGCCACCGCAAAGGGATCCCGGGCGGCGCTGCCGCAGATGGGGTGGCGGTGGTGGTTCATGCCACTGTGGACGGGGCAGCATGGCCCCATGCTGCCGCGGGCGGGCCAGTGCCAGCCTGCGGGGACACCTGCGGGGCGGGGACAGCGATGTCACCGAGATCGGGCGGGGCGGGCAGCGTGGAATGGGGAGCCAGGGCTGCAGGCACTGTGCAGGCGTGGCGGGTCCCACTGCTGTCCCAGCACGGCACAGCTGCGGCGTCACAGGGATAAGGAGGAGCGAGTGTCACGGAGCAGGGGAGTGGGACGGCACGGTGCTGCAGGGACGCTGCATCACTGGGATAGGAGGGAAAGAGAGGCTGGGAGGGGTTAAGGTTGGGATCAAAGGAACCGCGGGAAGGACTGGGAGATGGAGACGGCTTTGCCATGCAGCCAGGGGAAAAGTGGACCCATGTTCTGTTTCGCCATTAACTGAAAACCAAACTCTGTGTTTTTGAACTGGGAAATGCGGGGACAGGGAAGGCTCTCCGGCAGCCTGGCCAGGGCTGTCTGAGAGATCCCACGCAGCCCGGCACGAACCATGCAGATCGTGCCGGCTGTGTGGGCTGGGAGATAGGAAAATTCTGAAGAAGCCTGAGCTAGCAGGCTGATCTCCTGCCGCTTCTTTCAGAATACTTTTCCGGGGATAAGAGGATTGGGGCAGAGGGGCAGAGGAACCGGAGGGGGACTTTTCGCATCCTGGCAGTTTTTGCATCCCTTTCTGAGTCTTTATTGCCAAAAACAGCTGTGCTGCTAAATTAAAGTATTTTAGTGCATCTCTGTCTCCCGACCCAGCCAATTGGGTCATTTTCTTCTTACAGAGCTCCAAACTTTGGTGCTGCCAATCTGGTCGGGGGACACCCGTGGAAAATGTGAATAAAGCCAGCGAACGAAACATTTTAATTCGCTTTTTGAAACTTTTAACTGAGCATTCTGTGAAACTGAAATAAAAGTATAATACATACTCTTTTGAACGACAGAGAATTTTACACCCATCTCTCCCGATATGTGTCGCTCCCAACTAACAGCCAGGCGAACTGAAACCAAAAGAAAAATCCAACTGCGGTTTTTATCTTCCTAAAACCGAGTCACAGTCTCTTCTCTGCCTGCTCGGGGGAACCACAAAAGCAAGCCGGTGGCTACAAAAACCTGGAATGCCACCGTGCGAATCCGATTTGCGCCGTAATAAAAGATTAAATAACAAAAGTAACTAAAGACAGTTCTCGGGAGAGTTTCCAACAGAGGGCTGAGGCAAACCCCAAGCCTCCAGGCTGTGCAGCCTATATCCTTTTACAGGATTCCTGGGGAATATTCCTCCAAATTGGGTCTCCCCCCGGGGGGGAACCCACCAAAAGCAAGTACCGCTTGTGGGTGATACTTACCCCCTCCAGGGAACCTGGAAAGACTAAAGTTGTCAGTCCGTCACCGGAAGAAGACTCTGGGAGTGCTCCAGAGCTGTCTTCTTCTTCCCCTGGGAGTGAGTACTGCACTTACCAGAGGTAGCACGATGTCCAAGGACTCCTTCGGGCTCTCTGAAGCCCCAGTCCGTGCCGCACAGTCCACTCCGTCCGGGGGGCCGCGTGGTGGGTGCCGCACCATCACTGTGGGTCCAGGTCCCGTGTAGGTCCAAGCTTCTTTGCTGGTTTGGGGTGCCCCACGTTTGGGTGCCAACACTTTTTTGCTGTGTCCCTCACGCCTGGCAGGTGTGCAGGCTAGCTCAGTTCTGCACTGCCACAGTGAGGATCGGTCGGGGTTACAGGCAGGGTGAGTAACCTCCTCCTGGTGGGTTTTTGGTTCCCCACACAGGCAAGTGGACCTGATGGTGTAACAACTGCAGTGATGGAAAAAGGATCGACTCTCTTTGAGCAGGGTAGAAGGTAGTTTATTAAGGGGAGTCCGGCAAGGAGCTCCACCTCAGACCACTGCTGCCCAGAGAGAGCCGAGATCAAAGCCTTGGGGCCACTTATAACTGGGGGAGGATCCAGGAATGGTGACAACGGGTCAGCCAACCAGGGAACACGGGGGTGTAACAGGGGTTTCAACTTCTAAACCATTAACAAATCATAGGAGGGTAGGAGGGGATTCCCCGGGCACCAGCCTATCACTCGACGCCTCTACTGGATCTTTCCAGAATCCAGGGAAGGGTCTCGAAGTGACAGACAGGGCGACCAAAAGGAGGGAGGGGGGATTGACAGGGACAGGGTGCAGGGGAGGAATGATTGGCATAAAACATCTGGTTATATAACTAACTCGTAAGGGAGAAACTATTACAGAACACAGGGAGGTACAGTGGACTGAACCATTACAAAAATAACTTATAATTCTTAGAAAAATAACTTAATAACTCAATAAGACAACTCTTGCACCACTACACATCACTGTAGAAGAGACATAGAATATTTTAGTGGGGAAAAATCCTCTTAAGATCATCTAGTCCAGCCATTCACTGAGCAGTGCCAAATCCACCACTAAACCATATCTCTAAGTGCTACATCTACACTGCTTTTAATATCTCCAGGGACCCATGAGCAGCCTGGTCCCTTTCAGGGAAGAAACTTTTCCTAATATCCCATCTAAACATTACCTGAGGCATCTTGAGGCCATTTCCTCCAAGTGAGATATTTGATCAGTAATTCTCCTTTTTGTGACAAAGGGACCAAAAATATTTTCCTTCTTCTAAGCTGAAATTGTTAAAGTGCTGTTCTTTGACATTGATTCCTGATATCTCTGACTTGTCACTTCATATATTATCTACCTCCCTGTCCTTGTTCCTTCATTTGTGTAATGTGTAGTGACAGAAATAAGATTCCTTATTCCAGAGACTGGAAAGAAAACAAAGGGTTTTCCACGTCTTGTCTTGTAAGAGGATTTTCCTGAGAGATTATGTATCAGTCCTGCATCTCAAAAATTTTACTTAGCTGTCAAATATACAGTGATTTGCAGTAAGCATCCTTTTCCTTAGAGTTACCATGCTACTTCCAGCAACTAAATAGTTTTGTTTTTTCAAAGCACAAGAAATAAGAAGAGAAAGTTTAATAGCAACTGATAAATGCACTCAGATCACGTTCACCTTGAGTGAACTGACCCTATGTAAAGTAAATATTCTAATTCACTTCTCCTGTAAACAGTGCTTGGGACATACTTTTCTGATCAACCTAAGCTGGATTGACCTGTATGAAAAAGATAAATGTTTTTTTTTTCAAATTAATTTAGTTTGCAAGAAGGCTTATTGATCATGAGGTTGTGTGAGCATTGTTGTAGATGCAAATGAGGTGCTGTTAATTAATGTAGCATTACCAAGCTGGATTGACAAACCAAACTGGGACAGATGATCTTGGAGCCATAAAAGCTGTGGAAAAGGACTTAGCATGCAGAACTGATATTTGTTAGAGGTGTTCTGTGTGTCTAGAACTATATGCTTCTACTTTGTAAAGCTTTGTTGGTTTGTTTTGTTGTTTTTTGATTGGTTGAGGTTTTTGTTTTGTTTTGTTTTGTTTGCTTGTTTGTTGTTTTTCTTCTATTTTCTGTTTCTTCTTCCCATAATTCAAGTAAATGACACTGACAATATTCCTGTGCTGGATCACCAGTAGAGACAGCAAATCTTAAATGGACCTGGTAAATATGAAAAAAATTATACAAAAGCTCATCAAAACCAAAACAACAAAACCTAGTAGCCCTGAAATATTGTAAGTATTTCTCATCACTTAGGATTTCGATAGCTGCAAGTCAAAATTTCAGAATTTAGATAGTTAATTACATTTTAGAATATTTTTACTTATTTTTTATAATCTGTGATGGAGCAGTCAGCCTTGGAAAGCCTATGCTTAGCAGAAAATGTCAAAGTTGCAAATGTGGAAAGAAGATAGGCTGGAGGGGAAGGAAGAGCCTTTGTAGAAAAAAGGATGAAAGATCTAACCATAGATTTTGCTTAGACTTGTGGAAGATCAGACAACTGGATATTACTAAGATTTATTTGCACAATTAAAGTTGAACGAATCACTATAAAATGATGCCCCCAAACTTTTTTACAGGGGAAGCAAATGAGAATGGTGTGATTATTCCACTATGTGCAAGGTGGGAGACATTGACAGAGTTAATCGTGAGTGTACATTATCTGCTGAGAGAGACAATCTCAGATTCTTGAAGGCAAATGAACTGTAAGTACACTTGTAACTGGCTGCGAGATATACCATTTCCAAGAACAGCGTACAGTTTCACAGGTCTTAGGTGATCTTTTGTCTCTGAAAGGTGTTAATTCTGAAATTAAGTTTCTTTTGCATATTACTATGCATAAAAGTATTTAGTTTTAGTTTTAATTTATTTTGAAGACTTCAGCTGCATTATTTAAATGGAAACCCCAAATCCATGATGAATGAACATAACAATTTTTTCTCTAGATGACCTGTTTAAAAAAAACCGAAACCAAAAAAGAAGGAGGTTTTCCAGAGGAAACAACTTAGAAAATAAAGCAATTAGAAATGAATTTGCACATGTTTAAAAGGTAGATATGTGAGACTTTGACTTGAGAGAGAAAATAATTTGTCATCTTTACCAATGTTTGTTATTGTCCCTAAACACAGACTTAGGAATAGATAATAATAATAGATAGAGGAGATACACTGTGCTGCCTTCTGAAGTAAGCTGGCACATAATGTTGTTTGATAATGGAAAATAGGTAGTCATTCATTTTTGTAATTAAAGTCACTTAGGTTATTTTGTAATGCATGTCAGGAATATGAAGCTGAAGACCCAGTTCTGAAATATGATTTGCAGTAACACGCATGCAGTGGAAGGGGAAGACATTGGGGTTTGTTTTTAAGACTTCTAGTCTTAAATGTTTTGTGGCTTCTTTCCTTAAGAAAAGGACATCAAAGCAAACTCAAAGATGTAAATCCTAGTTTGCATAGGCATTTGGAAGGTGAGATCCATTTCTGTTTCTTGCTAGACATGGGGGTTTTTTGTACTAAATGACAGAGTATGCTCTGGGAGATGTAATGCTCGCTTTGCTTTTGCTTTCAGCTGTGTACTATCCAGTAATGCTCCAAGAATATATTTATATTTTATTATTTTAAATTTAGAAAATTGGTTTCCTTACAGATAAATCTATTTTTCTCAACTTGTTATTTTCTAGGGGACAACTAAAAATTAATCAATAAATGATGATCTGAAATATTTTGTTTCTATTTCATCTTAATATTTTCATGTGTCATTTAAATATTTATTAATATAAATAGATTTTGAAAGGAGACATAATCTGGAAGCAGAATAATTTTGACATTGTCAGAACATATTTTCTTTTTGTCTCCAAAGTGATCCTCCTAACTGAAAACTAGATTCTAACAAATATGTATCTTGTGACGGAATATTTGTGATGGAATATAGTTATAGCTCGGTATTTTTTTCTTGTTTTCTTTTTCTTTTTGCTTCAAATCTGTCATATTTTATGTCAGGGATATGTAAAATCATCCAGAGCATTTGAAAAGAAGAGCAATATGATGGAATTGGGGGGCTAGGGTGGGGGGTGGGGGGGGGGTGGCACGGGGCCGGGGGGAGAAAGGGATGGGGAAGGGAAGACATTGTGAAAAAATGGTCTCATAGTAAATGAGGAAAAAAAAAAAAACGTTCCCTGAGATTCAACATGCAACTAAAACCTACTGTCATATACATCCATACATCATTGCCCACTGCATAAATATGACTTCAGTGATCAGTTAATCTGAAGCCTCAGTGGTTTTGTATAGTATTTTGCTGGGAGGTTTTGCTATACATAGAAATGTATAATCGTAATTATACCAGTCAGGAAATCTGCTTTTTGAGCACTTACAAAGTATTTGTTTCAGGTGACTTTGATTTTGTGGTTTTTATGTTTGTGGTGGTGGTTTTTGTTTTTGTTTTTGGTTGTTTTTTGTTTTGTTGTTGTGTTTTTGTGGGTTTTTTTGTTGCTGGGGTTTTTTTGGTTTTGTTTTGTTTGTTTTTTGTGATTTTTTTTTTCTTTGTTGTTTCTTTGTTTGTTTGGTATTTTGTTTGGTTTGGCTTTATAGTGCTTTGGGGTTTTTTTGTCAAGGATTATCTTTGTCTGTATGCTGTTCCTTAAAGAATGCTGATATTCATTCTTTGTGTTGAAAAGTTTTAGACAGCTGTAACATGGTGTTCCTTTGATAGAGAGAAAATAAAACAACTGTTTTGAAACATTTTCTATAGTTAGTTTTCTGCTGTTTATATGAGCAGGATTGAACCTCAGGTTCTACAAGTAAGAATAGCTGCTTTTAATTCCTTGAAATTTGCAGTTATATGTCTCACCTGTTTGCAGAGAGTCAGTGAGATCAGTACTGCATTTTATGATCATAACATCTTTGAGTATATCTGTTCTTGGGTCACTGAAACTTATGGGAATCATATGATCCACTTAAAAGTAAATTGTATAAGTTGTATGACTAATTTGGTACACAGACTGATTTTGAGGGATAAATCCGGACATGTAAATGTACAGATCCTCTTCATCAGAAGATAAATTACTATTCTTGAGGTTTCTGCAGCTAAACATGGCTTATGATATGGAGAAAACACATAACCTGTACAGCAGATGAAGGGCATTTTAAAATGAGCATTCAATTTTCTATTGCAATAAATTCACACCTCTGAGTATGTTACTATATATGGGTAGACTATATTATTTCAGTTATAGCAATAGGTCTTGAAGTAAGTCCAGAAAGCCAAGAGTTGTTGATATTAGGCACATAAGAATTAAATTACAACAGTTAAAAAGCAGGGCAATTTCAGATACAAGATCTGAAAGCATTTTTTTCTCCTTTCTGTTCTGCATTAATTTCTTAAAAATTCTGATAAAAAATTTTATTGAGTGGGATGAACAAGAAATCATTAAAAGAAGTTTATATTAGCTACTCTACTATTTCATTAGTGCCTTAAATTATAAATGAGATTCACCTTCAGATACGTGAATTATGCAGCTCCAATTTCTGCTCAATATGTGGTAATTCTTCATTGTTGTTGTATTATTAGCAGTAGTTTTAGTAGAAGTTTTAAATTGGCGATTTAGGGTGTTTTTAGGGGCCTCACTTAGTAGTAGTTATTTTAATTTGTACCGCATTCCTTTTTTCCTTTTTTTTTTTTTTTTTTTTTTTTTTTTTCTTTTTTTTTTTTTTTTTTTTTTTTTTTACCGGGAAATACAATGCTCAGTGTTTTCATTTAGAAATAGTTGCCTTAGAGGTAACAAGAACACAAAATTGGGAAGTTGGTCATCCTTCTTTTTCCTGGCATTAGTATAAAATCAGTACTCTCATAGTAGACCATCACCTCCTTACTCGTCCTTACCCACTGTCAAAATTATCCACTGATTTCCAGGCAGAAACTTCTCAGAAGTATACTGAAGAACTTCCTTGTCTACCTGACTACTGTTCCTGTGAAAGCTATAAGGAAAGTGACATTTTGAAAAGCTATATATTCATTGTTTGAAGTGACATTATCGCTTATTGTTACTGATTTAGTGGATACAGCTTCACAAATACTCCCATCCAGTTCTAGCTTCAATAGATGAAAATTTTTATGCATCTTTTGCTTCTTTGCTAATTCTGCATCACAGCACTTTCATGCAGAGCTCTGCTGCTTTGCCAGTTCTTAAACAATTACTGTGATAAAACAATTTCATGTCTTCGTTTTGTATACAACCATTAATTAATTTCCTCCTTTAAAAATCCTCTTAGGTAGAGTTTACTTAGATTCTGAATAAGGGTTGCTAGCCATGCCCATATACAGCCAGTCCAAAGTGACTTCCCTCCACAAGTCTCGGATCCAGGAGCATTTATTTTTCAAGGATTGGTGCATCCATAGTTTTGTCATTGTTACAGTTCTTTTAATGTGTATGTTCCTGATGGTTGGTTCTACCATGGAATAACTTGAGCTGGAGGACACTTGTGCCTGTCTAATGCACAGCTTGGCTTGTCTTCATTCCAAGGTTTCCTTGGGAAAGGGTCCTAGTTACTTACAACCTGTGGGCATAGTGCCCACTATGCTTCATTCTTTCCAGTTTCTCTACCATGCTCACGGTGTTCTTTAACAGTCATACAAAGTACAGTAGGTTGATTTTATATCTTCTCTGTCAGTAATTTCACTCCATTTTCTATAAAGTTGTGTTCCATCAGAATATTTTTTATTATTATTATTAATTTCATTTGGTCACTAGAAGAATCATTATCCCTCTCTGGTCTGCAGTAATCACTTATTAGGTAACAAAACTCCATTTCTGTTGACTATGATTTTTTTTTTCCTCTTTTGAAAATAAGAGGCTTGTTCTCTGATTCAGTTAGGATGAGTTGCTTCTCATTACACCTTTTTATCATGAATTTATTTAATTTGATATGTTACTTTTTTATCTTCTTTCATATTGTTGTGGTTTAACTTCAGGTAGCAACAAAGCCCCATACAGCTGCTGACTCACTTCCTCCTAGTGAGATGGGGAGGGAATCAGGAGGGCAAAAATGGAGTAAGTTGTATTTTAAGATTCGGACAGCTACTAGGTAAAGCAAAGCCATACCCACAAGCAAAGCAAAACAAAGAATTCATTCACTGCTTCCTTGAACAGCCAGGTGTTCAGGCTTCTATGAGAAAGCTGGGCTCTACCATGTGAAGTTTACTTGGGAAGAAAAATACCACAAGCCTAAATGTTTCTGCTTCCTCCTTTGAAGTGGCTCACTCTCCCCCTCAGAATCCATGCTCCATTTTAGCCTCAGCAAGCTTGAGAGAGAGAGAGCCCAAGCCAGAAGGAGTCTTCCTTCTCAGCTACCCAGAGGCTGCAAACCTCTTCCTTTAGAGAGGGCAGGTATCCGTCGATGGCAAAAGGAAAGAGTTTGCTCTTTGTCTGGGAAGGATCACAGCTTTATTCAATGGTCTTGCCCCGGCAGTCCTGATCTCTGTCCAGTTCCAGTCCCGTCCCTGTGCAAGAAAGGGCACCCCAGCCAGTTCCAGGGCTTTTTCCCAGGGGGCAGGGCCCAGAGGCAGGGACAAGCCACTGCCCAATCAGGGACAAGGTGGGAGTGGAACAGAGTTGGGTTACATTGCAGTGCGGGAGGATGGGCAGGGTGCAGCAGGGACAAACCTCGTGATACATTTTCCAGGGTAACAGGGTGGCACAGAATAAACATTACAAAACCCAATATAAAAAATGAAAGACAATATAAACCCAATTAATGCATTACAACACTTCTTCTTCCTATCTTTTATTGAGCATGATTCTGTGTGGTATGGGATACCTTGAGTTGAGGTTAGTTGTCTCTTCCCAGTTTGAGCTTGGCATCCCCAGCCCTACTTGCTTTCAGGATAGTGTGAGAAACAGAAATGGCTTTGATGTTGTCCAGACATTATATATTTTTTAGCAATAGCTGCAACATGGGTGTGTTACCAACACTTTTTTTTGTCACGAATCCAAAACTTGACACCCTACGAGCTGCTATATCTATTTCAGGCAAAACCTACACCTGACAAAACATAACTGATTATGCTCTTTAAATTTCTTTTACTTTTTAAGACTATAGGTTTGGGGTTTTTTTCTTTCAGGGAGAGGTTTTTTCTTTGGGTTTTGGGACTCAGATATTTTTGAATTTTAAATATTTTCTACGAACTGATTAGTTGGCTTCTGTGTTGTTTGGTCAGCATTGCCTCTGGCTCACTGAGCTCACCCACTTCAGACACTAGCTGAACCATTATAAAGAACATGGGACCATTGATAAAATAAATGAGGTGAATAAGCTGTTAATGATCTGCTCCACCCTCAAAGAAAAAAATCACATGAATAAAATTAACCTTTTGGTGAAATTTTTTTCACAATATCCATGAGATCCTACAACTAAACAAAACAAAATAATATATTGATTCCTAGAATTTGATTCTGAGCTACCTATTCTGAGCATTGGAAAAATTTTAATATTTAAAAACCCAAAAAGATAACTTCCATCTTAACTGCCATTAACAACTGGATTTTAAACATCTTGTATCCAATCTTAATCAATCAATGGACATGTGTAAGAATTTTCTGGATCATGCACTGCAAAAAACAGCTATCTATATGTGACCTACTTGTAGGGACAGACTCCATTTCTAAGCAGTTTGAAAAGTTACAAGAAGTTTAGTGAAAGAGAAACTGGGGGGAATTTTTCTTTAAAGATCTGTGAATAATCCTTTGTGTTAACACTGTTAGAGCTCTCATAATGGCAGAGAAAAACAGCATACCAGTATCTAAGAATATTTAGCACAGAGGTTGAAGGTCTTTGACCTGGCCAGAAAAAGGTCAAAAGGAAGGTAACAAAGAAAGGAAGAGCTGTGTCCAAAGTTCTGTAGAGCAAAAAAATGAAATGTTGATTTTGGATTATCTTTTCATATCATTCAAACAAATACTAGATAATTGAAGACTTTTATGCTCTAGGCTGAAGGTTTGCAATGCTTAAACCTATTTAATTTGTAGAATTAAATACGTAGAATAGTTTCTACTTATTCCAATCAAGAGTTTTATTGACCATACAAGGTTTTTGCGTAAGTAATAATATGCAATATCAATTCTCCTTTCCATTCCTTCAGTTGCTACTTTATACGAATAATCTGTGCAAAAAAATGACCTAAGATGGAGACAATTTATTCTGGATTCTAGTGAGACAGTATTTTAGATAATCACATGAAAACTGTCTCGTGCTTTCCTGTTAGTTTACAGTTATTTTTTCCTAAATCATTTTTTCATACATTATCAGATGAATTACCAGTGTCAACATCTTGTATTGCATTTCCTGCTGGTACTCTGACTGCTGTTACTCTTTCCTTCATAGTCTCTCTGTTTCTCAGTGCCATGGTCTGCAAGGCACAGCAAGAAATGAAGGAGGTAGAAAATAGCACGGCTTAAAAAGAGCAGAAGTTTCAGTCGTCATTGTCTCTGTATTTGGATCATTGCTTGGCAGAGCTCAGGAATATTAGTTCAATGTCTTTGCTGATTGAAACATCAAGCATCCTGCTTCCCTGAAAGTAATGCTACCAAGCGAATAGTTGAGAATTCATTTGTCAAGTTTTATTAGCATGAATAAAATGATACTTGGTATAGTCTTTGAATTGCTGCACTGCATAGCCATCCCTCTGGCAATGGGTTTAATGTTGTCCTGTTCCATGACTGCCCACTAATGAGTAGAGTGCTGGTTAAGTATATGCAAGTCTTTCTTTAAATACTCAGTCCAGCAGTTCTCTTAATTTCAGAGTTTTCTCTGCTATAAGTACTATTACTCCTGCATATTGATACATTCAAATATAGGTATTAGGTAGCTCTGGAAAAAAGACAAGTCAAAAGGCAATAATTAAAAATTGTATTATGCCTCAAAGGAAATGTTACAGCCCATTTGTTGGCATATCATCACAGATAAACTATGATTTCCAAATCACATAACCTCAGATATTTGAGGAGACAGAGTTAGACCTACAAGCATTAATGGATTATTTATTTGAGACAAGCAGAACTGAATAGCTTTCAAATAATTTCAGCATAAATGGAAGTCAGTTGTTTACGTCAAACTGCAATGGTGTTTCAGTTATGTTCTGTAGTTCTCGCCATGATTTTTTCTGCAGATCCAGGAAAAATAATGAAGAACTGTTTCCAACTAAAGGACCACCATAATTCAATGCAATTTCCTTTGTATTCTAATCTGACAGGTTATGAAACCAGATATGGTTCAACAAAAGCCTTACATTAAACACAGGTATTTATTTAAAAAGAGGGGAATAACAAATACTGAAAAAAAATGTATGGTTCTATTGTATTATCTGCTGGACACCTTAATGTCCATGATTAGTGCCCAGATACACAAAATATTTCAGGACCTTTCTTTGGGTCCCTTTTTGCCAAATAAATTAGTAAAGACTTCATTTTTTTAGCAGTTCAAGGAAGTTTGGACAGCTAATGTGTTTAATAAGGACATGTTGTTTTAGCAAAGAATTTTTTCTATGAAAACTCACAGATGACTCTTCTAATTTATGAAGCTGTGGCTCTCATTTCAGAGATATTCAGAGACAGATAATGTCTCTTGTATCACAGGAATATACAAAATGGCTTTTCCCATCTCTTAAAATTTAGAATAGGCATATTCCTATTTGTAAACTTATAAGTTACGGCTATTTGATCTCTTTGCAGTATTAATTAACCTCTACAGTTGAACTTTATTAAACTGTTTTTGATTAGAATCTATTTGTTTGCCTGGAAACCTTGTCAAATATATTGTGTTTTCTCAGCATCATCAGATAATTTCTACAGGGAGGGCTGTAAGTTCTTTAGCAGGACTTTCAAGAAGAGAAACAATGAAAGAGAGGCAAAGGCAAAGGCAAAGGCAAAGGCAAAGGCAAAGGCAAAGGCAAAGGCAAAGGCAAAGGCAAAGG
>JANEHK010000059.1:2105605-2140348 GCA_025960845.1 Tachycineta bicolor | reverse complement strand
TTTTTTTTTTTTTTTTTTTTTTTTTTTTTTTTTTTTAATAGAATTTGGTAACACTGATGCCAAAACAGTGTTTTAAGACTGGAACAGAATTACTTTTCTTGTCATTTTTATTCTGCAGTGGCAAATAGTCTTACTGCCTAATACATAAGGGTTAAAAGTGTCTTAAGGAAACAAGAAAGGTATGTTGCTGAAATAAAACTTCCTCTCTCTCACAGACTTCTTTCTCTAGGTTAGACAGATGGGCTCTGCCCACCTTCAACTGAAAGTCATGATTCATCTATGAACTGCAAAGCTCATCCTACACAAAAACCTCATAAATATAAAACAAGTGTTAAAGACTATGATTCAGCACTCTTTTAGATGAAAAATAGTCATGGACAATAATAAGCCTGTGGAAGTGAATTATATACTGTGTTCATTATAGACAATTTAAAGAGCCCATAAATTTAATAAAACTTTCTAGGAATTCTTCTGTGGGCTTGGCCAGTGATACAATCCATATGTTTTAAACCCTTTTCATGTGGCTAAACTGACTTGGCTAATCATGCAAGTAAAATAAAGGATGTCTGAAATTATTTTGAGGATTCATATTTACCCCAGGGCCTTGGATAAATAGCTAGTGACTGGTGAAATGGAAATTAGTTCTAGTAAAACAGATATTAGTTCTAGTATAAAACAAATTTAATTTATATAGTCTTATAATCCAGCAGTTTTAGTATTTTATCTTTTAAAAAATATT
Source organism: Tachycineta bicolor (assembly GCA_025960845.1). Lineage (NCBI taxonomy): Eukaryota > Metazoa > Chordata > Aves > Passeriformes > Hirundinidae > Tachycineta > Tachycineta bicolor. The sequence goes on along the minus strand of JANEHK010000059.1, from coordinate 2,139,609 downwards.
ATCAATAAGTTGCCAACAAACAGAAAAATTAGGATAGTTCCTAATTAGTTATCATTTTGCTGGAGATATACTACTTAGCCAAGGATACAAATGAGTGTAAAAATATCTCTATACTTAAATATTATCAAGGATGAATTCAGTGTTCAAGCTACTTTCTACTTCTTGCTTCAAACGGAGAAAGCTGCAAGCTTAAATTAGAGACATTTGCTTTATTTCCTGTTTGCCTAAATTTCTTTAAGAACTGACAGTTATCTGAAACAGGACATGTAAAAAGAAAATGGAATGCCCATTGTCACTCATTAAAATGAAACTGAAACACTGTTTTGTAATTAGTGTATTCTGATGTATATAAAACTTATTGCCAGTCCACCAAGGATAACTGGTTAATTCTTAATATCTTAGAATGTTTTGATAATTAACCTGTCATGGTGAGGTCTAGCATTGTGGAGCTTTATTTCAAGATAGGTTCATGACATAATATATCATTATATTGTTTGTTTACAAAAACAGTTAGCAGACATATTAAACTGGTGAAACTTCATTTAAATGTGTGGTTTCTAAACCATGGCATTCAATCAAGATTTTTAAAAGAAGTACCGAAATAAGTGCTGGATAAATTAGCCCTTAAGATTATATTTGTGCCTCACTGCCCACTTACTATGCTCTTAATTAGGCATTGAATGTGTGTTTGATAAGAGAGTAACTGAAATAAACAATGAAAAAGTTATTTATTTTATTTTACATCCTTGAGATGGCAATGCAAACAATCAGTGATTCCGTCTCAAGTGGGATAAGATTCAGCTGTATGAGGAAATTTTTGCAGTGTCAAGAAACTAGGTCTTTTGAGATTAAGGCATTGCATAAAACAATTAGGTTTTAATTATTTATTAAAATAGTGGTAAAACTGCATGAATAAACCAATAAAAAAGGGGAAATGTCTCCCCTTTTTCTTTTTTTTTTTCTGCATTATCTTTCCACAAAAATGAACAATTATGATTCCAGTCAATCCTAATAACATTAATTTCCATTGGATTATCATTTTTATGCTACTGTTTATCCTTTCTTCTCTCCTTTCTCAGTTTCGGTCAGTATTTTATTTTTGTCCTGGAGCATGGTACTACAAAACAGCAGGACTCATCTATATCCTGTTTGAATTTTTTTTTTTTTCAAAATCCCATTAAGGAAAAGAACTGCTAAAAAAGATGTCAATTTAGAATACAAACAACATCTTTAAAAAATGTATTAAAATAATTTATATTGTAAAGTTATAAAGCTGTCATATAACTTTGTTTCTTTTGAAACACTTCTGATGCAAATTTAGATAGGAGCTGAAATATGCATATCTGCCAAGGAGAAAAAGTGGCCAGATTGACCTTCCAGTTTTCCAGCAGGATCACTAAGTAGAGATGGAACAGCTGGAATACAAAACAGATGGATGGAAAATGTTGGAAAAGTCTGAAGGTACAATTACATGTAACAAATTTTTACAATGATTTACTGTCATGCATTACAGCTTCTTGACCCTCAGGTTTTCTACTTAGAAATTAAATGAAAGCACAACTGAAATTATAAACATTATATATTATATATACATTGTTATATAAACACATAACAAATGAACCAGTTTTGCAGAGAGAAAAATGAAGAAACACAATCCTATATTGTTCTATTTCCCTCTGAATCTCTCATTTTCTCACCAATTGCTGCTAGTGATCTCCATGGTAGAAATCTGACACTGCAGTAAACTATGGCTTCTTTCTTTTGATATGTACTGAACAGCATGAGCTTTCCCCCAGATCCTTCATGTGTTTCCCCACAGATATTTGAATGGAATTTCTGATATGATCTATATACCTTATTTTCATCTTCTAATAGGCTCTGAGAATTGATGGAACTGAAGAGGCACAAATCAAATCTAAATACATAATTTAGTTAACAGGTATGGTGAGAGTGGATGAGAAAGGGCAAGGAAGACTGAAAGCATGTGTTCTAAATCAGCATCAGGTTCCACGTTTCCTGATTAAAATCTTTTGTGAGGAAATATGTAGGTTAAATTTAAAAATTATGCTGGAAGAGTGGTATAAATTGCTTGAAGAAGATTGAAGAAGTAGTCTTGGATTTTTCTTTACACATCCACTGATGTTGTGAAGAACTACACTGGAACTATAGTGGCTTAGTATCAAAATGGAATCTGAATAGTTTAAAAAAAAAATAAAATTCAAAGCTTAGAATTTGTGTCCAGTCTTTGTCCTAAAAACACTAATTATAAATAAAGGATTAAGGTACATTTTACCAACATTACCTTGTAGGTCTCAGGGTTTTTTAAATTTTTGTGTTATTGTATTATGTATATAATGGTTTGTTCATTAGTGCTATTGGACATTTCTACAAATATAATCTGATTTAATTAATAAATCTAATAACTAGAAAACTAGACAAGTCACAGTTTACCTTTTTAAAAAAGTAATCGTGAAAATAATAGAATGAATAAACTGTACCATATGAAAGCCATGAGACACAAGATTAAATCTGAGTTGTTCCTTACCATTTTTCATTTTTCATTCCCAAATGAATTTGCATGGAAATAGTGACACATCAAATATATTAAAGGGAATAGTAGAAATTGAATCAGACAATGGCTTGGGTTGGAAGGGACCTTAGCGTTCATCTAGATCCAAAGCACCTTCTTAGAATTTAATTCAGAAGTAATGCACAGGATTCACTATCATGGCTCTGTTCTAGCACAAAGCTGTTCAGTTGGGTTTTTTTCTTAAACATTTTTGTTTGGTTGCTTAAGATTTTTGTTCTTGTTGTTGGTATTTTTTGTTGTTGTTTTTTGTTTTATTTTGTTATTTGTTTGGGGGGGGGGGGTTGCTTGTTTTTTGTGAGGGTGGGGACCTTGTTCTTTTTTTGTGCACTGGAACAATAATCAGGGGTGTGATATACTTACCCCATACATTTGAGCCAGAATTACAGACCTTATTAATACCCAAAAATTTCAGGGAAAAAAAACCCAAACCAAAACAAGCCAAAACAAAAAATGAAGCAACACCCCCCCAAAAGCAAACAAACAAACAAACAAACCCCACAACAAACAGACAAACAACAACAAAAAACCCCAAAGGAAACAAAAATCACAAAAAAAATCCATAAAAAATACCAAACCCCAAAACCAAACAAACCAAGGCACAAACCAAAGAAATTAACAAAGAAAAAACGACAACAACAAATAAAAACCCAAAAAACCCCAACCATAATAAACAAACAAAGATAAAAGAAAAAAACCCAACCAAACCTTCCAAAAAAGCGCCTCTAAGCATAAGTTATCTTTCCTTTAATACACATACAGAAGTTCTAGTCTCCTTTGAAAGGTAACTTGACTTTCCTTATCCTAACCTATCCATTTCATTTTACAGTGAATGAGACCCAATTACTTCCTTTTGCAACATTGGTTGCGATGTATTTTATAGTAGCTTTTAGTACTTCTGACTTCTGGTTCATCTTACTAAAAGTTAGAAGTAATTTTTTAAAAGCTGAATATTTCTTATGACCCAAACATAAAACTAACCATCTTTCATTTTACTCTAGATTTCTACTGAACTCTTTCCAAACACATTTTTCATTTTGCCAAATGTTGGACGATTACACTGTATGCCATGGAATACTGAAGAAAAAGTTTGCAAATCATCTTTCTGTTTTATTTCTATTTTTCTCACTTGTCCTGTGTAAAGAAGTAGAAGGAAGATAGAGAATTTTTATGTGTCTGGAAACACTGCTTTGAAACATTTATGTCATTGCAATATATCTAAGCCATTTATAAAATCTTGCAGACTTTTGAGCCTTTCAGGATATTTCTTCTTTTTCCCCTAAGGTATAACATTTGAAATATTGATCCAAATTTTAAGAAAAGAAGAACATCATAGTTTCATTCTTCTTTCTACTACCAAGTATATGCCAAGATAAATATGTACTGAATTGTCATCACCAAGAGTTCAAGAAAAGTTGTCTTGTATTATTTTCCTAAAATTCTCTTTCTATCTGAGAGGAAATACCATAAAACTATGCTATTAAAAATGCCAACAATACATTAAAAATAGGTATGAATTTCAAGAAAAATATATAAGGCTTCTGCTAGTAGCAATTATCTCCATCACAGGAAACATCAAAAACCTCACTGTGCCCCAGGGGGGAAAAAAAAATGAAAATTCTTTAAACATTGCTTTTATGAATAAATATTGCTGTCAATATTATTTCTATCAATGTACTTTTTATATGCCTTCTTTTAAGATATCCTGTTTTTTACTGATATTCACTGTATTAGCATTCACAGACAACTCATGAAGTTGTCACATTTGTAGATATGCAAGATATGAAAATACAGATTTTAAAACATGTATTATGCTTTGCAAGAATCTTTGAAAATCTGTTCTGTGTTAATTTTATTGGACTATTTATTCTTAATTGTTCTCATTTCACACAATTTATGATTTTTAAGAACACCATTTAAGGGACAAGTAAAAAGAAATATGGATTTTCTGAGCTCAAAATGAAGTGTTGGTATTGCCTTCCTTTTGAGGTACTCTCAAATTTGTTTTCTTGGATTTCAAAAGAATTCACATGAGTGGGTTTCTCTACAGGAATACAAAGAAATGTCTCTTTGGGTGTCTGCATAATTTAGTCTCTGAGCAGAATTAAAAAGACAAAATAAAATTGAAGATTGCAACCAAGAATTTTTTTCAGCTCTGAGACTCAATCTGAGGAGAGTTTGTAATTTTTACAAAAGAATTCTGAGCTCTTTCCTTGTGTTTAAAGAATATTACAAATAACTGCAGAGACTAAAATTATAATGCAGTTGATCTTACCTCATTAATTTTATTTTTAATGTATTTTCTTTGTCCAGTTTCCTGCAATACTAACTAATAGAAATGATGAGATTTTTTTCCTCAAACTTTTCTCATTTCAAAGGTATGATGTAAATTGAATACCACAATAAGTAAAACTATACTGGGTATGAACTCAGGTAAACTTGTGTCATAATTCTGAGGAAAGTTTGAATAGGGCAGTATGAGCTCTTTAACAGTATTGAACATAATATGGCCAGGTCAGCAGAGAAGTGATATTTAAAATCTCTCACAATTTTGTTTGTGAAAGTGCAGGAGTGCAGGAGTGGTTCTGTTTTTTGAGTGAAGAGCAAAAAGCACAGCTGATTAATGTTCCATTTTCTCTTTCTCTGGATTCCTACCCCCAGGATTCAATGTACAAAAAATAAACAAACAAACAAATAAATAGGAACAAATAAGTCTTGGGTATTTCAAGTGTTTTGGTTTTATCTGGCTAGTTTTCATTCTCATATGGTGAGAGTGAGATAGATATTTTTTTCTTTAGACTTTGCACTTTCTTATTCCTTAAAAATTATGTTACTTTATTCTCTGGACTTTGTTGGTCCTCTTCTCTGAACAAACTATGCCCTTTCATTTCTTACATACATTTCTAGCATACAACTTTGACTCAACTTAGTATTGCATTTTCACTAGGTTTGCCCACTTCAGAAGTGAAGGAATTATGTATGGTGAAAAAGGAGGATTTCAATAATTTAATAGAAAAAGCAAGAGGATTTTTATTTTTTTTTTCTGTAGAAAATACTGCACATAAGTAATCTATGAAAAATCATCAAAGGATCAACATGGCTATTTGGGTCTTTGACCAATATATAGGAATGATCTTGGTGCTACTCTATGTTAAATGTAAATAGCTATTCCCATTTAAATTTAAGGCAACAGTATCACAGCCTTTCTCAAGTATGGTTTTTTAAACATTTTCAGAATCTGAAATTGGTAATTTATGAATCTGTAGATGACAAGAAGATGGGAAATACTGCAGATGTGCTGGGACTAGATTTCCACCTGCTTTCAAGAAATTGCTATAAAAGGGGAATTTTGACAGAGATGACTGCAGCATACTGCACTTAGTCAAGAAGAGTCAACTACACAAACACAAATAGCAGCCAATTCTTTAGAAAAGGGTGATAGTGGATCATAAACTTGGACAAGAGTAATAAAATAAATTATTATTCTGCTTATTCTGATCAATAAGATAAAAAAATAACCCCCTAGTTATATAAGTAATTTTCTTTACTCAACATGCATAATGGTTTTGGGATGTGATGTGCTGGTTTTGGGAGATGCACATTAAAGAATAGAGATTTAAGGAAGCACTGTAATAGTTTGCCAGGGGAGATCATAGTATTCTTGGCATTGGGTCTGAGTATAACTGATGTCTCTATAGGGAGGAGAAAGGGACACACCTCCTTGAAAGACTTTTTCCAGTCTAATATTAGTAAGTCAATCATATCATCCTTGGAAACATGTTTTCTGCAATCTTGGAGTCCATTCTCCCAGGATCCTTATACAGAATTTTCTTTTCTTGCTTCATCTTTTTGTATTGTAAAAATCCTTCTTTTTCCCTAATGTCATGTTTGTGCTAAAGTTTTAAAGACCGCACTTCCACTGGAGGTGTTAAGTGCATTTGACTGCATGACTGAGATGGTTTTACAAACCACACACGGGATAGTATAAAAGTTCAGAAAAGAAGATGAAAGTAGCACTTCATAATATTGAGAGCTCTTTTGTTCTAATGTAGTATGAATGGCTTTACCCTACTTCTACAGGAGACATTCTGACATACAGAACCATGGGTCACATTTAGGCAAAATAAGAATAAAAGCCTTGCAGATGGTGGAAGATCTGCTTACATGGAGATGTAATTAAGTTTTCTTCTTTTGTGGAGTAAAAACCAAACATATTCCTGGAGTGAAAAGAGGTCTTAAGATGAGCAAAGTATAAACTTACAAAGTTTCGATAATTATATTTTTCTAACGATTTATTCCAATATTTTTTTGCAGAGGCAAAATTATGTGTTAGGGCTTTTTTAAGAGGAAGATTCATCAGTAAAAAAAGTCTTTTGGGTCTCAAGCCAAAGAAAATAGTCTGCTTGGAATTCAGATTGTTTTTCAAGGTTATCATGGTGTTCAAAACCCTTGCTCTAAAGATGAAAGCCTAGAGTAAGGTAAGGGACTTCACAATTTTGAAAGGGGGTTTGTGGTCTTATTAAGATCAGGGAAGCACTAAAAATTGAGAACAATGGCAGTTAGTCCATAACTGTGTGACTTTTAAGATATGTATTTAGATGAAGTCTTGCTGCTTTTATATGAGTGGTAGTGGAAATTTGTCTTCTAAGTACTAAGATGGGAAAAGGACTAGAGGAAAAGCCATTTTTAGTTATCATAACTTCCTTTGGGCATTTAATTTATACAACTGATATGAAACTTTCAAAAGAAGTTTCAGATATGCAATAAGATTTACACTGCTGCCAGGTTCCATGCCTGCCTATTCTCGGTTGAGACAAATGCCGTACATGTTCTGCCATGATACCTTTTTTGTTTGGAAACACTTGTGGGCATAGACTCAAATTCTTTCAAATCCTTGGTTAAAACTCTTTTTTGACATATACTTGTGGGAAAAAGTAATCTAACAGGACCTAAAGTGAAGTTATCTTGGCTGACATTGTTTTTCATTGCAATTATCATTTTTAACTGTTAACCTTTATCATAGAAAATCCTGTATCCAGAGGGCAAGAAAAATAATGTATTTTTTTTTCAAAACCTTAAAGGATTTCTTTAGGCCCGTCTTTCGTTGTCATTTCTGATAGGTAATGCTGATTCCTTCCCATCCACTTTCATTTCTAAATTTATAGTTCAAGCCTCAACCTTGCATTATTGCTTTCATTATAATATTGCTTTAATCACACACTTTATTTTAACCCATGGATTATTATTTAGTTTATCCTAATATTTTTGTTTCTATTTTTCTCCCTCTGTGCTACTGTAGTATGAATTGCTGCCTCTTCTGTTGCTGCCTCTTTCTCTCTTGTTTCTACTATAATAAGAAAATAATTGCCTAGAGCCTTTCTATACAATGTAGTTGTAATAGGGAGCTCTTTGTTTTCATTTGAAGAGTACTTTATTTTAAATAGCTTGCAGATTCACTTCAATTGTTGAAGCCTGTTCAATCAATGCTCAAAATAGTAAATCTATAAATGCAATGTAGCTGTTAGAATCTACCTGGCCATCAAAAAAATGTTATACTTAATATATGTCTTGCACTATATAGATGTGGCTTGTCAAAACAAGTTTTTCTTGTGAATTAGGTCTACCTTAAAAAAAAAAAAAAATCAAGAATGCCTCTCCATCATATTACATATTTATAGTGAAACTGTAAAGCTACCTGTTGCCAGTTTAAATACCAGACTTACCTAAAAACAAATAATATGTTTGTTGTTATTATTAAATAAAAAAAGAAGGCAATGTTTCTACTGAAAAATGAAAGGACTTACTTAGAAGCCTTTTTTCCTAATTACTGGATATCTCCATATCTAATATTAGTTTTGGTATCTTCTATCTACACACTCTTCTATCTTCTTCTAGTGTACAAGTGCTGTATGAATTAGACTAAATTCAGCACTTTTTAAAATTAAGGATTCAGCTTTTGAAATTGATGTTACAGAAGGAAAATGTGTAACTATCTTTAAATAACTTTCACTTAAATATTGAAATTACACCCCAAGATCTAAGATAATATAAACAAACACTTGAAGAGTTTAGCTGCTTATCTAAAGCTAACAGCCCAAATTTTTCTAAGGAACAGGGAAGCCAGGTAGAAATTACTTTATTGTAAATTACTCATTTACAAGAACTTTGAAATATTCATATTCAATAACAATTATTTGCCTCTGGAAATGTGATTGAAATTTTCTCAAGATCAGCACATCAAGCTTGCTCGTGTTCTGAGAGGAAATTACTTGTTAAGACATTTTCAAAGAATATTGAAATTGGTAAGCATAACAAGGAAAACAGTTTCATTCTGTATATTAGATGTACGCCGAAATATATTGCTAGAAAGATGTAATGGATTGCAAGTCAAAGCTATAAAACTGTGCTGGTGTTTGATAGGCATAATGTTGTCTCTTTTAAAGACATCAGAGGTCACAGTACAGATCCTGTGTGGACTCCAATTAGTGCAGCTTTCATGGGAATAGTTAAGTGTAAAGCTTGAATTTGAGAAAATCTCTTCTGCATCTTCAGCTGATATTCTGTTGTTGCTGTTTGAGCTGTTTGGGAGTTTTTCAGTACTTGCATGCTCCAGGGTGTTAGACATGACCCATTCTCATTGGACCATTTTTTTAGCTTTTATCCAGTCTTCCTTTGAGACATCTAGATGTTCTGGATAGTGTCTTTTTCTCTGAAGCAAGTTTACCTTTCTAATCTTGGACACAGTCTCGCCATTCAACACAATTTTGCACTTCTTGGAAGTGCAAAATTCCCTTTATTTGACTGAGTCTCATCTCATTTCCTGTGCTTTTCTGTTCTCTAATTTTCCAGCTGTGTATGCAACTGTCCTCTGTGGTTGTGGATGTGATGTGATTGGGTAACATACCTCAGCCATTTACAGGGTAGCTGCCCTGAAAGCCTTACTTTTGAGTATCAGAATTAGCTGAGCCAGGACAGTGAATTAGACAAAGATTGATCCTGTTCTTTCTGCAGCCAAGATGGGCAGTATTCTGGCAAGTGCTTTACTATATATATATATATAATTTTATTTTTTTTTCTTTCCCCTGGGTTCTAACATAAAGTGATAAAGCAGAATACTACCAGGATGTAAAAGATACCTATTGTAGTAGATACCTGGTGTCTCTTTCTCTGTTATCACTTAAGGCAAATGCTTAGCATTCTTGTTGCAGTGTGTCACTGAAGACGAATCTCATATTTTGTTTTGATAGTCACATTAAAATCTAAATGAAACAAACATGTATAGTACATTACCTGTTCTGTAGGTAAAACAGCACATGATGATTTTAGGGTTGGTAACAAGGAAGATTTTTGTCATTGTTGTTTAAAGAGAGGCTATAGTCCTCCATGTACATTTTACATTGTGAAATTACTTCACTCCTGATAATCTATAAACTTGAAAGTTATTGATACAAATGTAAAAAAAAAAAAAAAAAATCCAAGTTAATCAAACTTTATTATTAGTTTTTTACTCTACAGGCCACATTTTACCCAAGGTGTATATTGCTGTTAACTTGCAGTTACCAAGGGAATGGCAAAATGTGTGTAGGTGTTAGACACCTTCAGCAGTAAAGCACAATGTTACAGTTGTAACTTATATCCTCCCTAGAATTATAATCAGTGCCATTATGAGTGTAAAAACCCTAAAATTTATGTAGCTGTGTTGTACATCATGGATGTCAGTGTTGAAATGTTGCCTGTCCTGGGCTCTGAAAGCAGTCATTTAAATTTGTTACATATTAAATTTAATGTACTCATTTTAAAACCACTTCATTGTATTGAGTAAGAGGAAGTTTATCTGCAGGACTTAAATTTCTATTTACAATGGTTTATAATTTTCCTTATTAATCAATATATCACACAGCCATATTATCTATATAACAGACTAGTGATTCTCAGATTAAAAAGGAAAAAAAAAAAGCAAGAAGTTGTTCTTGAGGGACTCAACATTAGATGAGCACTGTTCGCTGCTAAAATGCTAGTCTTCCCAAATTCTGTATCTTTTCTACAGTTTAAAGGAGTATTTGAAGGAAGTGAGCACTATTCTTCAGCAAATCCTGATGACAGGGAACCATGGAATCCTCCTTTGTGTTTAGAACTACCATTTAATGCATGAGGGAATTGGACTTCCTTTCTGATGGTACATTTCCAAAAGTAGCTGCAGCTTATCCTGAGTTCTACTTCTCTCTTAGGGGAAGACTTTCCCCTCTTTCCTCTCAAAGTGGCTTCCTGAATCTGTACAATGCACAGAATTAATTTCTGATGACTGTGCTACAACACCTAAAATTACCATTTTGATCAGAGTCAACTAACTCAACTTGATTTTGCTGATAGCACATGTAAGACCAGATGTGTTATTCTTAAACCTTAAAAATCCTGTCCCCATGACAGGGGCAGGGAAGGACCAGTTAGCCAGGACGGTCCAACAACCTCGCCAGGGAGCAGGACAGCAGCCAGGCAGCTCCAGCCGTGGGCAGTGGATATTTTCTCAGGCACAGCAACAAGTAGCCAAATCCTGACACAAGTCATAATCTCAGAGTCCTTACACTAGTTTCCTTATTGCTCCTGAAAGGATATAAAGTATCTATATATCTAAAATATGTTATCTTTCTAAAATGCATAGGAGATTTTGAATCTCAGTAAAATATTTTGCACTATGGTAGCAAAAGAAATGCCTCCTCTGAGCTCTCTTATTCATACATGATGATGAAGCATCTGAATAAGAAGAAAGTTGTGAAATCCTAATATGTATTTTGTGAGTCTGATTTACATGCTGCCATGTCAGTAAGCCAATGATTGCTGAATCACATTTCTAAATGGGAGACATGATGTCAGGGAGTGTTACTAACAAGTTCCCAAGGTGCAAGAGGAAAGTTATATATGTATGTGTATAAGATAGGCCATGTGCACATGCTCAGCTGTGCCTAACCTGGAACAGTTTTTTATTTGAGAAGTTGTGATATTCAGTGGAGTCTGTACAGGTAGAAAAAAACTGTTGTAATGCATTAATTTGGTTTATATTGTATTTAATTTTTATAATGTATTTTGTAATGTTTCTTCTGTTCCCCTGGAAACTATCACATGGTTTGTCCCTGATCCTCTGCCCCGCCCATCCTCCCACACTGGAATGTAACCCAACTCTGTTCCACTCCCACCTTGTCCCTGATTGGGCAGTGGCTTGTCCCTGCCTCTGGGCCCTGCCCCCTGGGAAAAAACCCTGGAGCGGAGGGAGGCTCCCTCTCTTCCCCTGGGGACAGGGACCAGACTGAGGTCTGGTCTCTGCAGGGGCCGCTCCCCAGAATAAAGCCGTGATCTCGCCTGGACCAAGAGCAAGCTCTTTCCTTTTGCCATTGAGGGATGCCTGTTCTCTCTAAAGAACCAGGGTTTGCCTCTGGGTAGCTTTCAGGCCCTGGAAGGAAGATTCTTTCCGAAGTGGTTTCTCTCAAGATAGCTGAAATGGAGCATGGGCTCCGAGGGAGAGACAGAGCTGCTACAAAAACTAAGAATTTTTTCAATTCTGTATTTTTAACCAAGCTAACATGTTAGCCTGCAGTTAACATGTAGCCTCCAACTACTCTGGACATGATCACAAGTCCTTTCTTTGCTTTGGGAATCCGGCCAATTACATAAAGTTGTAGTTTAATACAGTTTTTCTGTTATTATCAGATTCTAAGTAGTAACTTTTTACAGTACCAGTCAGCATTAATTTCTGTCTGAATTATGCACCCACACAAACTAGGAACATAGGAACATTGTAATGATTAAAAGATCTGATTATCCTCATAAATTAGGATAATATTTATAATGACAATATTTATATAGCTATCAGGAAGTAAACTGTAGGTTTTGAAGTTTGAATCAGTCTGAAACAAAGAATTACACAAAGCTTTTAGAGTCTGTACATTATAATCTTTGAGACTGCTATTGAGGTCAGTTATTTGAATATATCAATACAACTTTAAGAATAAAGTCTCGTAAGGTACTGTGACAAACTGAAACCATATCTGACAAACATATACTGGAGAATGATTTATCAACATGTGAGTGTCACTTGTTTAATTCATCTGACTTATTAAAAATCTGATTAAATATCAATCAATATTACAACTTCATAAAGAGACAATTCAGAAGCACTATTTTTTTTTAATTTTTTTTTTTTTTTAATTAAGCAAAATCTTTTCTGATGTTCTTCAACAGCCTATATACAATAAATTGAAGTATAATTGTTTAATTAAATTTTCATTTCTGCTTTCTGGTAGAGTTATGAAAACAGACATGTATGGGCTACTAAATAAATAATCTCCTTGAAACAGAATTGCAAGCAGGAATATCCTTACATTTATAGTTGCAATTTGGAATATATTCCAGAATGTATGTGCTAACTCTCTTTATCTCTCTTTCTTACTTCCCTTGCAATACATTGCTTGTGTGGCTTTGATAACATGGCTAATTTTGCTTCAGATACTGGTAGGCATGGGATGACTACAGAAACAAAACAGTTGCTGTATATAAGGGAAGCAGCATACACGTAAAGCTAAGACAATTTTGGAATGGTTTCTAGAGCAGTGCCTCCTAAACAGCTGACTCCTGAACTGCTATCTTTTTCTCAGTTCTGCCTCTCGCTTTTATGAGAATGTGCACATACACAACACAAACTACTTGAAATGTAAGTGTTGTCTATCTCATATGTATGGACTCAAAATAAAATCTTTAGTCAAAACCTTAAAATAATAAATATATTTTTTCCTTGAAGATACTGCCATTTCTTTCATTAATTATTTAGATATAACAGCAGTAGCAGGTGAAAGCATGGTGGATTCACCCCATAATTCAGTGATGAAATTGTTATGATGCTCACTTCTGCAAAATTTGTAATTGCAATTCTGTTCCTTAAAAGGGGAAAGTCGTTTAGCTGTCCTGGTAACTATGTTATACACAACTGGCTGGCTTCTTCAGTATTCAATTGAAAATCATGGCATGAGAGAGTTAAATTTTTCTGGATAGGTTACTATGTATAATGGTGTTGTGGGCTGACCTAAGTCGTCCACTAGACCCCAACCCAGCAGAGGCAATGTGAGAAAATAGGTTGAAAGGTGAGAAATAGGTGAGAAAGTAGGTTGAAGTAAGGACAGGCAGATCCCTAAATTATTACTGCCATGGACAAACTAGACTCAGCTTAGGGAAAATTAACGTAATTTATTGCCAGTTAATTACTGCTCCCCAGTAATATCTTGAGCAGCAGAGGAGGTAGGTAATCAGCGCTGTGTTTAGTATGTAACAGATCATCTCTGCTGCTCCCTCCTCACCCTGTGACCCTGGTCTAGTGTGGACTTCCTCCCACAGATTAATGTCCTTCAGGAAATAGTCACCTGCTCCATGTTCTTCATCAGGCTCTTGCATGTGCTGCAGGCAATTTCCACTCTGGAAGACAAGAGAGACAGGAAAGGAAGGACCATGGTTAGAGGAACCACAAAAAAAAGGGAAACCACAGCACTTTGGTAAACTATTAAAGATACAAGTGATATTTGCATACTGAAAACAAATACATTTTAATAAATACTTAGTCTTTAATAACTGGAGTAGTGGAAGTGAATTGATATTTCTTTTGCTGATCCAGAATGAATTAAATGTTTCAAAATATTTTACTTTTGTTATGTTTTTTTATTATTTTATTACCCTCTCAGATAAATAAGAAAGGGAATTACTTGTTAAAGAAAATCAATGACTAAATGTTGAGCTTGAAATGTGGAGTTACATTCTCATTTGTGGTAAATTCACATTCATCAGCTGAGAAAAGTTTTGTAGTTGATTTCTGTAATTGAGCTGATGTTTTTATGTCCAGAGTGATATTATGGAAGTAACTGAATCTGTACCAGTGAAAAGCTAAAAAGTATTTTCTAAAACCTTGCAGAGTAAATAACCTTCTTGTCTTCTACTGTGGTCCATAACCTCTGATTTCTCAGCTCCCTAATTCTTTTCTGTGAAAATTCAGCACTCTTCAGGTCTCTGTTTTGAGATCTCTGAACATTCCTGCTTCTTTGTTTCAAGGAACTTGTTGAATTGTGATCATATTTAACTTTATGCTTGTATAAAATGCATAATCTTTCTTCAACTTAAAAAAAAATGATGTAGATGCAACTTTAGAATTTTTTACTTGACTAGCCCTGACATGTGCACAGTTGATAGTAATTATTTTAGAAGAAACAGATAGGAAAGATAGTGAAATTTAAATTTTAATCTGATTTCCCTGTACTTCCTTGTCTATTTTTCCCCTCCTTTAAAAAAAGCAGATAAATTACACTAACCTTGGAGATGAACCATTTGATCCTTGACAAATATTGCTGATATTATGTTACCAAAATTCCCCTCGGCTATGCAAAATTTCTTCTAATCATCACTTGTAATGATCATAACTTTAGTTAAAACAGGATGCTGTCTAACAAAGGATACTTGAAATAGCTATATTTCTGTGGTTTCTTTTTTTTTTTTTTTTTTTTTTTTTATAGTTTGCTTTTAATTTTGCTGAGCAAATGTCACTTTCAACTCACTGCTGAGAATATAAGATTTGATTTGGTTTTGAATTTAACATCAACACTATCTCCAGTAGCTGCTAATCACCACACTTTTCAGAGGAAAACATTTTTTTAGGGCATATCTTTTTAGAATAATAGACTTGCCTTCGTACATTTAAGATGAATTTTGTTAATACTGCAAATAGAATGCCGTATTAGTGGTGCCACATTATTAGAATACCATCTCCATTAGTAAATGGAGATGCTTGAAATGGTCTGATTATTTTTTGTTTATGGTGGCAATATTATCTTTTCATTTACTGCTAAAATCATCCTCAAAGCCATCCTAAAATGGCAATCAAAATCATCATGTACATTTCAAAAGTCAACTTGGAATGAAAATGGGCATCTGGAAACTGAGAGTTTAAACATTAGGAATACAGAAATCAAATACTTAAGGAAAAAAATGAAAATTAAATTGTGAAAATACCATTAGATACTTCCCTATATATTGAGGTTTATGTATTCATTTCCTTAAATGAGTGATGTTCTGCACATCAGTAGATTGGAGGGAGTCAGTCCTAGGATATATACACTGCTGACTGAATTAATCAAAGAAAATTAGTTATATAGCCTTCATAACAAAAGAGATCTTTTTTTAACTTCTTTATCACTCTTCAAGAGAAAATGTGATTTTAAATCTGTAGTGTCCATTTGCATGAGAGTGCTTTTCTTAAACTCCTGCTGTAAGCTGTTAGAAAATGCATTAATTTGCTAAGGTTGACTGAACACTGCTTACAGAGGTTGTGGTTGGTCCATCACTGCATTTGTAAAAACTGGCTGAGCAAATATCTTGTAATGGTTTCTGAATTACATACATAGCTGATTTTGCCCTAAGATAAAGGTGAGGTGTCTTGCTGAGGTTCATTCTGAGCTTCTGTGGTTATATTATGTTCATGAGCTACTTAAAAATTACAACAACAAAAGGCAGCGTGTGTGGGAGAATAGGTAGAATGGAATACTTGAATTATTGTCCTGTGAAACAGTGAATGTGGCATTATCTGTCATCCAATTATACTGGTTGTGTCAACGCTTCCTTTCCTTTCCACGGCAAAGCAAATAGAACCTGTGCATATCTTGCTTTTGTTGGCTTTTTTCTTACAGCTGTATGATTAAAATATGTATGCACTGTGTTTTCTAACTCAATATAGCAATTAAGAAACAAAGAAAATAGAGTTTCCAGTGATTTCAAACAATTAATTCTCAAGTTAATATTTCTAGTTCGGAAGTTGCTTCCCGAGGGTATACTTCCTTCCCCATAAAGGAAAATATGGAAGTGTTTGTTTAAAGGATTGTCTCAGAGGCGTCAAAAGAGCATAAGGTGCTGCCTTCTAGCAGCTGAATATTTGCGTGCACAGAACAAGGCAACTAGCGCTGCATCACCCTTTTCTGCACACTTTGCAGCTGACACTGTAAATCATACAGCATAGGAATATAATAATTTTCTATTAGAGAGAAATTATAAATTTTCAGGAACAAATCACAGTGAATATATTTGAAGACATGTACAGCACTACCAGTTTAATTTTGCATGATGGCTTTTCATAGGTATATCCTGAATATAGTCCAGAAAAATCTTAGTTTCTGGTGTTAGGATTTGCTAGAGTGAATTGGACACTTCCTATCATTCAGTGAGTAACAGAGTCATAGCACAAAGAAAATCCATTGACTTTTAAAGATCAAGGATGGCTTTCTCCCTAATGAATATTTTTTTTCTTAATAGTGAAGGATGCTATGTATTTCATGTTTGGTTCAAAATTCCTGTCTTTACTAGACAGAATTGCTCAGGGTGGAATGCAAAATAAAGATGAAAGAAAAAATGCAGTAATATATAGGATATGACTGGGAAAGTCATATTAGCCCTCACATACATGTGTTTTCTTAGGATGTATTTGTATATGAAAGGGAAGTTGAAGACACATAAAGTAATTCCCCTAATTATTTTCCTTCCAACCATTACTACTTATTGTTTCAAGTTCCCTGGCCCTAAATTAATAAAGCATACACTGAAGTTTGAACTAAGCTTCTCTTTTTTTAAGTGATCCACTTCTGGAACAGATGGACATAATAAAATAATTTTGCAGCACACCTTATTGACACCTGTGAAAAGACTCTCATAAATGCTGCACAGAATTGGAAGCAGGGGCGGAAGAAAGGGAATGACTAATTATTTCTTGTGTACTACCCTGGTGATATGCTTATAATAATTTTGCAGTATTTAGTTTAACTTTGCTGGTAGAATTTAGATATTCATATTTGTATAATGTTTTTCTTAATAACTGTATTGGTAATGCAAATAGAATTTGAAATTGAAGATTACCATATACAGGAAAATAATTTCTTAACAAGAACATTGTTGGAAAGAAACACCTATAAAAAGGCAAGGTGCAATAAGGGTTATGTTATGACACTGAGAATGGCTTCTCTAGCTCTCTTTAAAATAGCAAGATTTATTTCATTCCCTGAGCTGAATCAAATTGATTTTGACACATAGTTCAGAGAAGGTTAAAACATTTTTACATTCCATTAAATTTTGGTATAATAGGTGTTCAAGGTGAGCTTCTCATATTGGTCTGTTGCAATTCAACTAGACACAGAATTGAATAGTTTAAGAGCGATTATAATTACTGGAAATACAAAAGTTTTATCCATGTACTATTCCCAAAGTGAAAGCCTTCCTTTTTTAAGGGATCACCTTTGATGAATAATCTGCTTTGTTTAAGACTGCTTTGCTTTCTGAGATGTGAGAGTACTGAAAAGGAAAACCATAAACAGTGTGTTAAAATGTCTCTTCATTCTGTTTTGCAATTGAAATTGTTCTGTAAGACAAGTGAAAAAACTGCAGTCATTACATTTCCATACACCAATCAAGTCATGTAATCAGCATTCAGGTTTAAGAAGTGCATGTGGAAAATTCTTCCTTTATGTAGAGAACAAGTTTTGAGTATTTCCAAAAGTATTTTGAGCCTTTCCTGATGTCCTCAGTGTACTGGCTGGATTTGACAAACAAGTTTCTTGACTGCAATTCTATTTATGACCATGGATTATGGAAGTTTACTCTCCAGATCAGATTTTGGCCATTATTTCTATAGAATATATAAAATTTTCTTTTGTCATTCTACATCTATAATTCAAATATGTAATGATTTTTATGATATACTTTATTTATTAGAATAAATTCAGGTTTTGCAAAATAAGTTATGTATTAAATTAATTTTTAACAGTATTTCACAGAGATTAAACAGAATTGTATTCTTCTGTGATCTTGAAACAGAAAACCTTTATACTTGGAGACAAAAAGCTAAGTGACCTCTTACAGTATTATATAGCCAGAAGTCATGTTTTTGGAAAGCAATAGTAGAGCCAAAACTTGTTCTGAAATATTTCTTTGTTGCTTAATATTTAAGGCTCTTTTGTGGGGTTGTTTGGTATTCATTCGGTGGGTTTTGCAGTTTTGTTGTTGTTGTTGTTTTGGTTTTTTTTTTTTTTCCCTGTTGTTGTTTGTTGGTTTGTTGGTTTTAGTTTGGTTAAGAGCTTTGGGGGTTTTTTGTTTGTTTGTTTGTTTTATTTTGTTTTGGGTTTTTTGTTTTTTGTTTTGTTTTGTTTTTTGTTTGTTTGTTTTTTGGTTTGTTTTTTTCTTTCTTTTATTAACTTATTTTGACATACATATTAACTTTCATTAGATGGCAAGTGTTTTCTTGTCTACAAATAGGTTGTGGGAGACCAAGAAAATAAAATGGTGACATTTGTTTTAATCACCTAATTGACCAAATATTTTCATCAATTTAATATACTTTTAAAAACAATTGTCAACACTTCCTGATAACCTTTTAAAAATAATTGCCAAACCCATTAATATTACTAACTTTTTCATTCAGATCAATTTTAAGATAAAGTTATTTAGAAGAGAAGCATTAGATTTTTTATAAACAATAAAGTTGATTGCCTAATCTGTATATGAAAATATACACAGAATTATTGTTCAATTCTTCAGTGTTCATGATGTCAAACTGATTTCTTTGCTGGATTTTGTCTGTTTATTTTTATGAAGCAAAAAAGCAAATAAAAACTATGAGAAAAAAAGTGTGTTTAAATGAAAACTTTTTTCTTCACTTTTCAATTTCCATGCAATTGGTGGGGGGTTTTGTTTGTTTGTTTGTTTTGTTTGTTTGTTTTCCTGCTTTAAGCCTCAAAATATCCACAGGTCTTTTATGCTTACATATGGTTCTCAGTGTGTTTTTGCTATATTTTTCTCCATTTCTTCTTTTCTAAAATATTTGTATTATTTATTTTATACTGAAGTAGCATTGGAGTACTCTTCCCATCCACAGGAAGATGCTATGAACTTGCAGTGACAGGAGCAGACTACAAAATCTCTGGTTCATCTTAGGAAATAGTGCTAACTAGTGGTCCTGATTGTGTAAAGTGTTGAGTACTTGCCAAACTTGCTCTCAGGAACAGTTATATTTATAATTTCTTCACTCAATTCCAGTCACTACTTCTCCTACCTCCAAAATGATCTTAAAATTAGATTGCTATGAAATCAAGTGAATATTTTTGGACTGGTCAATTCTGCCTATGTGTTATATCTTTGAAGCCTTGAGACCCAGGGCATGACTACAAGCAACAGCTCACAGCCAACTGTTCTTTATAATTGCATCTCGTGATATTAACTCCAGAAAGACACTGAAAAGGGGAAGGGTTATTGCTAACATGAACATCCATATTCTGGTGTTTTTTCTTTACATTTTGGAGCTGTGAAGACTACATTACACTGCTGAGAAAATTAGTATACTAATTTGTATACTACTAATAAATAACATCAGGGTTATGTCAGGGGCTTGTATTTAATTCAGTTCTTACAAAAAAACCAAAACTGCCTTTTTAGAAAGATAGAAATTGATCATTCAATATGAGTTTTGGAAGTAGATATGGGAATAGATGGTTTTAGCTAAAAGGTTACCTGTGAAGATTTGAACAGAATTTTTTAAGATAGCATCAAAGAACAGATTAATAGAATTAGATTAGGTTAGATTAGATTGGATTAGATTAGATTACATTACATTACATTAGAAAATATCTCCAAGATCATCAAGTCCTACCTTCGACCAAACACCACATCAATTATACTGCAGCATATACAAATGCCACATCCAATCATTTCTTGAACACTTTCAGGGATAGTGACTCCACTACTTTCCTGGGCATCCTTGACCACCCCTTCAGTGAAGATATCATTCCTGATGTCCAACCTCAACCACCCTCAGTGTGGCTTGAGGCCATTTCCTCTTGTCCTGTTACAGGTTTCCTGGGAAAAGAGGCTGGCCCACCTGGCTACAACCTCCTCTGAGGTGGTTGCAGAGACCATTAAAGCCCTCCAAGTCTCCTTCTTACCAGGCTAAAGAACCCCAGTTCTCTTAGTTGTTCCTCATATGACTTCTTCTCTGGACCCATCACCATCTCCATTGCCTTCTCTGGATTTGTTCCAGCACTTCAATATCCTTCCTGAATTGAGGGGCCCAGAACTGGACACAGAACTCCAGGTTCTATCTCACCAGTGCTGAATACAAGGGGACAATCACTGTCCTGGTCCTGCTGGCCACACTACAGCTAACACAAGCCAGGATGGGTTGTGTTAGCTTGGGCTTCTTGGCCACCTGGGCACACACTGGCTTGCATTCAGCTGCATATCAACCCACACTCCTTGGTCCTTTTCTGCTGTTCTGCTTTCCAGACAATCTTCCTCCTGTGATGCATGGGGTTGAACACATTGAATCCTAGGATAATTTGAATCAGCTTCGGTAAAGCACTAGGAAAACTGAACTATATATTTATGAATATGAAGAAATTCAGAGAATTTCATTGTCTTGTTTTCAGTATGAATGCCAAAATATCTCTGCATGATCCATTATGAACATGTTAAGTGTAGCCAAACCCATTGAGTCTGCTGAGACACACACAGATTACTGGGTTTTGAGTTGGACACAGGTGGGTTCTCATATTTATTGAATGATGAATCACACTCATTCATTTTCAGTTCTGACCAAAATAAGGACTCTGTAGACTTATTATGGGTTGTTCTGTACAGCTGCTACTCTTTCAGAAATGCATTTTCAGTGAAGTGGGTAAGAATTAGGGGTAGTATATGTGGTTTATGTTAAGGCTGAAAGATATTTTTGCTTCCTTTGCCCACTGAAAAGGAAAAGCTTAATAGAATTTTGCTGTTCATATGATTGGACTACTTATTTTCTTAATATTTTAGAGGATAATAATTGTTTCAGAGATGCTACAAGGCCTAGATTTTAGTTAAAATAAAGACAGTACAACATCTTCAGCTCAGAATTGAAATACAGTGAAATTTCTGATCAAAAACCACTCAAATGTTCTCCAACACAGTCCAGGCCACAAACATTGGCAGAAACCTTTTTTTTTTTTTTTTCCCTTTCTCTGGTTTCTCTGATTTGAATTGCAAAATAAATTGAGAAGAGCACATAAATTCTAGTTAAAAACTTTGCTGCACAGTGAAGCATATTCCCATCCTTCTATTCCAAAGCGTCAATCTCTATGATTATATTTTCAGGAAGACACATACTAAAAGGCTGGGCTGCTCTTGCAGTTTCTACTGATTTATTTGTACAGTAACTTTACATTCAGTGATATTATTTATAATATTTTTAAAAAGTCCATTACAGTGCATTTTTTTCTCTCTTTTCTTTGTTATTTATAAAAGGATACAGAAGTACTCAGAATAAATTAAATTACACTATATTAGTTTAGGGCAGTGTAGCAATTATTATTCCTTCATAAAGTTTTCTTTGTCACCTTAAGTTATTTTAAAATATTTTTTTAACTGGCTTACTGCAGTAAACATCAAATTCGGATGTTAAGGACGAGGAAATGAAAAAAAAAAAAAAAAACAACTTTATTACATTATCCCATATGATTAAAGTCCAAGACATATATAGCACATAGATGAACATGTTATTAGAAAAATTTATAAGTGAAGGCAACACTGTAGTGCATTAGGGTCAATTACTCTCTTGCTTCAGAGATCTAAGGTGCTTTGTTCCTCCACTTATTTTGCTATGAATGTCTCCTTTTTGAATAATAAAACTGACCTTTTGCATGTGGATTGTACTTAGTTTAGGTTTTGTTATTTTCACTGTTGTGTAACATTGTTTTTCAGTGGCTTATTCTCACTTTAAAAATTCACCTTGTCACTTGTCAGCCTATATATTGATAATATGGGTGTCAAATGCTGCCAGGTCTTTTATTTACACTAAATACCTCTACCCCTTTAGAAGCCTTTGAAATCTGAGTCAGTATTTAGGGCCTGATCTGATTGTATGTTTAGGGTATTTTAAGATTTTATTGAATGTAGAGGTTTTTATAAGCAAATCAGGACTGTACTAATTATTAGAAGTGACTCACTCTCATATTTGTGTAAGTGGTAAAAATTTCATGCTTATAGATTTATTTTATTTTTTTTTTCATTTATATTCTGTTGGTTTTTAAATAAATTTCCTTTATTTCATGGAATAGACAAAATAAGTTATAATTAATTTGAAGATTTTGGCTGCTGTTCAAATTTGAGGATTTAATATAATTTTTAATTGTAAAATTCTATTAATCTAAAAAAATCTAAAACTCTAAAAAAAAAAAAA
This sequence comes from Tachycineta bicolor, assembly GCA_025960845.1. Taxonomy (NCBI): domain Eukaryota; kingdom Metazoa; phylum Chordata; class Aves; order Passeriformes; family Hirundinidae; genus Tachycineta; species Tachycineta bicolor. The sequence continues at coordinate 2,116,750 of JANEHK010000059.1, read as the reverse complement.
AAAGAATACATTTTAAAAAAAGGAGTGAGGGGCGGGGGGGAAGGAGAAAAACAAATGTCATAAAAAATGGCTATTTATATTAAGGGGTTTGACCTAATATATTTTTCCTGAGACAGTCATTTATTCTTACACATTTTCAATTATACATTTATTTAAATATGTAGTTATAATGAGGAAATTTTTTTCCTTCAGTCATAAGGAACTAATTTCCAGAGTATATTCCTATCCTGAGTATACCCTTGTTCCAAAGTATATTCCTAAATTCCAATACTGTTTGTAGGAAATTCTTGACATTGGACTGAATTCTCTTTATTTTCACATTAAAATTTGAGGGAAAGAATGCAATTTTAAAATTTATTATTTTGGTATTTTTCACAAGAATTCCAAGTGCATCATAAGTGGCATCAACAGAATCTTGTGGATAATCAGAGTGAATTTTACCCAATTTAGCTTGAATTGCAAACGTGAAACACTTTTAGGAAGCATTCAAACATTGTGACATTTGAATACAGGATATCTTGCTGCTGAACGAAATCTATGCTTATATCATGGTTTGGTCCTAAGAAACATTTGTGTTGATAGATTGTGAAAAAATAATAGTTTTTCTGAAAGATAATGTTTCTACTTTTTGCCATCTGTTAAATGTGATGTACATATTGTCAGGCACATCATCAAGAACATTATGCATTAGTGTTTTACTTTCCTAGTTACTTAATTGTCTAATGGTAATTGCTAATTAGTGTCATCATCAGCTTTTGTTTGTACAATTGCAAATATGATGATTTTTCTTGAGTGGTAGTCAACATATCTGTTACAGCAGCTTCTTTCTATTCATCTAATATTCAGTAATGGAAAAAATAAGTAAATGTAAAAACCTATGGGAAGCGTTGGTCTGGCCAGAGAACTGAGATTTCTGTTACAGTTCAGTGTGTTTGTAACAGGTCAGTTTGCATGTGGAGCTGCATGAGCAGCTATGTTCATTCAGAAAAAGTCTCCTTTATTCAGTGTAAGGAAAGCTGAGTGAAAATCAGGCCCTCTGTTTATACAAAAGTTCACCCTCTAGCCTTCTCATAAATGTTTTCAATCAAATAAGTTGAAGGAAGATTAAAATCAGATCCATGGCCTCCCTTGTTCTTGTAACTTGTTCTCTGTAACTAAGCAGAATACACTGAATTTAGCTTAATACTTTCTGATTTTAGTATTTTTCCATTAATGTGCTTCCTACATGTGTGGAAATACTTGTTTCAGTGAGTTTTCTATCTTTCATACAGTAGATAATTTGGGCATATTATTATGCTTATTTCCTGTGGGCCAGAATTTGATGACAGTTGCTTTAGAGCTAAAACCCTCCATGTTCCCCATTCTAAAGAATAAATGGACAAAACAACCCAGATTAGGTCTGTGCTTAAAACATGTTTTGGACAGCATGGAAAAAAGTTCTAGCCTTTTGTGTTGATACCATAAATATTTTAGCATTCTATTTTCACTTTGGATAACTTTAAAATAAAATAAAATAAAATAAAAATTAAACAAACAAACAAACAAACAAACCCCCAACAAAACAAAAAACAACAATTTAATAGGTATTTGTCTGGCATAGAGTATGTGCGTAAAAGTTTTTCACAACAGAGGTCCCTTTTGTTTCTTTGTCTTCTTTTTGTTGATGAAAATATTTGTTTGATGAATTTAACTAGGAAAGCAGTTTTCTATTGATCCTTAATCAGCACTAATTAATCCACAGAGAACACATGACTAAAATAAATTCATTTTAAAATTCAAAATCAAATCCCACTAAGAATTGTTAATCTATAAAGTGCTTATACAGTGTGCTCTGTAACCAATAGATTTTGATTAAACATATCTTGAGTGGAATCATTCACACTTGACATACACAAGACATATTTATTTTGTTTTCTCTTTACCTCTCTTACATATGTCTATACTTGAATAGTTCATATGTGTTATGTCCACTCTGTTTGGTGTGGTTTTAGGCTTGACCTAAATATGTTTGAAATTTTTCTGCCCTTAAGGTCTTCAGAGAATGAATGAGGAATATGGAGAAAAAAATAGTGTGCACCCTAATGAAACTTCAAAACTGTCATGATGAATGCAGGGGATACACTATTTGGAAGGTAGTAAAACTAATAAACTTTCTCCCATATTTATTTCTTCCTCTGATTTCAAGCTGGAGGAATGGTATAGACTTGTGGTGAGGAAAAAAAAAGACAAAACAAAGCCCAGTTGTTATTGAAAGCTGAAGCCATCAAAATGCAGGTAGGATCTTCTGGAAGAAATCTCAGATCGTCCAGAATCCTACACAGCAAAACCATCTGGAATCCAAATGATAATTTAAAGTGAGAGAGAAAACTAATTTATTTCATAGCAATAGTTAGAAGATCAATGTTTGATGTGAAATTTGATTGCATGAACATATAACAAATGTTCCAGTATGACATAAAGACAGGACTCTTATGTAAAAGCAATTTGTGGCAGTTTCAGCTTTCCACTTAATTTTTCTAAAATTCAAGTGCATTATTGCTATAAACTAATCAGTATGCAGGTGATGTCTTAACCTGATCTTGAAGTAATTGAACTGGGAAACCCTTTGTTCCTCAATCCACTTAGCTTTGCAGGTGTAAATTTTGTAGCTTAATTGGAACAGTTTAAATGCAAGTACATTTAAAAGTATCATTAGGATTAGTCATTTTTTTCTTCTTTTTTAAAGAAATGGGAAAGATCTTTTTCTGAGGAAACAGCTATAATGTTGAAGTATAATGTTAGACTTCAAAATGAATGCACCAAATTGAACCTAACATAACACCTAAATGAATGTAGCCTTCAAAGTGAAAAACACTGCATTAAGAAAAAGGAAAATTTAAGAAAAAATTATTATGCTGGCACAGAATTAGCAAGGAAGACGATAATGATATGGTGCTAAGATAATTAGTTTTACAGATAAGAACTCAATTAGAAATAGTTTACTGTCTTAAAAAAAAAAATACATATATATATATACACATATATATATACACACACACACACACACACACTAAGAGATTAAGAGATTTTTTCCAGAAAATATGTACTTATTAGTAGAAGAATTATTGATGAATATACTAAGCATAAAAGTTTATTTATGTGATTAGCGTCTGGAAAATTACCGGGTTTTGGTGTTTCCCTTATCTATAGTACTTATGAGTAGCTGTGCTTAAGATACATTTTGTTGGTTGTAATGATGATAATGCGTTTTGAAACACCACAGACTTTTATATCTTAATCTGTAAGTATGAACTCCTGCTCTACTAAGGAAAATAATTGACCTTATTGCAGTTGTACATGAAACTACATGTTGACCCACCTGGATCAGAGCAGACTTTGATCATTACCTAAGAAGTTATTTTAGATCATCTGCTAATTCTCTACCCTCCAACTGAAGTGGATTCATATCGACTGAATTCAATCCCAGTACAGAGATTGCTAGATGCGGATGTAAAATTTCTAATAATTTTATTTACTCACTTAAAAAATATGACTTTGTAACTGAATTTTCATTGAAAATCCTGAAAATCTCTGGTAGTTTTGGCACTGTGCAGCTCTAAACTAGAAAGAGCTATGTGTCACCCTGGTTTTTCTGAGTTTTTTAAAGCCTTTTGATTGTTCATAAGATGGAGTCAGTCTTTTTAGCTTCTGTGCAATATTAGGAGCAGTTTTTGCCTTTTCTCACACATGTAACATAAACAAATCCTTTGTTTTTCATTATCTGTCCTTTGTTTGCATATTTCTAACCTGAAAACAATTGTGACTGACAGTTGGTCTGGCCATTTGGCTGGGAGGTGATAACCCCAGAAGCCAATCCACAGCCAGACCCACAAATGCATAAAAAGTAAGAAATAAACAGGCAGAGGGGCTCTTGGCCTTGGCTCTCTCGGAGGAACCACTCTGCCCTGCGAAATCTCTCATCTCCATGTGGTTGCTTTGCATATCCCGATCACAGCTATGTTGTTGTAATAGTAATGACTCAAACATTGGATTGTCATCATCTTTGATAAAATATACCTCTTTATCTTACATGAAAGAACCCTTGCAGTAATCCAGATATGTGCAAGCACGCAACATGCACATATTTGCTGGGTTTTTAGTTCTAAGCTTAGATCACTATCTCAGTTTGACACTACAGAAGACAGTTTGTAAAGGAAAAAGTTACATTTAATGTACTTAAGTGAGGGCAGTAAAAATTGAGCCTTTTAGCAGCATTTATGGAATCTTATTTAAAAATATATATGGAATAATAGAAAGATATTACGGAGAAAATATATTTATTGCAGTGTTTATCCAAGTTTCACTACCTCAAGAGAAGGCTTGCTAATATGGCATAAAAGAAGGCAGTCTTCACTGATTTTTATTGATATTTGAAAAGGATTTAGTATAAATAAAAAATTGGGGTAAGTTATTGAGGGCAGGTGCCATGTTGAAAGAGAGTGCTAGTTTTGGTGTGGAAAAAGTAAAACACTTCTGACAGAAGTGTTAATTAGGACAGTTCATAACTTTGAAGGCTATTTGACACTGTGACACTACCTTTGAAAATTTAATGTGAGCATCTATTTCTAAATGCTCAGTATCTACAAATATGAAGGTATTTTGAAATGTACATTTTCAGACATAATCAGAGTGTTTAGGAAGTCAGTGAGATTTTGAAGAACGTTCCATCAGTCCTATTGTGTTTGCAGTATATATTGCTGTGTAGAGTAAAACCAAAATAACCCATTTCAGATATTGTTTGAGAAATACTGTAATCAAAACACTGACTTTTAAAAGTTGCTATGTATGAATTGGTGTTTATGCTTTACAAACATTCTAGTCTGATACTAATATATTCAGACAGAGAATCAGAGAAGTCTGATTTGCATAATGTAGATCAATGTAGTCTTTTTTTTCAGTTTTACTCTGCCATGTTTTATTAATGTTTATCAGAGAACTAAGCTTTATCAATATGTTATGAATGATGTGACATTTCAAACCAGCTTAAGTGATGAATTGGCAGCTCTTTCATCCAGAGACAAAGCACAGAAATGTAGGAAATTAATTTTTGGTGGAGTTTTGTTGTTTTTTTTTTCCCCAGCAGTGACATCTGGATTCTCATCTGACTTTCTGGCACACCTCCTGTTGTTTCTACTGGTCTGACTGCGCTGCTGGCTGATACACTCACTATAAAGCTGCCCATGAGGCTGGCATATGACCCTGTTCCTAGCCATTCTTGCATCCTTGCGTGCCATTGATTTTGGCTCCCTTGCAGCAGAAAGGAAGTCTGCCAAACTGCAATGCCTAGTGTAATGCTAGGAGAGTATTCCAAGAACAGCATACCAAGTAGAGAGGAAGAATATGAGCTCTTCAATGCAATTTATTTCATTGTCCCTATGGTAGAAAGGAATGTCAGATGCTACTAGCAGCATGGCTGCACCACAGTAATGGAGCAGAGAAGCTTCCAGTATCGTTAAGAAAACTTCTACTGTAGAAAAAGCAAAATCAAAGAAACAAAAAATTACTAGATAGTGACAGTGAACCTGGAGTTTAATTGACACTTGGTATGAGTGGAATCTAGAGCTATTAGTAAACATTTGTCAATAATCTCTTGGAATGTCTTTGAAATAAAATGTATTTTTATTCAGACTGAAGGAAAAAGTAATGTCCTGGTAACAAATAAAATAGATTAAGATTTTGATCTGTTTTACTTAGTTGGTTGCTTAGTTGAGGGGGTTTTGTGGCTTTTGAGATGGTTTTTTGGTTGATTTTGGTTTTTTGGTGGGTTTGGGTTTCGGTTGAGTCTTAGGTTTGTTTGGAGGGGGTTTTGCAAGGCCTTTATTAGAAGAATAAACTAGTGTATTAATATATTAGTTAATGAGGTTGCTCAAAGCAGTTGCCAGCTTTCCATTTATCTTGTAATATCATATACACCTGCTCTGTTAAAGATTTCTAGTAGTAAAATGAGCTGTCAGTAGCATATATTCTGTTAAGAAACAATTCATTTTTATGTGAGTTTGTAAGTATTATACTTTTGTATTTTTCTCATTTAAAAAACAATTTGGCTATAAATAAATCTTCACAAAAATGTTTTTCATTTTTGTCACCTGGTAGCTTCACACACATCCTGTGAAATATCTCCACCTCTCACTGTAGGAGAATTTCAGAGAATTTACAAATACACCTTTATAATATTTTTTCTCAGTTACTAGAAACAAAGCATTGGAATAAATTATTTGCACTTTTACAACTTAAGCGCCAGCAAAATCCTCAAAGTAATACATAACTTAATACAATAAATTATGTGTTAAGAAGACCTTGCTAGCTGCTGCTGATAATGCAGGAAAAGCAAATTTGGTTCTGGTAATTTTTTGTTTCAGGTGGTATTTTGTCATTCCTTTGAGTAGCAAAAGGGTCTTTAGAATAAAAAATTGATATGGCAGGAGCAGTATTCTAGCAGTAATATTGAAAAAAAATTTCTTTCCCCTGTCTTGAAAACTTCCTTTTCAGAATTACTCTAAATCATGTAATGCAAATAAGTTCTCTCATACTACCTTTAATATTTGCTGACAAATCTGATATGATTACATACTTGTCTACACAGCAGGAGTCAGAACGCATTGATGACAGGAAAAGATTCTACTTCATTTTAATTTCACTACAATATTAATTTTTGGGGTTTTTTGACAGTATAACCGATGTTGGCAATTAGAAGTACAAATTGTATAATAATTGGCATGTTAATCACAGAATCATAGAATGGACATGGTTGGAAGGGACCTTAAAAGATCATCTAGCTCCAATCCTCCTGCCATATACAAGCCTTCACTAGAGCAGCTTGCTCAGGATCCATCTGGCCTGGCCTGGAACACTTACGGGATACAGGTCTAGGGCGGCCATTGCTTTGCGCTCTTCTACAAAAGCATGTAAACAGTCCTTCTCCTCCTTTCTTGTAGGGTCCCTTCAGGTACTAGAAGGCTGTAGTTAGGTCACCCTGAAGCCTTTTGTTTTCCCAGCTAAACAATCTCATTTCTCTTAACCTTTCCTCATAGAAGAGATGCTCCATCCCTCTAATCTTATTTTATCTGTTTGGAGAACCCTCTTATGCTCAGTTTTGTGGTGAAATAAAATTCCTTCATAAGTCTCAGATTTTTATTTCATGTTGCTGATTTCTGCTTTCCTCTTGTAACATTTTATATTTTGCCATAACCTTATCCTTGAGCTGGAAATATCTGGAAAAAGTAATATTAGTCCTTGCAGATATCTTGTCATAAGGAACAGAAAAGTGTTTTTCACTACCTGACAAATACCTCATGCTCTTAGCTGGTATCAGCAACAGAAACTCTTTTCTGTGAAAGCTGACAATAACCAAGCAAGAAAAAGTTTGTGTGAACTCACGGTTCATAGTCATCCACATCAGGATCCAGACTCAACCATGAAAAAAATAGAATAATCCAGTGTCACCTTTAATATTTGAGAAAAAATTGAACACAAACATTTTGCCTGAATCTTCAATGGCAACCTGTCTTCCCACTTGCCTCTAGTGGATGGAATGGGAGATGAAGGCAGGGGTAGGAAAGTCCCTTCCACGGTTTTTCCAAAGCAGGGTGATGGAGAGGATTCTGCCCCTCTGCTCTCCCCGCTCTGGGGTCCCTAGCACAAGAAGGACCTTTTGGAGTGAGTCCAGAGGAGGGAGTATTAGCTTATCAGATGCTGCTCAGGAAATTTGAAAATTAGTGAGAAAATAGCTTGTATAAAGTTCAGCAAGAAATGTAGTTCAATATAAATAACCACATACTGTGCTTGAAATATATAGATGCATACATTTATTCAGAAACACTGGATGATTATCCAGTATAAGAAAAACTTCAATTTTGCCCCTGTACCTGAGGCATATGTTACATAAATTCTCATCACCAAAGGACTGGAGAAACAAAATAAGGGAGAATGGCGTTGAGGGAAAGCCATACGAGGAGCAGCTGAGGTCACTTGATCCATTCAGCCTCAAGAAGAGGACACTGAGGTGAGACCTCATTGCAGTTGCAACTTCCTTGTGAGCAAAGAGGAGTGGCAGACACTGATCTCTTCTCTGTGGTGATAGTGACAGGACTTGAGGAATTGGCCTGAATCTGTGTCAGGGGAGGTTTAGGTGGGATATAAGTAGAAGGTTGTTTCCCTGAAGGGTGTTAGGGCACTGGAACAGGCTCCCCGGGGAAGTCGTCAGAGCACCAAGCCTGAGAGAGCTGAAGAAGTGTTTAGACAAAACTCTCAAGCACATGGTGTGATTCTTGCTGACATTCTGGGCAGGGCTAGGAGCTGGACTTGATGATCCTCATGGGTTCCTTCCAACTAAGATTTTCTGTGATTCTGTCATTTTATTTTATGTGCCTGAATTTGTCAATGAGACAAATTGGCCTGAGAACAAAATAGTCAAATTCAGATTATGCAGAGTTAGTTTGTTTGGAAATGTCAAATCTATAGGATTTCAGTTCACTTTTAAAAGTACAGGCAGTATTCGAAGTATCCAAGTCTTACTAGTCATCTAAACGTGGTTCAAGTAACAACTTTATTTTGCAAATTAAACTTCTTGGACCATTTCTCCATCAGATTTTATCTTATACTTCTCCTCAAAATTCTAATTAGATTTATACTGCATATTTCCATTGTGTAAATAATTTAGCAGCAGTAGGTATTGTATTTTTTATAGTTTTGACATTACATGCTCTTTGTTTGGTACAGGCTTATTAATTTGTTAAGGCTTGCTTTGCAGATGGGTAACTTATATGTTAAACAATAACTGAAATTTGACTGCTTGGTTTTTGAAGAAGAAATTCAGCTGGATTTAACACTGCAATGTTATAAAGAGCATAACTGAATTCTGTATATTTAAATTGATTCCTCTGAAAGAGGTGTAGTGAATGCTGCATTTGACACTGGGGAATGTGTCTTGCCTTACACTCAGGGCTATGTTTATGGGTGAGGTGTTTAACCTTGCCAAAAAGATTTCATATTTTGAGGGACAAATTAAAGTGAATAGCAGCACATTCATGCAGAATGATTTAACGACATGTTCATCCCTGGCAAATTGGGCTAAATTCTGGTCTTCAGTGTGCTAAAATAACAAAATAATTCCTGTCAAAATAATGTTGCTACATTTGTGCCTTAACAGTGACAGAGACCAGATGTCATTCTTCTCTAGTTACATGGGGTTTTTTCCATGTTTTGATGCCATGAGAATACACAGAGTTTACTGTAAGTCCTGTTGTGAGTTCCACAATCAGAGAATTAATGCCACTGATAAGTCAAATCTATGATCGCTTTAGTGAGATCTCTTTTTACATATTATTAGGCCCAGTTTGAAAGATTTTTAGTGTTTCTCTGAATAACTAAAGGTAATAATCAAGAGAAAAATAGTTGTTTTTCAAGAGGAAAAACTGTTGTTTGTGCATTCATTCAGTAAATCAGGTTGCTGGAGTGACAAAGAAAAAATAAATAACCTTCTGAGAATGGTGTTGATAGTCTTATGGTGTTGGAAGTACTTTGTTGAGCATAATTTCAGGCACCAGAGACTAATGAGATGGGCTGCGGATTTTAATTTTTAATTTTTTTTTCCTAATTTTTGAAGATTATTTCATTACTTTCTTGTTGCAGATAAATGCTTGTTGGCATGCTAAGACAATTTCTGCCATCGGGACAATCAAAGTATGCAAGCAGTAGTTTAAGATTTAAACAGAAATCAACAAAAAAACTGCTAAACTATCACAACTTTTAGAAGTTATGGATCACTATGGACGCCACTGTGTTAAAATACTTTCCATAAGTGTGCCACTTAGGTTCTTGGCTTGTAAGCAAAAATAATGTAAATGAACAGCATTACTTTTTGCATGTTTTGGGGTTTTTATACAGCAAAGCAAAACATGTTTTAAAACTTAGAATAATCAACAGATCCAGTTATTTCAAGAGGAAATTATAGACTTATTAATGTCATTTTTTAATGTTTCTTTTACAACTTTTGAAATTAAAATATGAGTTTTTAATTTAGTTTTGTAGAAAAACAACTGATAAATTCAGTGTTGATTCATTGCCTGCAGTATATTCTGGGCATTCATTATACAGCAACAAATTGTCACCAGATTGCTGCTATCACACCTAGCATGAGCTGTTGCGTTATTTAGCTCTTTTTATCTTCAGAGCACTTCTTCCTCAGTTTTCTCAGTGGACAGCTGGTACATTCGTGCAACTTGCACACTAATGTTCTTTTCAGAGAGATTACTGTTTTTCCTTCAGTTGAGAGCTGGGGCTTGGATTAAACAAGCTTCAGAAGTTTGTGTTAAACAGACGTGTCAAGTTCTGATCAAAAAAACAGTGATACTCCAGTGGTGACACTATGGACCCTAAAGGTTCTTATGTCAAATGAACGGGAATTTTGACTAATCTGTGTGAAATTAGTTGAAGACTTTTTGGAAGTTGAATGGAAATTTTCTGAGCACTTTATACTTCATAAAAATGTAAAGGAATAACTGTGCCTTTTATAAAGCAATAGTGTCATCCATTCTGTAACTGAATTCCTCCTCTCTGTCATCAACTCTCATTATTCATCCTTTCTTTGCTTTTAAGTTTTTGAATTTTGAATTGACTTGTATCATGAAATTCAGACATTTTCTGTACCCACATTATTTCTTTAGGGAAAATTACATAGCAGTTTGTAAAAACATAAAACATTTCTCTAAAAATTCAAGAAAACAACTTTTCACTATGATTTATTTTCTAGAAACCAATAAGTTATTTTCTATGTCATAATAGTCAATTGCTGTCATCAAAAAGTAACACAGTAAACATTATGTATGTTCTATCAAAATTCTCTCATCATTTTTTATGTTAAATTTTCCATGGAAATGGGTTGGAAGATAGGATCTCCACTGTCTGCTGGAATCTGAAAGCAACACTGAGAATATGTTGTTCGTCTGGGGAGGATATAGGATTTGTGGTGATTTTTGGCTTGATTTGGGGGCTTTTGTTTGTTTGGGGGTTTTCCTGTTGTGGTTTTGATTTTGGTTTTGTTTTGTTTGCTCTCTCTCTCTCTCTCTCTCTCTCTCTCTCTCTTTTTTTTTTTTTTTTTTTTTTTTT
>JANEHK010000059.1:2018538-2105505 GCA_025960845.1 Tachycineta bicolor | reverse complement strand
TTTTTTTTTTTTTTTTTTTTTTTGCTTGCTTGCTTGCTTGCTTGCTTGCTTGCTTACTTGCTTTTGCTTACTCTATGTTTACTTACTCTAGTTCTTTGGGAGTGCAGTTTACCTGAGTGATTACACAGGAGCTGCTCTTTAAGCTGTTACATCAGCTTCCATCACATTGTCTCTTAGTTGATAGCACTAGTAAACTTCAGGTTTAAAATACCTTCATTTTCTGGCTTATTTCATGTACATCATAGTCTTTTAGAGTTATCTCTATTTCTTCACCCAAAATTAATGACTTTGTCTGGGAAAAAACCCAAAAAGCAAAGCAGGAGAGGTCTCTAGATGCTAGTTTTTACATGGTTATCTAAGCCCTCTGAAGTGAAATGGGACTATAAACCTGGTATTGATATAACACTTTGAAGCCTCTAAGCAATTTAGTCATTCTAGTAGATGTAGTTATTTAGTTTTGTTTTGTTTGTTTCTGAAAACTGTCAGAGTTTCAAAGCTGTTTATGGAAGAAAGACTAGAAAGAGGAGAGACAATATTGGGGTATCACATATGGTGAATGGATCACTTTTTCGGAGCACTGGGATGCATTTTTTTGAGAAATGCATTGTATCTACAAAAGAAGAGAAGCAGAGGACCAAATAAGCTTCCTCCCATTTGTCGCTTTGAACAGGCCAACAATATCATACAGTCCAAAGTATTTCCAGTACTTGAGTCACTCTCCCAGCCATTTTAATTTCACTTTTCTGGATCATTAAAATACATTTTATATAACAGCTTTACGTAATCATGAACAATTGCCTCGTGCTTTCTGTGATGTAATCCTCATGTCTACATAGTATCTGGTAACTGACAGATACTGAAACATATCTCAACACTACTACCTTACCAGGTGCTTACAGCTGTTTTGTGCAATGCTTTGAACTAATGCAAATATATTATTTGTATGTAATAAGCCTGGAGTTCTTGAGTAGGTATTTTCTGTTATTAAAAAAAACCAAAAACAACAACAACAAAAACAAAAAGGCTTCTTAATTGCTCTGGACTGTATCCAGGTGGTTCTTGAGTACCTCCAGTGAGGGACACTCCAGTGCCACCCACACAGTAAAGAAGATCCTCCTCATGTTCTGGTGGATCTTCCTGAGTATCACATTCTGCCATTGCGTGATACCGTGTTACTTAGCAGCACGGAGGAGAACCTGGAGCCATAATGCAAATGTTCCATCTGCTTTTTTCCTTTGACCTCTGAATCTACAGTATATCAACCATGATGCAGACCTATGTAATTACCACATTTAAACCTGAAGCTTTTACTGAGGCTTGATTTAGTTTTATTTTACCTATAGCCATGAAGTCTTAATATTTAATTCCCAGTCCTAGTCACCCCTTTTTTAGTGTAAAAAATAAATGAAAGAGAGATGAGTCATAACATTTTTATTAAAGAGGATCTAAAAAAAATTGATAGTTAGGAGATATTCTCTTCAATTTCTTGTGAGTTCCCTCAGTGCACGTGTAGACCCCACATATGCTGTATCATGCTCCCACTATAAACCAACAGTCAACCTCATTCTTGTCTCTGCTGAAGAGATGGAGGTATAGTTTCTGTTGTGTAATAGTATTGAATCAATAATTGGGGGGAGTGGGATTCTGTGATCAGATAATGATTTTCCTCAACTTTCCTTTTTGCTTTGTCCTTGGTTTACTTTTTAAGAAAAGATTTCTAACTGTGGTAATCATTAAAGGACTGCGTATTTTATATTCAAATCTGCATCAAGTAATTCTAGTCACAGAAACCACTTAATGTTTTCAAGTCTTTAAAAGTCAGGCTCTATAAACTCTATCTCATCATTCTAAGTAATGAATTCCCTTCAGTGTTGCTTTTATACATGATAAACAAAGTTAAATTGTGGCTGCCATTGGTACAGTCTTATATAGTAGGATACAGCATAGACCTCCTGATGTGTTGTTGCCATATGGCCACATGAATTCAGGTAGCCTTTGACCCACCTACCAGTGTCCAGTGAAACAACTGTAAGAACTGTTGGATGGATACCAATGAAACTGAAGGCGGAGATTTCAACTCAGATGTAATTAGGACAACAGGGAATCCATTGTGGCTGTGAATCTCTGGTGGGAAAGGGAACTTTGAAGGAAGATGGCAGCCCAATAATATGGTAATATTAAAAAAATTGTTTTAAAATTATTTATTTCCTGCTTCTGCAATACATGTTATGCTCCAGCCCCTTGCCAGTCTCCAAGGGTGAGGCTAAGATTACCGGTTCACTGGAAGTCAAAAATCTGACTGCTGCTATAACTTCAAGGCAAGCTGAGGGTCTCAAATAAATAAATATATTTATTTATTTATTTTCAGGGTCTGGTCAACATCTGGGTAAAAAGTTGGAATTTAAAATTCGTCCTGACCCAGTGTGTACATTTATCTCTTTAGCCCTGTGGACTCTGTGATCTAACCCTTGTCAGACACAGAGTTCCCTGCATGCAGTGTCTCTAATAAGAATCTCATCCGATACACAGAATAACATTCTCAGCATAATAATACACTCTACTGCCTGTTCATCAGTAAAACTTTTACTTGCTGAAAAGCAATACGAAAGAGACCTGCTTCTTAAATCACTCCACTAACTACTTGCAGCTTCCTTTTTGTCGTTGTTTTTGTAATCAGAATTGTAGTTATACATTGCTGCTGGTTTAAAATCTGTTTTATTTTTTTTGGAGGGGGTGGAGAGGGAAGGGAGGGAGGATGTTTCATGTACAGTTAAGGAAATTATTTAGCTGTTCTTATGTTTGAACACTGAAAAATTACAAAAGCTGTTGCTGTGGCTGGTTTTATTGTGGTCATGAAATGAAAGCTACTACTACACAGCAGTAGTTTGATAGGTAGTTTGTGTTCCTCTCTTCAGATTTCATTATTTCAGTTTTATTATTGATTGGTGTTTATTCTGTCATGTAAAATGATAGAATAGAGCAAAATAGAGCAAAAAAGTTTAGCAGTTTTTAATCTCTAATTCAACTTTTTAATCTCCTTTTAAATTCAGTTTGCTTTATGGTGCGGTCCTATAGTGGTGCTGGACACAAAGCTTGCAATATGGTTTGTCTTTCATATGCTGCTCTTTATATCAAATGATTCCTTGTGGGTGACTGCACCAGATTTCTGAAACCTGTTCATTTGAACTTGTTCCTTCCAAAGATAGGGTAGTTGCCCACAGGTTACAAGTAGAACCCAAGAACAAACAAAAGAGCCCAAACCTGCAAAAGTATCCTGCAGCAAAATAAAAAAGCACAGAAGGCAGAATGAACAAAAGGGAAGACTGAGTTATAGTACCTGAGGCACCAGTGTTGGTAGAGTACTCTTGTTGTTTGGAATTGTGTTGAAGGACATAATTTCAGAGGTCATTCCAGACCAACCATGGATCAATTAAGCAGTTTTATTAGTGTTGAAATTTTGCAGTCAAAAGAAGGTGTGTGTTAGGAGGATCTTCTAGGAGGTGCAAGCACGTGTATACATGTATTTTTTGGTGTGGATGGTAGATGATGCTTTAATAGTGCATACTGCATTTTTTTTTTTATTAATTTTTTTTTAAATTTATTTTTCCCCCCCTGATGTGACAATTCACATAGCTAGATTGTGACAGGCTTTGCATCTGCACACTGTGGCACAGTCACCTACTACTCATGTTGGTCATGAAGCCAGAGCAGATACATCCACCTGAGTATCACTGCCTTCAGTGTTTTTCAAGATGTGAACCACAGAACTCTGCTGACAAAAATTAAAAGTAAGGGATAAAATACTCTCATAATATTACTGTTAAGTTCATTTGAGCAGGTTTTATTTGTCCTGTAGTATTTTGACACTGTGACGTGTAAGCAAAGACTTTTAAGCTGTCTTGCCTAACTAGCAGGGTTCAAAGCCAATTACTTATTAGAGACTCTTAAAGAGTGCCTAAAGTGTATTGGAACCAAGAATTGAAAAGAAATGTGACTTGCTATAAGATCTCAATGGCAGTAAAATATGTTAATGATGGAAAAAGCAGTTTATTGCTTTGCTTTTTCAATAAAGCTAGAATCCTTGAGTCATCAAAATGTGTACAAAATTTGTAGAACTTAAGAGTATTTAACGGTGAGATTACAGCAATGACAGATGGTATGGCATTCTTTCAATTATGCCTGGAGTTTTTAAATTATGTTGGGTAATGTGGCTGTACTGATTCATGCAATGGTTTAATATATTCATATAAAGTTTATTACTTTGATAATATGTGTAAATACCTCAGACTGATAGGAATAGTTCCACAAGGGGTGATTTAATGTAAATGTTTGTGATTGAAATGTAACAATCACTCTTTGTTGTACTAAAAAGGTACTAATTTTTACAATACTTTCCAGGCATATTCTTCTTAGGTTTCAGAAGGTATCGGGATTTTTGGTTTCATAAGACAACTTTATTTCAATTATGTATCCAGGGATATAGAAAAAGAAGTATGCCAACCTAGTCCCAAACATTTTAATATTGTGAGTTATATCCTCAGCTTGGTTTTGTCTGTAAGGCTCCATGATGAAAACCCTATGATAGTTGCTAAATAAGTGTCCTGGAGAACTATGGAGTCTATGTGTATATATTTTCACATGGGGAAAAAACAAACAAACAAACAAACAAACACCAAACTTTTGAAGGGTTGACTCAGAGCAACTCTTTTGAAACCACTCTAAGCTCTGCTGCTTGTCTTCAGTGTTGTGAGAGAGGTATACCCATATATTTCCTTGCTTTGTGGAGTTATATGTGTATTTAATTTTTAATTATACAACCATGTGATAAAAATTTTGAATTTGTTTTTAAGTTTTGAAAGTGAAAGTGAATAAAAAACCAAAAGAGAACTCCCTATTTCACAGGAGAGATTTTTGCTTTATAGGTTTCTGTGGAAATAATTTTTCTGTTTTGCCAGTGACAGACATGAGGTCCCGGACTAAGGCTCCCTCTGCTTAGACATAAAACACAACAGTAATGGTGTTCCATCCCATCAAAAATTTTATTCAAACAGATTACTAATTTCACTTGGAAACAGTGATTTGGCTGAAACAATTTGTAAGTGTTTATCATCTGACATGTCATAAAACTTTTCTATTGTAGCGGTTCTTTTGAGAGGACAGACAATTGTTGATTGCAAAATGCGCAGTCTGCTCTTTGTCCGGGAAGGGATTACGGCTTTATTTGGGTTCCAGCCCCTTTAGCTCCTTCCCTGTCCCTGTCTCAAGCAAAAGAGATCGCCCCTCCTTTATCCCAGGGCTTTTATCCAGGGGGCAGGGCCTAGAGGCAGGGACAAGCCACTACCCGATCAGGGACAAGGTGGGAGTGGAACAGAGTTGGGTTACATTCCAGTGTGGGAAGATAGGCAGGGCTGAGCAGGGACAAACCATGTGATACAGTTTCCGGGGAACAGGGTATACAGAAGAAACATTATGAAACACAATATAAAAATTAAATACAATATAAACCAAATTAATGCACAACAACATATCCCTCTTTCTTATTAAATTGAGAAGGAGGAAGGCTCAGTCCATGGGAGATGTTCAGAGTTTGGACCTTGAGCACCTTTAAAACTGAAAAAGAAATGACATCTAGTGTAAACAAACTGTTCATAAAAATACTGTTAAGGGAAAAGGATAATTAGAAGGAGAGGGTTCAGCACTTTCTCCTCCTCCAGGCAGCACTGGACACTTGTGGGGCCTCTGCAGGTGGCGTTGCACTTTTAGGGATGAAAGGTTTCACCTACTTGAGACCTGAGAGAGTGGACACATAGGCGTACCCATGACCCCAGGTGACCAGATCATGAGGATTTTTTGTTTTCTGGGTTGCTGGATCCTTTATCATCACCTCTGGTGACATTTGCTGAAAAGTAGAATTGGTTAAAGCAGGGTTCGTTAATTTAACATTTGCATTTTCCAGTTTTTTCTCCTCCCTCCTCAGACTTGCCCCATTTTTGTCGGCACACTGGGCAAGCTGCCGCCCACCTTTTAGTTTTGGAAGCTTCTCTTTGGACCTTTGAGACCCCCCCACCCCCATTGTCCCCAAAGTCCAGAAATTGTTTCTTTAAAGGGCATTGAGATGCCCAGTGTCCAGCCTGATAGCACAGGAGACACATTGTTCTTCTCTTGTGCAGTGGTCATGGCACAGGCACAGGAGGCACAGTGTCTGCAGCAGCAGCTCTTTGCAGTGGCTTGAATGCATCTCTGAAACTGTGGCTTTGGTGAACTGTCATGAAGGGAACCTTCCTGGCACACACCTGGAGCATGTCATCTACAGTTGGAGCCAGTTCTATGGGCAGGCTGAGGATGGCTGCCTTGCACTGTTTGCATCAGCCAGAGCCATCTCCTCCAGGACCCGTTCCTGCGCTCCCTCTTCCTTAACCTGGAACTCGATAGCTCAGGTTAACTGCTCCACAAATGTTACAAAAGGTTCTGATGGAAGCAAAGGAATTTCCTGAGCCTGCTTGACACCCATTACTATCACCACATAGATTTTCTAATCAAATTGGGAAATCATTATTATAAACAGCCATTTCAGGATTTTGCCAAAGCTCCGGAAGTAAATCTCTTGGGAGGTTAGAACTATAGGATTCCCTGCTAAATTTGCTTTTAAAATGTTGCAAAAGTATTCACTTTCATATCCAAAATCAATCTGAGCTTTGCATAAATTCTGAATCACTTGTTGGGGGAAGGAGTCCCAGTCACCATGGACAACACCCCCTCTTTTTGACCATCAATATGTGACAGTGGTAGCAGAAAAGTCAGGATCAGTTCCTGCTTCTGGTTTCCTGGCTCCCCCAGCCCCCTCCCCTCCAGAGCGTGGGAACTGGGATTGTGGTCAGGGAAACCGTGGGAACCAGGGGCAGGGAGGGGCTGGAGGCTTGAGTCACAAGGGGCAGACTCAGAGGACGGAGGTTTGAGGGTAGGCGGCGGAGTTGGAGGACAGGGCGGTGCCAGGGGCGACACTGAAAGGAAGAAGGGATCTGGGGAGAGGAAGGGATTGTGAAAAGGGTTGTGAAAGGGATTGTGGGAAGGAGGGACAGACAAAAGAAAGAGGCTCCTTGTGGCTTGGGAAAACCTGGCTTCGGCCATTTGGGGAACAAATGAGTCTCAGCCATCTTGTGATCCCCCCACAGAACTGAGACCAGATTGGGAATCACTGAGACGGGGGTTTTGAGCACTCGAACTGTCTGCAAAAGTAAACTGAACATGTGGTTTACAGACTGGGGAAGAAGGGAGGTTTGGGGAAAGTTTAGGCATTTCTCAAGGAATCTGGCCAGAACTGCTTGAGCAGGGGAACTCAGGAATTCGGGGAAAGCCAGGGGAGCTGCAGCTTCCCTGCCCTGTCTGGTGGACTGCTTTCCTCAGAATATCCAAGCCAGAGGAAGGGGTTTTACAGCTGGGAGAGGGAGAGACTGAGGAAACTGGGGTAAATCCACAAAGAACTGGCTTTTTTTTTCTTTTCATTTTGCTTCTTCAATACTAATTGGATTTTTAAGTGCCAAAAAGCCAAATTTGCAGTTTTGTTACCCTTAGGGGAGCCTGATTCAATTAATTTCTTCGTAATAGCCTCCCAAAATTCTGGGAAGCTTATTTGCTCTAATGATAAATGTGGAAACTGAGAAAGCAACCACTGAATTAATTTTTTTCAGCTGTTTCTTTGAACAATGGGTCCCCCCATCATCCAAGGCACTTAAAATTTGTTAATAGACTCTTTTTTGAGACACAGGCAGCCTAGTACCCATTTTTGGCTGAGATTTTAAGTTTCTGTGTTCCCTTTAACTATGACTGGGAAACAGAAAGTTAAAAAATCCTTGCTGGAGAGAGAAAAAAAAAAAAAAAAAAAAAAGAAAAAGGCAACAACAACAACTGAGGGGAAACTGTAACATTTTCCACCCTCTGGGCAGCCAAAACTGAATTTGCTATTAAAGCACCCCGAAGGTTTGCTCTGAAAGCGAAAATCTTCCCCCAGAGGAAAAAAAAGGCCTTCCCTGGGGAACAACACCTCTGAAAGATTTTTCCTAAGATCCCAAATTGGTAATACTTACCAAACATCCAGAGTGCAGATGAATCTTTCCTTTCTTTCCCAATCACTCCTTTTGCCTGAGACTGACGCTTTTGGTGCAGGAAGGGCTTCCAGTCTTAGTTCCCAGGGTCGGCTGTCCATGCGCACGTGGTCACTTTCTCTGGGAGCAGCCTGCCGTTCAGGGGGCTTCTTCACATCATTCCGATGGGTTTTTTAAGTCCAAAGGAAAACTGCAGCCTTGGTCTGTGGAGTCCTGTGTTTCAGAGACTCCACAGTGAACACCAAGCCTGACGGGTCTGTGTCTCTGCATGAATGTGTCACGTTTCTGGACTCACGTGCCTGCATGAGGTTCCTCAGCCACGTGATCCATGTGTGGCTCTTCAAGCCTTTGGGAGCCCCTTGTGGCTTTGAGCCCCTCGACCGGGCACCAGCTGTAGCGGTTCTTTTGGGAGAACAGGTGACCGTTGATTGCAAAAGGCAGAGTCTGCTCTTTGTCTGGGGGGGAGAATCAGGGCTATATTTGGGTTCCAGTCCCTTTAGCTCCTTTAGCTCCTTCCACATCCCCATCCTGAGCAAAAGAGACCGCCCCCCTTCATCCCAGGGCTTTTACCCAGGGGGACGGGCCTAGAGGCAGGGACAAGCCACTACCCAATCAGGGGCAAAGGTGGGAGTGGAACAGAGCTGGGTTACATTCCAGTGTGGGAGGATAGGCAGGACTGAGCAGGGACAAACCACGTGATACAGTTTCCAGGTAACAGAAGAAACATTACAAAACTCAATATAAAAATGAAATACAATATAAACCAAATTAATGCGCTGCAACATTCTATAACATGTTTCTTCAATTTAATAAGTAAACATCACATATCTGTTGATTCTGTGTCATCTTAGTTTTGAACCTGAGGAAAATTGTCTTCTGTTAGCAGGAAAAGAGATAACTTATTTTCATAAATGACAGTGTAGCTGTAGTTTTGAATACTGTGCAGACATTAATATTTTGCAGATTCAATGAAGTTTTGACTTTCTGTTATTACTATGTATAATATAAAGAGGTGACATTTCAGAATTTATGTGTCATGGCTACAGAACTATGGAAATATTGATATATTTCAGTGACTTAAAAAGTTACATTTATTTAGTAATGAGGAAGAGTATGATGACTATTTTGAATTTTCTGAGATTTCTATACAAAATGTGTCCACAGGACACACTTACAAAAGACAGGAGCCCCCAGCCACTCCACAGAGGAGGATGTCCACTCTGACCACCTTTGTATTATCAGTATATCAATATCTGTTGAAAACCTAGTGGCATAGTTGCAGTTATTGTGATGTTAATGCAGCAGAAGTAACAAAGAATTCCATAGAATGGCTGGCTTGTATGTTCCGTACTACTCTTGTGTAGTACAGAACATATGGCCCAACGCCTCTAGCATAGCAGGTTTAGCAGGTTCCACAGTATTGTATCCAGGCAGGTTTTGAACATTTTCAGGAGAGAAGATTCCACAACCTCTCCATGCACCCTGTTCCAGTTCTCTGTTACCCTCAAAGGTGTTTTTCCTCATATTTAGATAGAACTTCCTGTATTTCAGTGTGTGCCTATTATCCCTTATACCATCATTGGGCATCACACTGGGCATCTGAAAAGAGTCTGGCACCATCCTCTTAACACCCACCCTTAAGACATTTTATGACTTTCCTAAGATTTCCTCTCAGACATCTCTCCTCCGGTTAAACAGGCCCAGTTTCTCAGTTGCCTCATAAGAGAGATGTTCTGATCTTTTCCTCATCCTTGTAGTACTCCTTTCTTGTAGTTTCTTATCTTTCCTGAACTGTGGAGTCCAGAACTGGACACCAGGAATCCAGGTGCAGCCTCCCTAGGGTTGAGGAGGCGGTGCTTTTCCTAATACCCCCCTGCATACCATCGTCCTGCTTGGCCCTTAGAACACAGTGCTAGCTCATGGACAGACTGTTCAGCACAGATGCCTGCTTCCCAGTAGGTCAGCCTCCAGCCTGTACTTGTACGTGGGGTTATTCCGCTCCAGGTGGGGGATCCTGTCTTTGCCTTTGTTGAACTTCCTTAAGTTCTTCTCCACCCAGCTCCAAGAGTGTCTATCAATAGCATAGTGTAAAGCAATCAGCAAGTTTTTCAGGCTAACAATAGAGATCAGAAAAACCTACAGTTTATCTCTAAAAAGTATTAACTATATTGCAGGGAGCTATTATCCCATCTATTTTGTTTGTGTGGGAGAATCACAGAATCATTAAGGTTGGAAAAGGCCTCCATGATCAATGAGTCAAACCATTGACCTAAACCAGCATGTCCCTAAGCACCACATCTACACATTTTTTTTAAACACTTTCAGGAATGATGATTCCTCCACTTTGGAATAGCCCCTTCCAAAAAGAGCATTTGTTTTTAGTTTGTTACTTTGAAAGAATGAGGTGATTCAATCCCCTGTCAAGCTGGTACTTTTCCCTAAAGCCTTATTTATCATATTTTGAGTTGAAGATAGCTGCACTATCTTAGCAAACTTAAGATTCCAGAACTTTATGAAGTACTCCATAAAACATCTGTTTCAGTGTACTAGGTTGCAGAAGTATAAAGGCCATGATTATTGTTCAGGGTTAAGATGCAAACCTGAAAGTTTTTCATAGAAAATTTAATATGGTTTGGATGAACAGGTGGTTCCCATGCCAACCTCTTCTACGAGGGAATGAATGCTACCGTTTAGCACATATGTATATCTGCAAGGTGAGGATACATTTTTCAAATTTCAGTTTCTGCCATATGGAAGTTGCGCAGTCAAATAATTTGTCTCCATTGTAAATTTTTCTAGCAAACTCTAGGACCTTAAAGGAAAAAAAAGAAGCCATCATATAAAATAAATGAATGCATTGCATCATGTTGTAAGAGGGGTTAAAAGAGAACAGTGGATTCAAGTTGAACTTTGTAAGTCTCATTCTATTGTCATAATCAGAAATACACATTTCCTCCTGAATTTTCGATCTGTTAAGTCAATATAATTTCTTTCATAGTATTGTGTTGTAGTGTTCTGTATGTGAAATATTTTCTCTTTCTCTTATTCTGAGAGTGTCATTGACATATTAAGTTACCTGATGGAATATAAAACAAACCTGCAATATAGATTAATTTTTCCAAAGCAATAAAATATGTAAAACATGTAAAATATGTAAAATATTAAAAGTTGATAATTATTTTATCAGTATAGGTACCTACAGGGTACCTACAAGCTTAAGTAATGGTCAGAAGACACTGTGATGCATTTAAATCTAGAAATGTATGCATACTCTTTCTTTCTTCACAATTCTGTGTGGATAAATGATATTTTACTTTCACTAACACAGAGTTCAAGCATTTTAGTGAACTTAAAATAGCACTAAAATGTTTTTTCTCCTGTCAGTGTTTTCTTCTACTGCATCAGCTCTTGAAAATTACCAGTGCAAAAGGCAGGTCTTTATGTGTGTGGTATCATTCCTTGCTCATTGGAAAATGTTAGGCATTTTTTTGATAGTCCTTGGATATTTTTACTCTTTTTACCCATTTGCTAAGTGTAGCAAAACACTTACAAAACAAAACAAAACAAAAGATAAGGTAAAAATATTGTACAATAAAGATGCTTCTGAGATAATTACGTTGTTTCACAGTGTTAGATAAATATTATTTCCAAATTTAGAACCAGTTAGCATTGCACCAAGAGAAAATAAAAATGTGTTGCTTACTTATGCCAAGCTCTTAACATATTTTCTAACATTCTGTCTGAATAATATCTGTTTAAAATTAAATCCTTCGAAATTATACAGTTGCTGAAATACATTTTTGCAGAAGGGTAGTTGGGCAGTGTTAGAATTGAGATTATGTATGTAGTCTTTACATGCTGTCTGGCACTTTTCTGTTTTGTGAACTAATCATCATCATCTGCACTGCATGTTGATAGTGCATCAATAAGACTTCCCTTACTATGAAGACATTTTGACAGCCCAAGCCCAGGTTTTTCTGTTCTCAGGACAGATACATGCTAATGTCCTTTCCATGCCACACTCATGTTCCCAAAAAACTCTGCTTGAATGGCATGTGTATTCATCACTTCACAAGGGGACCACAACAAAATTCTTCAATCCCATTCTGTTAAAGGACAAGGTCCCAGGTAAATTTAAAGCTGTAGCATCATCTTTCTGTGAAATGTTTAGTTGATAACTGTCAGCATTTTGAAAGGCATTTCTCTGTACCGAGGAGTTAGGAATTTAACAGTGTTATGGGCCAGTTATCTCACAAGTATTTTCTATAACAATTTTGGAATATATAAATGAAACAATGATTTAAAAAAAAAAAATGGAATTTGTTATTTGCATCAATTAATACATATAATATTTGAAGCAATATCTTCTAACAAGAATTTTTAAAGCAAAATAGAAAGGACAAAAAAAGGAAGGGTCTTTTAAATCTTGTTCCTGCATTTTCCTGAACTATGTTTTTGTGGACATGCTTATATCTGCTGTGTTATTCGTGAGTAACATTTTTAATTATCAGAGCCATACTCAGTTAATTCTGCAGTAAAGGTAGATCACACAAGGACTTCTTTAGCTTAAATGTTTGTTTGTTCATATTAAAATTGTAATTTCAGTTAATTAGTAACTGCATGATGCATACACAGTGAAATTTAATGGGAATGCATTTAGACATAATTCACTAATATCACTGATTATTAATTATTGTTTAGCAAACACATATGTCATGTTTTTATAAAATGTTCTGCTTAAATTGAGCAATCCATAAATATGTTGCAAGGCAGAGAAATATTAATGCAATGCTTAGTGAAAAGTATTTTTTTCTAGGATAATATATATAGCATAGAATTAATCTACATCACCAAGCCTGAATTTTCTGCTGGGCTCTTGTCACTGGGAAAGACAAGGGTGGCTATAAATGATTTTTTACTCTTCAAACTGATAGTCAACCAGCCTGAATATTGCTTCTATAAATGTTTATTGTAGTGCAGCTCTGGATTAAACCTTCTTTCACCACCGCTTCCTGTACTCTTTCAGACATTACTACATCTCGAGGCAAGACATTAACAGGTTGTTTTCTTCTTTCCAGCATTCCTTGGCCAGATTATCTTATTGTGGTCAGAATATTACTGCAAAAAGTATCTGTTTTGTGCTGGATGACAGTTTTTGAGTTAAACTTTTGTAGACAAGTAATTCTACTCTTCCCATGCAGGTGTGGTGCACAACTTTTTAAATCCATCTTGCCAAGACTGTTGATCTAAACTGAATTTAGGTTTTATTAAAAATGGGGGCATGTTAGATGCTATAGATTATGTGTGGGAAGAAGGTGAGTAGCTGGAAAGAGACATGATTGCTGGATTTGGTATGCTTTTGAGTTCAAGTTCAAGTAAAAAAGTATTGAAAAAGAGTACTGCTGTTGAGTTTATAGGAAAAGAAATGATATATGTAGGTTCTCTCTTCCATTATAGAAATCCAGACTTAATAATATGTAAATACCAGTTCTTTGGGTGGCATTCTGGTTAGAAATGGGTTTTGTGCTTCAATGCATATAAAAGGTGACAGTATTTTATTATAATGGTGCTCTTTTCCTTTAGAGATGCAGAGTAGTAAAGTGGGTCTCAGGCATGAAAGAAGGACCTTTTCTAACCATATGGTATTTGAAAAGTTGGTAGCAGCTGCTTTGCTCTTGGGCCTATGTCTATGGTAAAGGGCTGTTAGCTTTCAAGGCAGTAGACATGCTACTTAGTTCTAAATATTGGCTATTATTGTTTAAAACTCTTTAAAAAAATAATAAAAAAGAAATTCTGTCAATTTTTAAATTACCTTTTCATAGTTTGTTGTTCCCATCCCAATTCTGATTTATAGGGAGATTCAATAATTTTCCTTGTTCTTAGGGTCTGAATCATTATTAGTTATTAGCCATAGCCTTTCACCAGGAAAGGAAAAGAAAGGACAATAGTTTGATGGGAAGAGACCTACAATGATGATCCCATACAAGTGTCAGACCACTTCAGGGCTGAGCAAACATGAAAGCCTCATAAGGTCATTGTGCAAATGCCTCTTAAGCACTGACAGACACAGATCATTGAGCATGTAGGGAGTCTGTTCCAGCGTTTGAACATGCTCTCTGTAAAGAAATGTCTCCTAACGTCAAGTCTGAACCTCCCCTGATGAAACATCGGCCTGTTTCTATGCCTCCTGTTACTGTATCCCAGGGAAAAGCGGTCAACACCTCTCTCTCCACTTCTCCTCAGAAAGCTGTAGAGAGAAATGAGGTGATCCCTCAGCCTCCTTTTCTCCAAACTAGACAAACCCAGAGTTCTTAGCCACACCTCACAGAAGCAGCAGTTTTTGTTGTCCTTCTTTAGACACAGTTGAGAACCTCCTCATCCTATTGTAGATTTTGCAGCCCAGCACCGCACACAGGAGTCAAACCACACCAGTGCTGGATACAGCAGAATCACCACCTCTTTTGACCCTCTGGCTGTGCCATGTTTGATGCCTACCAGGATGCAGTTTGCCCTCTGGGCCGCCCAGTCACACTGCTGGCTCACAGTGAGCCTGCTGCTGACCAGCACTCCAGATCCCCACTGCAGGACAAATCTCCATCCACTCTTCTCCTGGTTCATACCTGTGTCCAGAGTTATTCCATCACAGTTATAGAATCCAGTGTTAAATTTCAAGATACTGATGATTGCCCAGTGCTCAGTCTATCTAAATCACTCTGCAAGACCTTTTTCTCCTCAAGAGAGTCTCAGATTGGTACAAACAGCATAATTGCTAATGGGGCATTCAACTTCTGAATCGTGATCATTGATAAAAGTCTCGAACAGAACTTGCCCTAGAACTGAGCTCTGAGGAACATCACTGGTGAGCATTCAGTAACCCCTTTCACTACAACCCTTTGGGCCTGTCCTTCAGCCAGTTCTTCACCCAGCATCATGAACCTGCTTGTGCAACAGCTGGATAACTTGCCCAGAAAGATGATATAAAGGACAGTGTCAAAAACCTTACT
The DNA here is from genome assembly GCA_025960845.1 of Tachycineta bicolor. Taxonomy (NCBI): domain Eukaryota; kingdom Metazoa; phylum Chordata; class Aves; order Passeriformes; family Hirundinidae; genus Tachycineta; species Tachycineta bicolor. The sequence goes on along the minus strand of JANEHK010000059.1, from coordinate 2,090,399 downwards.
AAAGTCCAGCCTTACTATATCCACCACCTTACCTTCATCCACAAGACAGGTATATACAAGGATATCAATTAGTTAAACTTTTTCCCTGTGTGAACCCATGTTGACTGTGCCTGATCATCGCCTCACTTTCAGCAGGATTCAGTATAATTTTCATTATTTTTCCAGGTGCTAAGGTTAAACGCATGTGTCTGTAGTTTTCTAGATCTTCCTTCTTGCCCTTCATGTAAATTGGAATAAAATTAGCTGGCTTCCAGGTGTCAAGGACCTCCCCAGACTCATTCTTCTCACAAAGAAACCAAAAAGGGTAATTGAAAAGCCATTGCACAGCAATAAATATAAAAATGTTCTGTATCTTTTTATAAAACTTAGTTACTAAGAAGCAAAGAAACTATATGTGCTTATAAATTATCTGCAGGGGGAAAGGTAACTGAGCCATGTTTTTTTTAATTATTAGGAGCTTAAGATACTGTGTAAATAGCAGCAGCAGGAGGAAGGGAAAGAAAAACCAAGCTTTGATTTTTTGCTTGTTTGATTGCTTCTCATTTGGTTTCCATTTTAACCAATCATGCTATGTCTATGCATAAATTATGTTCCATATTTATTTTAGATTAAAAAATACATAGAAATTACTGCATAAGAAACAGCACAGTAATGCTTTCAGCAGTGTGATGGAGATTAAGAAACAGGAACAAATTTTTCATTAAGTCTGAATTACGAAGTATCTAGGGTAATCAGTAATTTCAGATGTTATTTTTAGTCCCTAGGGATTTTGTGGGAGGAGACAAAGGAATAGATTGAAATAGAGAAGTGAAAAGAAACTCAATTTCTGAACAATGTGTAAAATACCTGGCATTTGCATTGAAGTTTATTTCTTTCATGCCATTGATTCCTGCATCTCTTATTTTTTATGGCTTTGAGCTTTAAATTCTCTCAAAGGTTAATACTTTTCTTCATCTCAAAGTTTCTGGTCCAATGCTAAGTCGTCTTTCTCATCTCATGACATACTACTTCATGTTCATCTACTAAGGAAATGGTAGGAGTTTTATCATAAGTTTGGGACACATACAAACATCTTTTAGACAAAGAAAGCCACATATCTAGTAGCTTTTCAGGCATAAGGAGTCTCAAAGAAACATGAGACCTTTCTACTACAGAAAGAGCAGAATGGGCTGATGTGAGTTGTGGAGCTTACACTATGACCATGCTCATGTATTGTTTCTCTTAGAGGCAAGATCTCAAGCACTGTAGATACAGCACAATCCTAAATCAAATATTCTCATTCTTCAAAACTGTTACACTATAACTGAAGCAAGGGGGTTAAAGTTTAGGGTGTGATTATTGATTAGGGTTAGCAGTTTGGACAATGCAGCTCACTTAACATTTACTGTGCTTAAAATTTGCCATGCTTATAAAAACAGGCAAGGCCATTGCTTGTGAAACCAGACTGGGGAATGCAAAGCTGTATGATAAGGAAAGGACTGTCCACCAAAACAGGACAAAGGAAAGTAAAATCTGCAAGGACTCTCATGATAAGGAGGTTCCTCGGACCCTAAACTGGCTGAAGCGAGACCAGTGGTTTGGACTGTGACCGAGGGACCGGGGAGCACGCCCAAGCAGACAAGGTGAAAAGTTCCACCCGAGGAAGACTCGCCTTACTTCATCTTGATAACCACCATGCAACCAACAGAGCACTGCGCAAACTGAGAAGGGCTCTTAAGCTCATTTTAATGTGAAGCGAGGCTAGGTGGGGTTAGGTAATGAATATGCATAGGCAGATTTCGAAACTTAATGCATGTGTAAGACTTTAGAGAGTAAACAGAGGGAGAAACTCCCTGGCTGTGCACATGCTTTCAGAGGAGTGATGCTCAGTTCGCCTCAGCACTGAATAAACATACCGACTTTAATGAGTTGTGGAGTCCTTCTGTGAAACAGAACCATCAGGGTTTTTTTAGTTAGCTGAGTTGCTATCCTTGATTCTATTTTGCAGTTTATCATATAGAAATTTCACATAGTGGGATTTGCAATTATTTGTGGTATTTTCCAGCTCTGTGTCTCCTTCCAGACTATCCTTTGAAAACTTTACTTTGAAGTTTTCCCCACTGAATACTTTTACTAGATTCTGTGATTAAATGTATTTTACCTATCCAAAATTAGTTTAGCTTTTGATTTTTTTCCTATAAAATAGGAAAAGCCTTATTAAGCAGAGGATCTGACTGTGGTAATGCACAAGGGTTCAAAATTGAATATGTAGTATCACATGACAGTTGATGGGTTTTCAAGCGCAGCGCAGAAAAAAGTTAGTGATAAGTGCTGGATTTCTTATTTTCCTGTCTCTTGATGAACCTTAACTCCTCTAGACTTACTAAGATGTTAACAGAAGACAAAAGACTGCACAACAAGCATGCAAGTACAGGACAAACAGAGGCAACCATTTGGCAGGGTTTAGAACAAATATATCAGGTAGGCAGCAATAACAGAAATGCCCACTTGAATCCCATGATTAGCAGAAGGTAGCATGTTTTTTCTGATGTCTATGACAGATATACACAGGAGACTCCAGAGTCTTAAACTTGAGTTTCATGACTCTGGCATGTGTGATGAAGCACTGTCCCCATGACTCTAATATGCCTTTAATTTGGATAATGCAGCAAAACATCCTGACTACTTTTAAGGACAAACTGGATGCTCATGAAAAGAGATATATTAGAGGTAAATGTGCCTCAGCAATGGGAGATAATCCTCCCTTCTTGGTTTTTTTTGGTTTTTTGTTTGTTTGTTTGTTTGGGGTTTTTTGTTTGTTTGTGGGGTTTTTTGTTTGTTTGTTTTGTTTTGTTTTGTTTTGTTCTTTTGAGAATGGAACAGTTTCAGCAGGAAATGACACCTGTTCTCCTGCTAAGAGGCAGAGAGCAGAAATGGACTCCCATGAGGCTACTGAACTAGAATACGTGTTTCCTATCCATGCACATGAAAACAAGGGAGATGGCAATGAAGGTCGATGAAAAGACAGTGTGCATCTTTGTAATTTTATAGGTAGAAGGATATTTGCACCTAAACATAGTAGTAGGTTGTCCTACCTTTTTCTACAATACAGTGACTCCTAAATGCAGATGAATTTTAAACATTTTTAAAGCTGCACTTTATGCAAGAAGGAATCTGTGCACAGAAGTCTTCTGTGGAAACATATGTAAAAATGTGCTTTTTCTGTCCTTTTGGATGTTTAGAAAATATGAAGATTCAAAATCTTCATATTTTCATCTCATTATTAGAATTTTTGAAAAAAGGCTGTGCCTACTCTGCATGAAGACACAAAATTTTGTAAAATATAAACAAATATAGGGAGTGGTTTTCTGCTGATAACATTTTTTGCAGTTGCATTTCCAGTATACAGAAAAGTCTGCAACTCTGCTTTCCAACTCAAGAACTATCCATCATCTTACTAGCTGTAGAGAGAGTGGTTGTAACCAAGACAGAGAATAGTATATCTTCATGAGTCCTTCAGGAATCTCTGTAAATTTCCAAAAGCATTACAATCTGATTTTTACTACTGGAACATGATTTTTCTACATCTGTTCAGATATGGCTGATTTTCAAAGGAACAAAAAAAAGTTGAAGAAATACGATGAGAAATAGTAAGTGTTGGGAGAAATACCCAGTTATGTCTTAAGGAATATATCTTCTAAGACAAGAAAATTATGGTTTTCAAACCAAAAAGTGGTCATACACTTTTGTTTTCAAGTACACTGAAAAGGTCTTGTGTAGCCTAGTTACTCTTAGTAATATTTTTTGTTATTAATTATTTTATTTCTTTACAGAAATGAAGCAAAAATCATTTTCTTACTGTCTCATTTTAATCCATGTTATTTGCTGCTGTATCCATTGATTCCATGCGATATAAAAAACATAATTGCTTAGTTGCCTACCAAAGATCTGTTATTATAATAGAAAACCTGTGGCACACAGTTACAAATTAGAGACAATTTTTTTTCAGATAATCTATACTTAGAGTATATGGTGTCAGTTTGGGCCAGTCTCTTCTATGTTCAACTCTGTGTGAGTTTTCCTCTGTCCCAGGTCTTTTTATTAAAAACATATGAGATAGATTTTTGCTGGAGAGAAGCTATCTATATTGATACACAGAGTAATTAGCAGATGTTCTGGGTTAGAAGATAATGTCTCTTAATATACCATTCACAAAAATATTCTCTGATTTTTCATATGATTGCTTAAGAAGCAAATTAAATTTCTGAATGAAGATTTGTATGTTCCCACAAATTAACTCATAGTGCCAACTGCACTAATTCCTTTACAGGAATTTACATGTCTCTCTTATGACCATAAGATTGCAAGTTCATTTTGTAGGGGAATGTAGTAATGCCTTTTTATTTCTTTCTAGTCTACTTTTTTTTTTCGTATGCCATATGTCAGCTACAGCCTCGCTGTTGAATTTTTTGAAATGGCTAAAATTTTGTTTATATAAATATATTTACAAATTATTTTTAATAATATTGCTGATGAACTAAAACTTTACTATTTCAGTCTTCTGTTATTCTGAAATTTAAAGATACACATAAATTTAATAATTGTGTAACCATTTATTTTGCATTCATTTAAATTATACAATAACATTTCAGCTTTTAATTATTAATTATTTGATTTTAACAATAATTCATGGCTTCATTTCACAATTCTCTTCTCATTTGCTGATGAGGAAGGTATACAGTTCTCTTTTTCCATGCAAGTACGTGCCTGATGGCAATGTTGACATAAGTGGAGAAGCCCAGGATTGAAAATACTCTCCTTATTCTCCTGGTTCCCTACATGCAAATGAGAACAGAGTGCAGGATTTGTGGGTCACTGCAGAGTACTCTGATACCCTTCTGTATAAGACACATCCCAGCCTCTCCCTTAAAGAGCCCATCCTATGTTGTCCATGACCCAACGTTCCTATAAGCTTTCCAAATGGGAGAGGTTTGATTAGGAACTGATGTTTGACAAATCTTGACAGCTGGTTTAGTGACAAGTTTTGCTCATCAAAAACTGGGATTTCTTGAGTCTGAAATCACAACTCTTGCATTGTGCCTAGTTTACAGGGAGTTTCGGATCTTCCCTCAGTAGGAGATGGGAGCCCATCTCCTATCTCCTATCTCCGATAGAGGCAAGCTTTATTTCCAACCAGACAAGGTATTTCTGATATCTAGCTCCCACTGAGCTGGGAAGTTAGAGGAAGTACCTGTTCTTTACAGCCCAGTTCAGCTTTTGAATATCTTGCATTGACATTTGATGATAATTCAGGATTTATTGAAACACATTGAATGCTAAGAATATACTTATTTATAGGAAGGATTTTATACATTCTTTCTCTGAAGAAAGGCTGAAAAAAAAATGTGTTCAACAGCAAGTAGAGAATTTCTCCCTGGGAAGTTATATGAGTAAGGAAAAATGAAATTATAATGGAAGTATCTTGCAGTCACCTCTACAATAAGTGGTTGTACCAGGAAGTACAGTGAGCATTTTCTTTGCATTATTTTTAATTTCTATAACCTAGTATGTACATTATTGGTTGTACATTACAGCAATAGCTAGTTAGTGATGAAAAAAAATTTCACACCATATGTTAAAAGCAAAATTTTAGCATCATTCCTTTATTCTTTATTTAAGTGCAATATGTTTGTTATAACAAGACACTGAGTTCCAGTAATAATAAGATTCCCTAAAAATATGAAAAAAGGAAAAAGTATACATTTTTGAGCTTTTTTTTTTTTTTCATACTAAAATTTCAACAAAAGGTTTCTATAATTTGCAGTAACTGGCATAAAATTAACCTGTTAACTATCAGCATGTTTATTTACTTAGATTGTGTAGAAACACTGTGGAAAAGTGGAAATAAAGTTGATACATTTGAAACAGACTCAACATGTAAGCAGAAATCATGTTTGAAATCATTTTATGGCATATTAGTTCTCTCCATTTAGGAAATTCTTAGCATATAGGTATTTATTCTTTTGTAACCTCAACAAAAATAGTTTACAGTTGTAGAAAAGGTTTTTAGAGAGCTATGTGAAATTTCAAAGGGAGAACTTTGTCATATTATTTTGAACAAATATTTTTAATATTAATTCCTTTCTTCTGTGCTAATATAAGGATGTTCCATTTGACTTCCTTTTCTAAAAGTGTTTAATCTTACAATTAAAACAAACAATCTTCTGTATCAATCTACTATAGTTTTTGTACATATGCTTAAAAGTTTTGCATTGCAATGTTTGCACTGGCATTATTTAATTTTAAAAATGAAAAACATAATCATGGCTTCCGAGTTACTGCTCCCAAAACCAGTCTCTCTTCATGTGATTCAAGCCATCACCACAGTTTTCTGAGCTTCATATCAAAGCCTTAGAATTCTTCATTCAATTAGAATTGCTAATTGACTCCTTAGCTCAAAGAAAGAAATGGATTTGTTCAGAGTTAATAAGCAATGATGCCATGATTTCAGTGAGAATGATATCAAAAACCTTCTGTCAACTGTCTTTTGAGATGATTATAATTTATCTGTCCAAAACTGATTAGAGTTACAATATTTTTTCATCTCTATTTAAACAGTGGACCTCTAAGCCCAGTTTCAGCAAATCATTTCAGAATAAGTTCTCAAGCAGGTAGGTGTTTGGTTTACATTCTTTCACTTGGCTCTTGACATATTCTTCCTTCTCAGCTCTCTACCTATTTAGCTCTTTTATAAATTTGGTGAAAGTTTTTGGTATCAGGATGGTGTGTCTGGTCTCACTCACCAGTGCTTCAGTAATGTATATGTCTAAAGTGCAAGAACTGTATTACCTGAGAAAATTTCATGGACAAGAAAGTTGTCTCATTGGAGACAAAGTGTAATTAACACTCATAGTACTCTCCATGAAACATTTACTTAAATAAGTCTGCTTAGGGTTCTTATCATATAATAATAGAATATTTTGAGTTAAAAAGAACCTTCAAAGTCCAACTCCTGGGAGTTGATGCTGATTAATAACATTCTATCTGAACTAAATTTATAGCTGGAGTATCCCTTTCAGTCCTCCAATAAATCTATTTATGGAGAATAGTTTTCTGCAATTTTCAACCTTTCTCTAGATTTTCTCAGTTATTTGTACAAGTTATCTTTTAGAATGCCTTCCTTCTAGCCAGCTATGACTGCATTCTCAAGTCCCTGTCCCATTCATTAAATGACACAAAGGAGAAGTGCCATTAATATTAATGCTGCTGTAATGATTTGCAGCCACTGAAGTTGTCTGATTATCTGCAACTGGATTGGACAGCAGATTTCTCTGTTGATTTCTCCACCATTGTCCATCTTCTGGTTTTGGTGGGTGTTGTGGGGTTTTTTTGGTGGTGGGGTTTTTTTGGTTTTTTGGGGGTTTTTTGTTTTGTTGTTTTTTGTTGGGTTTTTGTTGTTGTTGTTGTTGTTTGGTTTTTGGTGGTGGTTGTTGTTGTTGTGGGGTTTGGGATTTTTTTGGTACATTGTTATTTGACAACAGTTTTCTTCATGAAAAACCTAGAAGAGGCAGCAGACTGGTTCTCTGGCTTACATGTTTTAGGAAAGCCCCACTTTCCCTTTTTTGACATGCTAAATTAATCATTAATCTTCTACCTTGTCTTTTTTTGTTTTTTCACCCCTTTAACTTTTTTCTTTTTTCTAACAAATCATGCCTATGACATACCAGTCCCAACATTTCTGGTGCTTCCTTCCCTTCTTTCCACTGATTTGGTCATTAATACTTCTCATGGTTCTTGGTGTTTGCCTTCATTTCCATGTTTACCCCTCTCATCTATTTTAGTGTTGTGCTTATACTTCTTTTGAGTAGCCTTCAAGAGGCAGACGTTTTTCATTCATGCTCTCTCTTCTATTGTCCTGTCTCTTCTAGAAATTTCAGCCGGCAACTGCTGCCTAGTATTTCTCAGAGATATTTTAACCAAGCTGTCTCCACCAAATACAGTTGCAATGTTGTGACACACACAAGAAATGAGAACTGAGTGGCTTTTTCCAAGTTGGAGTGAGGTCTACAGTCTTCAAATGTATAGCAAGTGTAGTGCCTTCATGGCCTCTCTTTTTTTTGCCTCTTCTCTCCCCAAGGCTTGATGTCTTTACTCCTCCTAGATCTGTAATTCCATGGGTTTTGCTAATGTTTAACTGGTCTATAGTTGTTCTTTTGCATTTCTTGTGTGTAGATGCTGCCTCCTTCTCCAGTCATTGTGTCTGGTCGAAATTTTGTTCAAGCTTCTTGCAGTTTCTCTATTCTCCTGTCCTCAAATACAGATTTTATCCTATCCCTTTACTGGAAACTTCTACTGTCTTATCAAATAACCTCTTCACAAGTAGTTTGTAGGACATCTGCAACTCTTTGACTACTTTCTTACACCTCAAAATCTTGTTTCCAGAATGCTTTCTCTCAACAGTTACTGCTTATGGCTCGTGTAAGTTTTGTTTTGGGGTTTCTTTTCCATTTCTTGCCATCTGTGTGGGATGTTATTTCCAGATCCATTTGTGGAACTCTAAACTGGATTCATGAAAATGCTGTAGAATGATATAATTTCTCCCCATTTTGACTTTCAGCAGATCATTCAATTTTTTACTTTTTCAGGGAAGCAAGAATGAAATGAGTCTTACAGGCCACAAAGGAGGAAAAGACGACTTCACAGTTGGGCAGTGGCATTGAATGTGATGCTGAAGTATTTTTTTTTTCTCAGTGGAGAAGCTGTTGAGCAGGTCTTCTAAAAGAACTCTTTTAAAGTATTTTTCTTACTGTCTTGTACCATGTTTTTTATCAATTCAGCAGAGGAAAACTGAAAGTGGGTATTGTTACCTATTGTTATAAATGAGATTGACCAAATTTTAGAAATCAAAATTTAGAATTTTATTGAGAGACAAAATGACAGTCTCGGACAGCCACAATTAAAAGGACAGCGTCGAACCCCTGGGTATTTCGGCACTGGGTGAACGCAGTAACACACTCTGTCAGTATGCTACCCCCCAGGTTCACATTTCTGGTCTGAAGCTGCTGCTTTTTGTACACTGGTTCGCTGAGAAGAGACGAGGCTCCGATGTTGTCCTCGTTCGCTGCAGCTTCACTAACTATTCATGTTCGGGTCTAGGAGTCCTGAATAGTTTTTCTGGGGTTAACAATGATTTTAATGGCTGAGCCCAGGTGTGTTGTAGATATGGTAATGTCTAGAAGAGTCTGATGAGATATAAGTAGATATGATAATGTCTGGAGGAAACTGGAGAGATATGGATAGATATGATAATGTCCAGAGGGGACAGGTGAGATATAGATCTTATGTGATCATTCAGTTCTCATCTGCTTTTTCCGTGGTTTTGTGTTCTTTTCAGAGTTTCCTGGCAGAGACATTTCGATGTCATTCCTAGCATAGTCTTTGTGTCTTTTTTTTCTTGGACTGTGCTGTCAGCAGGGATGCTCTGTACTTCTCCCTGTATGGCTTTTGTTTTTGCAGATATAAAACTTACATGAATTACTTTAAAGACATATATTACTGTTTTATCTCAGGTTTTGTTTTGTTTTTTTTTTTTAGAACATATGCAGGTAGATACAAACTTATATTTTATATGGATGTATTACAATACAGACATATTCAAACATGAATTAACTTTAGGACATTTATTACACCTACTGTGAGGAGTAATAGCCTACTCAATGAAAGGTGTGTGCTTCACATACCTGCTATCTTACATACTTCATAGTTTGCAGAAGCTTTCTAGTCTGGCAAAATAATTTAAACCTTAGGCTCTGGAAAAGAAAAGTGCTTAGTTTAGGTGCCATGTCACAGGCTATTTTTTGTGATAGGAACTGGAGCAAAGGTGTAGGCATGCAGTGGCAAATGGCAACTCAGAAGCTAGAATTCTGTTTCTCAGCTGGCTCATTCCTCAGTGGCATTAGAGTTTAGTGGATTGTCTAATTAGGTGTAATCAGCAGCCAGTTGATGAGCATAACAATCAGTTCAGATTTATTGGAGCACTAATGAATTATCCTTCTCATGCCTGCACTGACCATAAGATCATTGTAATTATATGTTATTTTCACATGTAGCCTTTATTATGTTCATAAGGCTCCTGCCTGAGATTTTAAATAAATTTCATTTGCACAAGCCTGAAATGCCTACCTTGGGCTGTGTTTGAAGTACACCAGATGCGCTATATTTAATTCTAGCACAAAAACGAAGCAGAAAAAATTCAAGTGAGGTTAATTTTTTTTTTTCCCTTAAAATTTTGTATCTGCAAAAGTCAACTATCCTGAATTCAGGGTTTCTGGGGGGGAAAAAAAAATAAAATAACTGCCACTTGAGGGGGTTCATTCTCCTGTTTCTAACTCTCTAGTGCAATGATCTGGTTGCAGTTCTGCCATTTCTTTATAGCTGACTCCCTAAAAATGGAGAATGGGAAGTAGAAGGATGTGTTCTTTTACATGAGCATTTTTATGTTTCCAGATGGCATGTTGGCATTGTAAGGAAAAGTGATAATATAAATTCCTTGTAGCACAGCTATATTATCTGCAGTGGGGTAAAGCATCAAAGGTAAACAAGGTGGAGGCAGAGAAGGTTGTTACAAAAAGAAATAGTGAATGCTGACAGTGTGTGACACACACCACTTTTGGCCTGTGGGTTTTAGTTTTGGTTGGCAATACTCTGTGGTATTGTTGGCATCAGTTAGCTTCATCTATCTCAGAGGGAGAGGCTTTTGAGGTAAGCCAAAGCTGCAATGCAGCTACTATTAGTTTGTCAGGACTAGCAGCTGTGTCCTGAAATCATCTCTGCAGCTCATTTGTTCAGAAAAATACTTTCATATCCCTGAAGGTTTGACTCTTCCTATTTGTTACCTATTTGATACCTTCCTTGCAAGTGAGGCAAGAACACAGGGTTTCATGTGTGATGCTATTGTTTTCTGCACAGATTGCATTGACTTTTTTTTTTTTTTTTTTTTTTTTTCTCTTTTTTTTTTTTCTTTTTTTAAAACTTGGACAACAGTCTAAATCATCATCAGAACCCTGATGGTTATCTATGTAAATAAATGGTTTATAAGCACATCATTTTAGAGGAGCAGTGAGTGTCTTTGAGATTTGCATGTGGCATCTTTCCAATTGTCATACATCTCTAAGGAGCCAAGCATTTGACAGCTCTCTTCCCATAGACCATTTTTAGACAATGGCAGTTATGCTATACTGCATAACTGTATCCCAAACTTCCCCTTTGATGAAGGAGAGTGTGTGTGTGTATACATATATATATATGTATATATGAGATAGGTTGGGTTTATGTCTTCTCACAAACTAGTTTCCCAAGGATGGGAATATCAGGAAGTATATCAGGAAAAAAACCACTGACTTAACAGTCTGGATAACATTGTAGTTTCTTCAGTGCCTCTAGGAAATGAATGATTCTTGCCCTTTCTGAAAAATCACCACAGATCATCTTTGCAAACATTTTTCTGTAAGTTCATATGAAGAAAGCGGGTTTGGATATAGCCAGATCACAACTGCTGCTGTAACTCAGAAGAGCTTCAGAGTCTCCCCTAAACTTTGTTAGGGCTGCTTTCATTTCTGGAATGGTTCAGAATAGGCTGACACACAAAGACTCTATCTTTGGCCTACTTTCGTGGGGACTTGGTAATGCATATTGAGAATAAACTGCACAGAACTCATGCTGTCTTTCATATGCTAGAGACCCATGTTCTCTGAGCCTCATATTCTTCCAGAAGGAGATTCAAATCCATGTTTTGGACTTTCCTCTGTTGCCTGCTGTCATTCCAGATGCCACCAAAGAAAAAAAAGAAGGAAATGTGATGCTCAGCATTTTTCACTTGTTACAAATATGTGCCTGACCACTAGCAAGGTAGCTTGGTGGTGGAAGATAATGTCCTTTTTCCATTGTTGTATCATTTAGAGCATTTGTTCTAACATAATTTGTTAACACAGTGGGAGGGAAAAAAAAAAAAAAAAAAAAAAAAAAAAGAAGTAGGGGAAGAATAGTGAGGCAGTTGATAATTTTAAATAAAACTTTAAATATTGCTGATGTTATTCTTCATTACTGGTTTCCCAAAACAAGCTTTTTAAAAAGTCACTTTATTATCATGAAAGCAAATTATCATGGCCACCCCTGTTTTTGTTTAAAAGGATCACTTTTCCTCATGTCTTCTCTGTTCTTCACTGTCACAACCTGGTAGAAGGATTAATTCCTATAGCAGTACAAAAAAATTGAAATTGATTTTCATCTCAACAGTCAACAATATTCTTAGTAGGATGAGTTTGCAAGATGATTTCCCAGAACTGCAAATGAACAGCATAAGCCTCATGAAGCATATACTTCAGCTCTTGAAATTCTTAATTATGGGGGTTCCATCTTATTTAAATAGCAGTAAGACTCAATAATTTTACAGGAATATTTTACAACTAAGCAGAACTGCTGGGTTCTGTATGGACATTGAACAGCTGTAGTCTCCTGGCTGAGTGGTAACATTCTGAAGTCTTGCCAGAAGTATTCAGTGTATTTTCTTAGGAAATATAAGCAGGATGATAAGTTAGTTTGCTTATTAAAGAGTAAATTGGGAAGCACTATTTCTAGAGATGATTAAACATTAATAATACCTTTGAGAAATTATCATTTGGAGATGCTTATTTTGGAGAAAAATTCAGCTTTAACATTTGATTTCAATCTTCACATACTTCATTGGACTGAGGGTATAAACTATTTCCCATCTTGTCAACAATTACTTTGGCTTCTTTGGAAAGTGAAATATATTGTGATTATAATAAATAAATATTAAATATAATTTGATTTCTTTTCAAGTAATGTCATGGTACCTTACTTCTAATTACATTACCAGGTAATTAGGGGAATAGAAAATGAAATTATGGAAGTCAACATGAGACATTCTTAGCATCAATATTTTAATATTGATTACATTATAGCATAATTGATAAAATGATATGTTCAAATAACATTTGTAGATAGAAATATTTAAAGAACTCCTGTCTTGAAAAAAAAATTCTACATACTATTCTGAGAGTTTTCTTAAGAGATAACAGAAAAATACATTTTGGCTTTATGCTTTGTACTGTCTTGTGACATCCAATGTTAGTAAACTGGTAACAACAAATGAGAAGGCTGAGGTACTTAACTTCTATGCCTCGGTCTTCAGTGACAACCTTGCTTCCCACACCCCTTGAGAGGATGGACAGCAGAATGAGAAAGGGAAGCAAAGTCCTTCCCACTGTATGGAAAGATGAGTTTCATGACCTGAGGAAACTGAACTTACTGAAACTGAATTTAGTCTATGGGACCTGGTGAGATGAATCCCAGAGTCCTGAGGGAACTGGCTGGTTGTGTTGCCAAACCATTCTCCATGACATTTGAAAAGTCATGTCAGCCAAGTAAAATCCCAGGTGACTGGAATAAGAGTGACATTGTACCCATCTTTAAAAAGGGTAGAACGGTAAATTCTCAGAACTACTGACCTGTCAACCTCACCTCTACGCCCAGTAAGATCATGGAACAGATCTGGCTGGAAGCTGTGCTAAGGCACATGGAGGAGAGGGATGTGATTTGGGATAAGCAACATGGTTTCACCAAGGGCATGTGCTGGATGACCAAGCTAGTGTCAGACAGGAGCACTAGTGACTTTCTGTGTTGTAGTGACTACATCAATGGACTTGAGAACGTCTACAGATATCACTTATCTGGACTGTTAGATGGATAAGAAAGTGGTTGGATGGTCACATCCACAGGGTTGGGGCCAACAGTTTAGAGCCCTGATGTACATCATTGACAAGTAGTGACCCTCAGGGGTCTGTGTTGGAACCAGTGTTATTTAATATCTTCATTAATGAGGTTCACAAGGCTAGATGCAAGGTGTTTTACCTGTGGCAGGGCACACAACCCCGGTATCAGCACCAGTTGGGGGATGAACAGATTGAGAGCAGCCCTGGTGCAGTGCTGGTTGACAAGAAGCTGGACATGACCCAGCAATGTGTGCAAGCAGCCCAGAAACCCAGACATATCCTGAACCGCATCCAAAACAGAGTGGGCAGTAGGGGAGGGAGGAGATTCTGCTCCTCTGCTCTGCTCTGGTGAGAGAGACTCCATCTGGAACCCTGCATCCAGCTCTGGGGTCCCAGCACAAGAAGGACATGGACCTGTTGGACTGAGTCCAGAGGAGGCCACCAAGATAATTAGATGAATAGAGCTCTTCTCCTATGAGGAGAGATGGAGACAACTGAGATTGTTCAGCCTGGAGAAGGCTCCTGGTTTACCAAATTGTGGCCTTCAGTATTTCAAGGCAGCCACCAAGAAAGAAGAAAAGCAAATTTTTATGAGGGCATGTAGTGAAAACACAAGGAAGAGCAGATGCAGACAGAAAGAGGACAGGTTTAGATTTGATACTAGGAATAAATTCCTTAGTGTGATGGTGGTGAGGCACTGGAAGAACTTGACCGGAAATGTTGTGGATATCTCATCTCTGGGAGTATTCAAGGCCAGGCTGGGTGGGATTCCGAGCAAGTTGTTCTGATGAAAGATGTCCCTGGCCATGGCAGAATGAATTGAAATGCATGGGCTTTAAATGTCCCTTGCAAATCAATTTTATGACAATCCTGGTCTACAGGGAGAGGCAGAAATTGGAGGATATAAGTGACAATGTATACTGGGTCTGGCTGAGATGGAGTTCATTTTCCCATAGCAGCCCTCAGAGTGCTGTGCTCTATGCTAGTAGCTGGAAAGGTGTTGATAACACACCATTATTTTGGGTAATGCTGAGCAGCACTGGCACAGTGTCAGAACTGCAGCACTGTTTCTGTCATTTTGCATCCCATCAGAAGGTCCAGAGCAGGCAAGGTCGTGGGAGGTGACAAAAATAGGTCAGCTGACCCAGACTGACTAAAGGGATGTTCCATACCAAATTACATCAGCTCAGATACAAAAACTAAGAAAAGGACAAGAAAGACAGACGTTAATTCCTAATGGTGTCTGCCTCCCAAAGAAACCACTATGTGGAAGCCCTGCTTCCTGGGAAGTGGGCAGATGTTGCTTCCTGATGGAAAGTGTAGAACAAAGTAATTTTTTTCTTTGTGCACGCAGAACTTACTGTTTTTGCTTTAGTAAACTGTCTTATTTCAACTTAGTTGAAAATAAGTTGTTTGCCATCTAATTTCCTGTTAAAAAACAACAACAACAACAACAACAAAAAAAAAAAACCCACAGGGTGAGTTCTTTACAAATTGATATTCAGGATAGAAGTAAGAGTTGAATAAGTTCAATCCAAATATTTAGATTCAACTTTGACCCTTAAAGAGATTTTAAACTGTTTCAAAGTATTAACTAAAATTAGCTAAATAAAGATCACATAGCATAAAACATAATTTTTCCTCTAGAAAGCAGCAAAGCAGCCTTCTTCCACTTAGAAAAGCTTTTTTTCTTCAGCTTCCCTAACCAAGCTACTAAAAAAAAAAAAAACCAAAAACCCACCTCCCATCAGACTACTGGTGTATTTTCAAGGGCATGGGTTTGTGTTACTCACTTTTCATGTTATCAAGTCCCAGTAAAGGGCAAAATCACTTGTCAGAGTAGAATGGCACTGGCCACAGGGAAGAAATGGGGAGCAGGTATTAGCTTTGTATGACTGTGCATTCGTACTTCAAAGAAGAATGAGGAACAGTCAACCCATGCTAGAATTCAGTTCATTAGGATTGGTTTGGGTAATTGATTGATTACATAATTACATGGAGCAAGTTTTTTTATGTTCCTAAAGCTAAATTTGGTGAGAAACTGGAATGTCAGTCAGTCAAGAAAAAAAAAAAAAAAAAAAAAAAAAAAAAAAAAAAAAAAAAAAAAAACAAACACCAACTTTGTCTGCTGCAGTAATTAATCAGAGCTTAGGACAGAGGCAATTATTGTGTATGTATTTATTATGTAAAATGAAGATGAGAATGAAGAAGGTTTTAAAATTAGGAAACAAGCACCTAATACAAGAACCAGGTAGAGGGGAGAAGCAAAAGAAAAACAACTGAAATCTGAAAATAAGATGAGAAATTGTTTTCTGTGAAGTGGAATAAAGACATTTATACTGTATAATATACTGTATAATATATACTGTATAGCTGTATACAGACAATAATCTTCAATGTGGAGTGGGAGTCTGTAAAAATTAATGTATATGATTTGCATTTCTACAAAGATAAATCTGTGAATTACTGGTTATTTACAGAGCAGTTGACTTTTACTATCCTGTATAACCTTTGAACCATTAGTTTGACATTTCTGCCCACCTTGTTGTCGTCAGCAATCTGATTGAGCCTGAACTCAATCCCCTCATAAAACCAATGCATTGAAGTGCATTGCAGTGGAGAAACCTACCGTGTTTATGTTAATAATAAGTAAAAACCAAACAGTTATTTCATCTTGATATCACTAGATTTATAAGAGATCTTCCTGTGTGCTTGAGCACACAAATGTCAAGATTTTTCTTAATAATGAAGAGAATTCCTTAAAGTATTGAGTGCCACAAACTCTAAAATAATAAGGAAACAGTAACTATTGAAAAAAAAAATCTGTGTTCTTGTGAGCTCTATCTCCTTAATATGTCTGCTGCCATTCAAAAGTACACTAAATCATGTCCAGAGTAACAAACTCTCTATCAAAGATGCAACCTAAACAGCAGAATGGCAGTTTGTGTAGCTATGTAGCATGGCCTGTGTGTTGTGCTGCCTGGGGAATGACACAGGTTATGTGATAGTTTTTACACAACCACATTGAGGATGTTACCCTCAGTAAACTTGTGACCCCTCCTCAGTTTCTGCTTTTTCTGGCATGCTGAATGCTGTGTGCTGTTATGTATATCTCTAAAAGAGTAGGGAAATGCCTACCAGGAAGGGAGTTCTGTGCAGTGACAATTCTCATAAAAATGTGCAGAGACGTGGGAGCCTGAGGATGTGTACGCCTTTGTATGCAAAATGAGCAAATTCATTTTGCTTCAATTGTCAATGTGTGACCTACACCAAGAGTCCGTGAAGTGCAAGGTATAAGTGGCTGATAACGAAATTTTTCACAACTGGAAATATTTATGCAACTTCAATTGAGTAGTCATGCCTAATATTTTATAAGCTTTATACTGAATTATGTATCAAATATCTATCTGCCAAAGCTAATATATTCAGAATTATAAAGGCTAGTAAGTCATCTGGAGCTATCAATCTGTGTGTATCCCTGTTGTGGTGGAGAGACGAGGGAGATACCAGGTGACATTTGATGTGTAAGAAGTTAGAGAGCTGGTACCCAGCTTCACTTCTCAAAGAAAAAAAAAAACTGTCTCTTATTAGCAAATTTTCTGGACATGATTTTGTTGATAGAACTATATGTGCATCTCTACTTGAAGGGGTTCATTTTCTTGAAGAGAAAAAATTCAGTTTGCATTACGATTAGTTCAAGAAAATTTTCCTGAATTTCTAGATCAATGGTGTCAGTCAAATACATAAAATTATTTGCATTTATTTGTGGGTACTCTTGTACAAGGTTGGTTTAGTCAAGCAGTAGTTAAATTCAAAGCTTGATGTTCAACCAGTTTTACCTGAAGTGGAACTCTGCAGCTCTAGAAAAGGCCAAGACTCTTCACAGAAGTTCTGAGAAATCATGTTTCTTTCTAATAGGGTGGAATTGTAGGGCAGCATATAAGCATTTTGCATCTGTAAGCATATTTTCCATCTTGGGATATAGTTTTCACTGATATCTCTTCAAATAGTGACCATCTTGTATCATTTAGAAAAGAAAATGTTGAAACGAAATTAGGAAGATGTTTTCCTCTGCTGCACAACAGTTAGATACACTATTCATACTGCATACTGCATTCAGAATACTTGCCTGCAATGCCAAAAACAGAAGTGGCTCTGGGGGAGGGAGGAAGAATTTGTTTCTGCATTGTTTACTTAGGTTTATAGTATAAATACTTGTGTATATGCAGAGACATATATGTGTGATGTATCTATAACTTGTTCTCTTTCCTTTATCAAAATGCTTAAATATAGGCTAAAATATCATGTAAGTTATTGTTTTCCCCTGTATGATTAATATTTTGATAAAAAACAGCTTTTGGTTAAAACTTGGCTTGGGTATTCAGTTAGTGCAGAGAAAGCAGTTACACAGCTTATGGTGCTACAGACTGGGCCTCTGTGGTGTTGAATAGGTTTTTTGTGGGTGTTTTATGGCTAGCGAATATTTTAGGATGAAGTTGAGCTCCTGCAGAGGTTAAGTTCTGAACAGCCTTTCAGCATCGAGCCACGCACATATGCACGTACACATCCACACAGACAGAGCAAACCTCTTGTTGTGTATCTTGTAGTGAAAAACATTGGTGCTGTAGAGACCTCAAAACAGAATGTAATAATGCAAAAATAGCTGGAGAGAGGCTAGTGAACCGGATCATCTGAAGTGGGAAGAAATGCAGGTCACACTGTATACACAAAGAATGGTTCTGTTTTCCATTAGAGACGATGATGGATTTCTTTGTCTATTTTGGAGTTTTTTTAAAGCCTCAGTAGCAGAATCAATTGATACAATTTTCTATCTACAATTTATGGGTTCCCTAGATCAACACCGTGGAAGATCATGCTGCTGATTTAGAAGCTTAAATCAAAATGTTTAATTTTAAATGGTGATAATGTGAACTTTAGCCTGAAGTTAATAGAAAAAAATGTCTCACCTTTCTAATCTTCCATTTGTAGTGAGCAAATATGTTAAAGACATGTAAAGAAATAATCTCATAAAAACTAAATAGCCAAGAAATTTGTGGCATCCCCTGGAAAATATAGGCACTGTGCCTTATTCGTTCATGTGCATTTTTTCTGCGACTTAATAATGACTAGAATATTTCTAAACCTAGTGTGAAATATTATTGAAGAATAATTACTTTTTCTTGCTCAAATGCACAGCCATTTAAAATAGTTATTATAGTTTGGGAATGTATTTATTACAGAGAATTTGCTGACGGAAAAAATAATTACTTGGCTCTGTGATGTTTTCAATTCAAGAAAAGCAGTAACAGCCTACTGTTGGGTTTATTGTACTTTTCATTAAAACATCTGGTATTGGCTATTCTCAGAGTGAGGATATGAACCATTGTTCTGATAAAATAATTACTGCTTTCATATGGAACCATCTGGTTTTACCTCTGTTCTCAGTATTTTTGACATTGGTAAGAAATAGTGAATATTTATGAAAGTTGAGCTTTTATGTAATTTTCAAATAATTAGATTTATTTGTTTTGTTTGAGTTCATTTTATACAGGAGACTAGACTTAACTTTTAGCCTATTCTTCAACAAAAATACAAGAATTTTTAAGGACAGGCCCTGAATACAATTGGATGGTCTTGCAGAAACATAATGCAATTTGTGGCATTTTTGTGGATTAGGTTATTTTTGTTTGATTACTTTTGGTTTTAGTTTGTTTTACTTTGAATTGAAACATTATATAAAGATTTGACATTAGCAGCACAGTTGGTAGAGTCTCCAGCACTTTACGTCAAATAGTCATGGGGTGCTTTTTCACAGTGTTGCCAGAAATAAGAACACAGTTGAGTTAGTGACTGGGTGTCCTCTTTAAGATGGTTTTAGATCTTTCTTAGATCAAAAGATTTAAAAATATATCTTCTCTATTCACAAGTTCATAGAGAAGTACCAAGCTTTTAATTACAAGATTCTGGTAAGAATTAAATTCCTAATACAAATGCAGTCCCTAATCCCACAGGCTTGGAAGAATGAGGAATTTTTTTCTTTTTCCTACACCTCTCACAAACCTTTAAAATGGCTGTGGTTAAAGTACTGCTAATGACTAGCTCAATTACCTTCAAGAGATTTTGCTTCTTCACAGTTTAACATTTTAAGACAGCCCTCGTTATCAAATGAGCTCCTCTTTGTTGTCTCTCAGTGGTTTTCTCCTTCCCAGATACAGCAGGGAACATTTCATAGTTTCAAGGGCAGTCCTGGCAGAAAGTACATAATAATATTAATTGCAAAACTCTCCAGGTACTTGTCATAATCATGAAGAGATCAGCCTGCACTGGCATTGTGTATTCTGATAAAGCTCTGCAAGCAGCAGCTACTTGGTTCTATTACTGCTGCCAGAAACCAAGCACAGTTTGCTGGTAGTGGCTTGTCAACAGTGCTGTGCAGTTTTGGAAAAGGATGGAAATTTTATTTTATATTTTGCATAACGCTTTTTTGGGCAGGTTCTAGTGGGACTTGGTAAAGTATGATAGCTAAAGGCAGAATCAGTCTGCTGACTGCAGAGTATTAAGATGGTAAAAAACTATTGAGACTTAAAAAAAATCAACATTGATAGCTCACACCATAGGAATTTTATGCTGGAAGTTGTATTCCAGCACGAAAACTAGAGTTTTGCATACATCTAAAATGTACGGATCTGTTCTGCAATCCTGATTGTTATTGAAGTAACTGAATAATCCTCTCCAACGAATAATTCAGACATAGGCTTTTACTGAAGATGAGAGGATCTCAAGTGAATAAATGTAACCAAATTTACAAATGAGGAAAGCTGAGTCATGCTGATCTCTAGATGTTTACTGTTCTAAAAATACTCACCCTGAAAGATGAGGTTGTCTCATCCTCTTGGTGTGTGAAGTAAAGTGACGCTAACAGAAAACTGGGGTGGAAGACTCCCAAAGGTGCTTCTTCTCTATGGTACCTGAAGCTTCATCTCTTGAACCTTGTCCAGGAGCCTGGGCTGACATGGCTGGCCAGTTGGAGCTGAAAGATACTGGTACTGTTATGTTACTGAGTTCTGGAAGTCTGAAAATCTTACAAGGAACTCTTCTGTAGTTATCTTTAATACTTGAATAAATTATGTATTTCTTACAGTTTTGTGCAGCATTATCTTCCTCTGATTAAGCTGTGTTTGAAATACTAAATCTGGTATCACTGATGTATCCTTGAGAAAAAGAGAAGCAATTGACAAATAGTTTTCTAAGTTGTGTGAGAATTTTCAGATTTCAGAGTAGGCTTTAGTGGTATACTAATGGTTTAAAAAAACACATAATTTGTTACAGTTTTCTGATCTTTCTGGATGGTCACATATGACTGGAAATCTTTACTTTTATTACCACATTCTTACCTTATTTCTTAACTCTTGCTATAAAAGAAATTTGTCTCTCCTATTACTGGTGATTAAGTGTGTTTAACTTGCTAGTGTCATTTGTAATTTGCATGCTCCTTATAGGAGTTTTATAAAAATCCCATCAAAGTCCTAATTTATTTTCATCCTTATCCAACTTTTTTTTTTTTTTTTTTTTAGCACTGATAAAGCAATCTTCACTGTCTTTCAGATTGGCTTCAGCAGTCATAAGACAAATTTTTCTCTATTATATGAAGAAGTCCACCAAGTTTCTTCTAATCAAATTGTTAGTGATGGTAAGATGAAGAGAATGTGAAAAGGCAAGCCTGCTTTTATAGACAGATGTTAATTAAGGAAATTTATTGATTTATTTTGAAATCAGGCATGTGTTAGTTTATTCAAGAACTAAAAAAAGACAAAACCAGAGATCATACTGATAAAATCTGTCTTGTTCTCTTTTTTGGTCAACATGCAGCAATTAAAATTTAGATAAAATAATAATATTTTTTTCACTAATTATTCAAAATAAGCAATGAAAATTGCATGTATTCTTCCATACAAAACTCCTGTCTTTAATGTGATGCTGTGATATGGGTGTCTTACCACAGTTACTTTGATAGTTGTTATATAAGGAAACACCACATCATTTTCTGAATAAAAGTTGCAATTAACTGACTGTCATTTATATCTCAAGAAACAGCTATTGCTGGTCTTTTGGAAAATGAAAAGTAATATGATAATTGAGGCTGA
Organism: Tachycineta bicolor; assembly: GCA_025960845.1. NCBI lineage: Eukaryota > Metazoa > Chordata > Aves > Passeriformes > Hirundinidae > Tachycineta > Tachycineta bicolor. The sequence continues at coordinate 2,068,483 of JANEHK010000059.1, read as the reverse complement.
TATTTGCTTGAAGTGTGTGCATAGTGGCTGTACTGAATTGCTGTGTCACAAAGAAGCTTAGGACCTCATCGGGAACTTTTGTTTTATGAAAATACTTGGAAGGCAGTCCATCCAAATCCAGGAAAAAAAATCAGCAATAAATATAAGCAGGAAAAGTGTCAGTGAGAAATAATTTTGTTTATCATATCTTTTTCCATAGAAACTGAAAAGGGAGCATGATCTGCTTCCATAAGATTTTGTTTCCTAGTACCGATATTTCTATATTATATGTTTTAAAGAATATATAATTTTTGAATGTATTCTGAAGTCTTTGCAGAAGCTCTGCATAAGCATTTTTTGTTTGCCTATAAAGGTTAAAATTTGAATAGCAACATGATGCTGCAGCAAGAGTAAATACAATAAAATTCTCTAAAGAGCTTACAATATTGATCACATTCATTTTATTAAAAGGAAAAAATGCTAGAAAAAGGAAATTTTTTTACTATGCCATAGAGGACTTAATAATAATGCCTGCATTAAAATTATATAAATTTTCATCTACATACTCCTGGAATAGGAGGATGTTAGATTACAGGGGGAAAAATATAAAATTACACTCAAGTATGTTGGATATATTTTTGCCATTATAAGTTGCTTTCAATCTTTTTATATTACACAGTGTATGTTACTGTGAAGTCAGAGTTAACCATCATTTCCTTGTCAGGATGAAAATATCAAAATGGAATATTCAGAATTTTATTCTTTTTGCAGGCCTTTTTTCCTAACATTTGGGAAGGAAAAAGATTTTGAAAACTATGCTGTGATATTTCTTCTTACTAGATAAGTAAAATATCTAGAAAAATTAATGAATATTTTGCATGTCATATTCAGTGTTGCTTGAGAAAGAAAGTTCTTGTTGCTAGCAGTTGAGGAGAATAAGCTTTCTGTGCTGGATTGCAAAAAGGAGTAGGTGAGGAGGTAAGGAGAAATAACATAATGAGTTAGCAGGACCTTTTCCAAGACTCTATAAATTGGTGAATTTCTTCTAATTTTGATGAATTTTGGTTTCTGAATGAACTAGTAATTATTCTAATATAGTAATAATAACAGAAGTTACTATTTTTGAACCATTTAAAACCATAACATGTTTCAAATTAAAGGGAAAGAGAAACTTTAATTTCTATATAGGGTTGAAGTCTGCATGCATATGTGTTTTATGTATTTACTATTTACTTTTTTGTGTCTAATTAGTGTGTCAGCACACACTGGAATTACAATGGAAGGACAAAGTGGACCTTTTACTCAAGCCATGGATTTTGTGATCCAATTTCTGGCTAAAGCCAGATAGTCAAGATGAGGGCATATGCTCAGCACACAATTATTTTGTGTTTTAGTGACAGACATTGCTGTTTAGTGAACAGAATATTTGTACCTATTTGTAGTACAGGATATTGGGATTTATCACAGAATATTTCACAGCACATCTGGAGACTTCTGTATAAATTACAGAAACATACCTAGTCTATTGCACAAGGTAAACTCTCTAGCCACACATCCTGTAGATATTTCTGTGGTATTGCCACATCTCTTTAAAATAAAAGCTGCCTTAACCTAGGGGAAAAAAAAAAAAATCAAATTGTTCCAGTAACTCTTGGGAGTATTTCTGATTTCAGTCAAAAGTCCCTAAAGTGCATGTGTATATATCCTTTTATACCTAACAACAAGAAGAAAGAAATTTCTTTCCAAGAGTCATAAATGTAAATTGTTGCAGCCGTGACGTCTTTGTCATTTAACCATAGTGGAGTTTCAGCATTGTGAGCCAGGTTACAGGAGTATGATCTCCCAGCTGAATGAAGCGTCTGTGAAAGCAGTATTTTAAAGCTCTTGTCCAGCATCATTATGGCTGCACATTCATGACCTCCAGCTAGCAGTGCTTTTCATACGGTACTGGAGTTTCTTCTTACTAGCAGCTTGAGTCAAAAGGGAACCCAAGCATTGCATACATTGGTTTGTGTAAGAAGCAGATAGTGAAATACTAATCAATAGGCAGAATCCAACATTCTGTCAGTAGAGGGGTTAACTGCTATTTGTCTGAAGCTGAAAATGTTGTATATCCCCCTGTAAAGAATTATGCTTAACGACTATTGTGATTTTTACTGGTTCTGTGAGTATATACATTTAATTTTTTTTCATTACCTGTACAATTAGAAAGTGCTTATAGTAACCTTAGTACAAATAGGCCTACATAAATTAAAACAATAGTCAAGTGGGAGCAGCCCACAATGTTATTTACAAAAATACTGTATGACTTGAGTAAATTGTTTTAGTAGACACTAATGAGTTTTGATGAATTTCAACACAAACTAGGTGGACTGGATAGTGTTTAAAAGCTGGAAAGCATAGATGGACATTCTCTTAAAGGAATCTTTCTTGCATGGTTTCTTGAAATACTTTGGATAAATCTAATCCATCATTTAAAATAATATCTCTGAAAATTACATTCATCTGGATACAGAAATATGTGGTGAAGAATTTTTAAATCATCATGGCCCTACAGACATGAGCAAATTATTTAAAGTATAGAAAAAATTCTTGAATGAGAGTGTTAGTGACATTAAAGCCAACTTCCAGTAAAAATAGAGTGGAATACATTTAATTTATCACTGTTTTAAGTTAAGACATTAAAAATACATCTTTGCAAGTGTGGCAAGTGGAAGTGAGTAAAGACATAGTGCTGACCTCCAGAGTAGTCCAGTTGGAGAAGGTTCGAAAGCAATGAAGAAGAATGACTGGGGGTATAGGTGGTATTTCTTCATTGACAAAGTACTTTCTTTTTGCCTAAACAAAACACAGCTGTATTATTCATGACAGACTTTGCCTTGATAAAACTATTCCTGCTTCAGATATAAGCATAATTGTTCTATTATTAGAAATGGAAACAAAGAGACAATTAAAGAAAACTTTTTGTACACTGTTCTCACTAGAATTGGGTGTGCATACACTTCTATGTAATACCCTTCTTCTTCCTCTTCTTGGTAAACACAGCAGCATTTGTGCAGACCAAAAGTGCCATGGACTGAGAAAATGTTATTCGAGATGATGTCTGTTTTTGAAGGGAGTATATTCAGCTTCTGTTTCAGCTTTTGCAATTTGGGGGGGGGGGGGGGGGGGGGGGGGTGGGGGGTGTTTTTGTTGTTGTTTGTTTGTTTGTTTGTTTGTGTTTGTTTTTGTGGGTTGTTTTGTGGGTTTTTTTTGTTTTGTTTTTGCTTTTGTTTTTTGGGGTGGTTTTGGTTTTTTTTGTTTTTGTGGGGGTTTTTTGGTTTTTTGAGTGGTTTTGTTTGTTTGTTTTGTTTTTTGTTTTTTAGACTAATGCGAGGAGGGACTTTTCCTTTCCTCTTGACCAACGGTGCTGAAACATAAAAGAGACAGGAAAATAGAATACCCCTTGGCCATTATGTTACACTTTGTACTGCATCATATCTATTCTTAATTTTGCTCCTCAGATTCCGTGTACAGAATCCGTATGCAGGCAGTCCATCTAGTGATGAACACAGTAATAAAATCCCCAGTGGAAACTATCAAAAAATCAAAATGTGAGAATGTAATTTGTAGTGTTATTTCTGCATTATTTATTTCTATAGCTGTTTCCTTCAATTTTCTGATTAAAGCCTTGCAATTGGCACTAGATCTCACAAAGATAGAACTGTCACACTGCTTGTTAGAAGAAAAGAGCTTCTTTAGAAACATGTAGACTTTTATACTGAACTGTATATCTTTTGTCAAAAAAATATAATTTTTGAGACCTCTCACTAGAATGCTTAGTTTCCTGTAGTTACTGGAGACAGTGGGAGGTAAGCCTGGGAATATATAATGTCAGACAATAGTTTTTTTTAATTTGGACATTAGGGTGCTTCTTTTTATTCCTTATTTTGTGCTTAGTAAGGAATGATGATAGGATTCCTTGTAGTTACAGAATGTGCCCAAGATTTATTGGATCTATTTCTCCATAGCCTTTGCAAAATGATATAAACTTACCAATCCTTTATTTCTGTCTTTTAATACTGGGAATATGCCTTAATCTGGCTTTGTATAAGTTCTCCAAAATAATGCATTTTCATTGGTGACTTGCATTCAATCACCAAATGGAATGACTAATATTATTTAGAAATATATGAATGAAAAAAAAGAAAAAATTGGTGACATTAACTTAAAAATATCTTTTACTGTTTTGAAAATGTTATATGTGATGAGAAAATTATTTGGATAAATTATTTATAATCAAGTGTAATAAGAAAAACAACAGAAGTTTAAATGAAAATTTGTATTATAATTGGAAGAGGAAAAGGGAGTAGAAAAAGGGTTTTTCATAATTTTTTATTCATAGGCAGCATGACAAGACAGATAGTTGAATTCATTTCCATTTGTCTATCATAAACAGAAATGTCAGTACATTGGCAATTTTTTTACTGTCATTTGGATCTCTCACTCTTATTAAGATTGGGAAAGTATAACAGACATTGAACCTGGAGATAAACAGTTGCTTATTCAAATATCTGTTTGAGAAGCTATATTTTGTATTTTGTGTAATTAACACCATTTTTATCACCTAAATTATCAGAATTTAGCATAAAAATTGTGTACCAGAAATGTCAGTGGGATGTAATACTTTTTCTCAGAGTTTATGAGAAATACCGCTATTTTTCTCAACTGCTGTACAGAGATCGATTTTTTTTTTTTAAATTAATGTGACTTAAAAAAAAAAAAAAAAGAAAAAAAAATCCTTAGTGGTTTTTCAGCCATCATCAAAGACCATGTGGATCTACTATGGAAGTAACCACCTACTTCCATTGCAGGATACAGATATTTTAAAAATTACTGGATTTAAAGCCCTCCTAATACCTCTGATTTACTAATGAGACTAATTCCTGTCTCATATATGCCCTCTGTATAATTTTATTGGTCAGGAGTAGCTCTTTAATTGGCATAAGTTAAATTACAGCCTATTAACCATTTTTGCTGTGTCTCTTTTTCCTGTCATTGCTTCAGATGGTGAAGTAACTAGAAGAGAAATGACCAAAGATGGAGAAAATGTTGAACAGTTAACTTGCATTGAAACAAGTCCCAAGAGATGTTAGTAACCTTTACAGAATAAAGGGCAAGTTGTTGATTGCAGCTCTTAGGCTGGCAGTCTTCTTATCCAAAGCTGCAGTAATGTCTAGGTTTATGCACTCCATTTGCTCTCATTGAAAATGCAGACCAGGCATATCACATACTTAACATTCAGCGAGAGTGGGATCACTGCGTCTCACAAGAAGTTACAGGGAAATGCCTGTTATTAATCTGTTAAGCTGAACTTGGGAGGCGAAAAGGACAACTGAATTATGAAAATCTAGTTTTTCCATAGTATTATAACAGTGATACTCATAAGTGAGTCAATCTTTTTCCATCAAGGCCAAGTTGGTGCCTTTACACAGCCAATAATGCTCATATCTAGCTTATATTGTCAGCTACATTATAATATTTTTTTTTTTTAATACACACTCCATTTTCATCTTATCTTCTGAGAAGATGGTACAGCTTTTTATAGTAACTATGGAATTAGAGCAGCAATCCCTATTTCTCTTAACTGTTATGTTTTTCAACTTTAAATTCCTTCTAGGCCAAATATCAAAGAATGCAAGCTCACTAACAAGACCAATCTGGCTGTGATCAGGAAAAGCTTGATTAATAATTAAATGTATATTTTAGGCAGTGTTGTGGCCTAACGTTGTTGTAGATTGTGAGAATTTTTTTCTTAATACAAAATATTGTGATATGAGACAGACTCAATAAATTGTGCTATTTAGAAAGTATGGTTATATTGGGTGCCGAATTCTCATAAACTAAACACTGACATTAGATTTGTTTTTCTGTCTGAGATGGTCCACAAAAGAAACAAAACAGGTTTCTGAATCACTCAGATAGAGTACCAACTGTTTGAAGTTTAGTTCCCTCATCTTCCTGAAGCCTGTAATATTACCTTAAATATTGTGGCTGCACTGGCCTTCGAAGGTCTAGTAAATTTATAGGAAGCCTGGAGATTTCATCTTGTTTTTTTATGTTTACACTTTTGCATCATGAAACTGCCATAATGAGTTGCTTATTTTCCAGAGGCTAATTTTAAAGTTTGTTTTCCAAAGGAATGGTTCTTTATTCCTTTATACAACAATAAATGCACCTCCAGTCATACCCTGACTTTTTAGTACCCTATAAGCATTTTACAGAAAGGCTATGACATGATGAGTACAGAGAAAAAGGTGTAGAGAGTATTTCTTTGATTTTCTATTTGGTGGAATAAAATATGTAAAAGAAGATTAATGAATTTGCAGCCCATGGACAGGAGAAATGATGGATTATTAGAGCTTGAGAAACACCCTTATTATTTATGTTGTATATCCTGTAAAAACCTGAGACAAAGTAAATTTTTTCAGAATTACTGTAATTGCATGCTTTCTAAATAGGTGGGGAACCTTCTGCCTTCCCTCAACAAAATTTATTTTAATTTATTTTCCTACAGTAACTACAAAAAATGAGGAGTATGAGATTTCCCCTTGATGATCGCACCTAGGTTTTCTCAGTACACCACCTTTCAAGTATGGAAAATTATTATTCCTGTCACATCAGTTGCACTTAGTTTATCAGAAATACTGAATTACTGAAAGTAGAAGTCATCTATTCAATTTATTCTACCTTATAATTGCTTCTGTATTCAAGTGCTCTAATTGAGAGGGCTTTAAACTAGGTTTGAAGGGGGAAGGGGATGCAGCTGGGCTGCCTGGAAGCAGGCCCAAGGGTTGCAAGGCTGAGTTAGGGGTGAAATCAGTAGCCCAGCTGAGGTGCCCGTGTACCAATGCACGCAGCATGGGTAACAAACAGGAAGAGCTGGAGGCCATGGTGCAACAGCAAAGCTGTGATGTAGCTGCCATCACGGAAACATGGTGGGATGAGTCACATGGCTGGAGCACTGCACGTGATGGCTACAAGCTCTTCAGAAGAGGCAGGCAAGGAAGAAGAGGTGGAGGAGTGGCCCTTTATATTAAGCAGACTTTTGATACCATAGGAATTGAAACTAAGGAAGATGGAGTTGAATGCCTGTGGGTCAGAATTAAGGGGAAAGCCAACAAGGCTGACGTCCTACTGGGCGTCTGTTATCGTCCACCCAGCCAGGAGGAAGAGGTGGACAACTTATTCTATAAGCAGCTGGAGAATGTTTCAGGATCATCAGCCCTTGTTCTTGTAGGTGACTTCAACCTACCAGACATCTGCTGGGAAATAAATACAGCAGAAAAGAGGCAGTCCAGGAAATTTTTAGAGTGTGTTGACGATAATTTTTTGTTGCAGCTGGTGAATGAACCCACCAGGGGAAGGACTATGTTAGATCTGTTGTTTGCATATAGAGATGGACCGGTGGGAGATGTGGTGGTTGGAGGCCGACTGGGGCAGAGTGCTCATGAAATAATAGAGTTCTCAATAGTTGGTAAAATCCGGAGAAACACCAATAAGACTCTTACATTGGATTTCCAGAGGGCAGACTTTGGCCTGTTTAGGAGAGTTATTCAGAGAGTTCCTTGGGAAGCAGCCCTTAAAAGCAAAAGGAAAAAAAAAAAAAAAAGGAAAGGTGGGCATGCTTCAAAACAGAGATTTTGAGGGCACAGGAACAGACTGTCCTTGTGTGCTGAAATATGAGTCGACGAGGTAAACATCCAGTCTGGAAGGGCAAGGAGGTTTTAGAGGAACTTAGGAATAAAAAGAGGATGTATCATTTCTGGAAGAAGTATCAGGTCTCTCAGGAAGTATTTAAGAGGACTGCTAGAGCATGTAGAAAAAAAATTACGGAGGCCAAAGCTCAGTTTGAACTTAAAATTGCAATTTCTGTAAAGGATAATAAAAAATGTTTCTACAAATGTATTAATGGTAAAAGAAAAGGTAATGCCAACCTTTGTTCTCTATTGGATGAGGGAGGGAACTTAGTAACTGCAGATGAGGAGAAGGCAGAAGTGCTTAATGCTTTCTTTGCCTCCGTTTTCAATGCGAAAACAACTTGCCTTCAAGACAGCTGTTCTCTTGGGTTGGTTGATGGTGTCAGGGAACAGAATGGTCCTCCCATTATCCAAGAGGAGGCAGTCAGAGAACTGCTGAGGTGCTTGGATGTTCATAAATCTATGGGCCCAGATGGGATCCATCCCAGGGTGATAAGGGATCTGGCAGATGAGCTTGCGAAGCCACTTTCCATCATTTACCATCAGTCCTGGCTCACTGGTGAGGTTCCAGATGACTGGAAGCTGGCCAATGTGACACCTGTTCACAAAAAGGGTGGGAGCAAGGATCCTAGTAATTATAGACCAGTCAGCCTGACCTCAGTACCTGGGAAGACAATGGAACAGTTTATATTGAGTGCCATCACACAGAACTTACAGGCTGACCAGGGTATCAGACCCAACCAGCATGGGTTTAGGAGGGGTAGGTCATGTTTGACCAACCTGATCTCCTTTTATGACCAGGTGACCTGCCTGGTGGATGCAGGGAAGGCTGTGGATGTTGTCTGTTTGGATTTCAGCAAGGCCTTTGACACAGTCTCCCATAGCACACTCCAGGATAAGCTGTCAGCTCATGGCTTTGATAGGAGCACTCTGTGCTGAGTTAGGAACTGGCTGGATGGCTGGGCCCAGAGAGTGGTGGTGAATGGTTCTGCATCCAGCTGGCAGCCAGTTACCAGTGGTGTCCCTCAGGGGTCTGTGCTGGGGCCAGTTCTGTTCAATATTTTTATTGATGACATGGATGAGGGTATTGAATCTTTGATTTGTAAATTTGCGGATGACACTAAGCTGTGAGTGTGTGTCGATCTGTTGGAAGGTAGGAGGGCTCTGCAGAGAGATCTGGAATGGTTGGATGGATGGGCAGAGTCTAACAAGATGAAGTTTAATAAGTCCAAGTGCTTAGTACTCTGCTTTGGCCACAATAACCCCCTGCAGCGTTATAGGCTGGGGACGGTGTGGCTGGACAGTGCCCAGGAGGAAAGGGACCTGGGGGCACTGGTGACAGCAGCTGAACATGAGCCAGCAGTGTGCCCAGGTGGCCAAGAGGGCCAGTGGCATCCTGGCCTGGATCAGGAATGGTGTGGCCAGCAGGAGCAGGGAGGTCATTCTTCCCCTGTACTCGGCACTGGTGAGGCCACACCTCGAGTGCTGTGTCCAGTTCTGGGCCCCTCAATTTAGGAAGGACGTTGAGATGCTTGAGCGTGTCCAGAGGAGGGCAACAAGGCTGGTGAGGGGCTTGGAAAACAAGCGATATGAAGAGTGATTGAGGGAGCTGGGGTTGTTTAGCCTGGAGAAAAGGAGACTCAGAGGTGACCTTATGTCACAATCCGCTCATACAAGAGGGGTCGTGATGGTTTGTTTACTGATCTCAGAGCACAAAACACAACACAGAGGGGATTTCAGTATTAATCAAAACAAATGCACTTTTTATTGATTGACCATAGCAAATGTGATAGAGGGATTAAGAGTGAGAGAAAGAGATAGAGAAAAAGAAAGAAGAAAGAGGAGATATAGCTACCAAACATGGAGATGAAGTCCTCGTGGTCCGGTCAATGGGTCGGCCTGTCACGTCAGGGAGAGTCTCTCAAAATCTCTGGTTAACTTAGGGATATTTATTATAGTCCTCAATCATGGGGGGAACAGGTAAATCCACTGAAGCCACCGAGGGGGAACAGGTAGTCCATGTTCTTAGCAGTAAGCGAGAGCCATTGTCTTCTTGATCCAACGATCACGCCTGCAGGCAAACATCTCTCTTCGGTTAAGTCAGCCCCACCCCCTGTATTAGGGTTGTTGGGGTCTCATGTCTCAGTCCTTGAGAGGGGCTTCAAATAGGGGTCTCAGTCTCAGTCCTTGGGAGGGGAGCTTCAGTCTCAGTCTGTCATGACGGTTGTGAAGCAGATGAGGGATTTTCCTGGGGGACCACCAGAGTTACCCCAGAAAGTCCCCTTGGCCAAGAGGTGGGGAAATTCATAGGCTATTGTCATGAAGCAGGGACCATGAAGCATGTGCAAACTCCAGGTACAGAATTGCCATTACACGGCTCACAGCCTGTGTACCGTAGCGTGGTGACACAGGAAAATGCACCTGCAGATGATTGGCATCCACCTCAGGCAGGCCAGAACTGCAGTGGGGTTCTCAGGGTCCTCGTGACGATAGTGAGGCAAATGAGGGGAACTTCAGACAGATTTTTACACCTTATCACTCTCTACAACTTCCTGAACGGTGGCTGTGGTCAGCTGGGGGTTGGTCTCTTTCTCCAGCCAGCAACTGACAGAACAAGAGGACAGAGTCTCAGGCTGCACCAAGGGAAATACAGGTTGAATATCTAGCTGAGGTGTTAGGGCATGGGTTGGACTCAATGATCTTGAATGTCGCTTTCAACCTACACATTCTGTGATTCTGTGATATCTGCATAAAATGTTGAAAGTTTATTATAATACTACTTTTTATATTATCTCTCTTATGCAATCACTTCAATAGGCATTTGTGTCAGTTAAATGAAGATATTTGAGGTCATGTTATAGTGTGTTCTAGCTTTACAGTGATTTAGATAAAATAGAATTTCACATTCTCTATTTTCTATACAGTAATTGCATCAGTGATTTAAATAAATTAGGAGACAGTCACAGTAATACGAAACACCAGAGATTCAAAACACTGGTAATTAAGTAATTGATGATGTTTGTGTTCAGTCTTCATCAGTATCGGCAATTCCTAACATCATGATCCCTTATACTGTATCACATGTCAAGAAGAAAAATTAAATTATGTAGCAGCAACAAAAGTAATGCACTTCTGAACATAGCATAAAGGCAAATTTGCAAATTTGTAGTATCTATAGAAAATACAGGGGAAGTGATGCACATTTTAATTTAAGAATCCATAACAACATAGTTAATACTCCTTAATAGATATGTCATGACTGTATTCCTGAAAATATTAAAATACTTATCTGCCATTTATATTTTTCTGCTTTGTGAATTGCTATTAGATTATGCAAGCTTTATCTGTAGTCTCTTTCTCATAACATACTAATGGAAATATTTCCAACCCTTCTTTGGAACATTTCTCTCTTAAAAAAAAAAAAAAAAAAAAAGCTTTCTTTCAAATTTATAACAGAAAGCTTCTCTTTGGAATGCAGTATATGGCCTAACAGTCAGATTTTTTTTTATTTTTTTTTTTTAATGTTTGAACTAGTGTAGAAAGCCCTAATTTTCCTGTGCTAAACCACCTAGTAGGGTTCTGATATAGACCCTACTCCAGATCAATGGAGTAAATGGTTCTTGTGAGTTCACTGACATCTGGCCAGCAGTCAACCTGTTACAGTTGTCAAACTGCAAATTACCCATCTGTGCCTCCCTAACAGGTCTAGGATTTTATTTAAAGGCAGATTTTATTTTAATTCTAATACTTTTGAAAATATATTGTGATCTCTTGTTAGGTCTACCCTAAAAGTCACCTTAAATATATTTAATAGTACTAGTTGCTTGTGTATGGAAAAAGTAGACTAATCTTTTAAGCTATCTAAACCTGTGCTACTTGAACAAAACCGTCAACAATCTTATATGAAAAGTCATAGTCAAGTGTTATTGATGTCAGCCTCGAGACATCATATCAATAAATTGATTTGAGAAGTGAAGTGCCATAATATCTCTCTTCAACTAATTCACAAAAATAAATATATCCTTTAGGAAATAATTTTGAAGATTACTATTTTGATTTACATTAAGATGAATAGGATAGTATAAGATAGGATGATAGGATAGGACAGGACAGGACAGGACAGGATAGGACAGGATAGGACAGAATACGACAGAATAGAAAAGAACAATTCCACTGGAAGGGACCAGGGATGATCTGGTCCAGCTCCAGTCAAATGCTGAGTACAGAGGTCTGCCAAAATCTTGTCCTATAAGACCATGTGTTGCTACTAGAAAAGGCAGTAATGCAGAATCTGATAGACAGTGATAACCTAGATTTTGTTAGGCTACAAAACCTGTTTTTCCACCTATGAATAAAGCAAGGCTATTGCAAACCATTCTATGGAGTTAAACCCCCGTTTAGGGATGACTTTTGGTGTTCTTGGTAGTCTGTGGTCTTCCTGGTATAATTTATTGTCACTAAGAAATCTCAGAAGAACTCATGACCATTGTTTACTTGCTTTCTTCTTCCATGCTCTTTCACTTCTGAGACGAAAATAATGGAGCCACTTTAAAAATTTCTGTTTGTACGCTAGATCTCCTGTCTATGAACCAAGAAACAGCAGTAGCCTGTTTACTTATTTTAGACAAGTTTATTTAAAAGCCAAGTTAAGGCTGTAGAATGGAGAGATCTACAGATTCTTTAAGCATCAGTGAGAGTTACAGATACTTTCTTCTGGGGACAGAATGTTGATGATAACAAATTGATAATATTGTGGTTTAAACTCTAAAATTAATCACATGCATTTCTGATTTCTGTTAGGGCACGTATGTGCCTTCTCATCTTGTGTCAATTACATGTGTTTAGAAAGGTTTATTTTTAAAGTTGGGGTAAAAGAGTAATTTCTGTGATTTTCAGATAAGAGAACACTATAAAATAAAAGGAGGATAAGCGCCTTTGTTTGTATTAGTTCTGCCTGTTTTCTCTCTGAGATACAAATTGAACAATCTGCAGCCCTGTGACAACTGTCACCAAGAATCTAGACATCATCAACTGAAAAGCAGAATGTCTTTATCTGAATCACTGGGAGGCTGTGATGTGTTACTTTTAAAATAAAGCTTCAAGCATAAGCAAGTTGAGGGTTTTTTTTAATAGCAGAATAGAGAAGATAGTATGGGAATTAACAGTGGAATGGTGAACAATTATGGACTTTTAGCTCATGGTTCTCTTTATATATCAACATATGGTCCTGGAAAAAGTGTTTAATTTCCTTCTGGTTAATGTTTTTCTTTGCAAAATCTAAACTAAACTTTCAGCTCAGGGAATACACCCCCAGAAATGGAATCTTCTTTCTATGGTGTCAACACTTAATGGAAATGAATCCTGTTTCCTACTCATTTTCTATTCTTCTGCAGTAGTGACTTCAAAAATTAAATTGACTTCCAAACAGCTCTGGAAAATTACAGGTATTTGCATAGAAATTCCTGTGATATTTGAGTAAGAAAACAAATTGTTATTCATGTATCAGGCTACATTTTCATATTTGCTTTTATAAGAAAAATGAAAAGCAATGTGACTGCATAAATAAGTTTATTCTCATTTAGACATTTTATGACTGTTCTGTACAAATGTGCTTCATATTAAATATAGGTTGCCTGGAATTAACTTGGTAAAGTAAGTATCTAAGCTTTCACTGCACTCTCTAGTTGCTTCATAATACCCCTTAGTATGAGTTTTGTTGCTCTGTTCAAATATAAATAAATCAATAGCATGTTTAACACTTCTTAGGGGAATACATAATGGCTTAATAAAATTAAGCCTGATTTCTTAGACTAATTTCTTTTTTTCCTACTGAAAAATAAGGTAACATAAACAGTATTCAAATGCATATTTTGTTTCTTTAAGTGTTAGGCCTCAGGAAATCTTAAAAATATGTTATATATTTCAAAAACTTAGACAAAAATATTTAGTTTTACCAGAATACAAAATAATGCATAAAACTGAAGAGGTCTAAAATTTAAGAGTTCAATCTTTCTACAACAGCTAGAGTAGTTTGAAATTCCTACATTTATTTCAGTAGTGCCAAGGGTAGATCTCAAAAATTATTCCATGCATGCATTTTAGAAACCAGAAAATCTCTGAGGGATTTATGTCTGAGGATTTTCTGAGACTTCAGATGCCTTTTTGTTTTTGAGTTCACTTGAATGTTCAAAGAGGCTGACAGATCTCAGCTGAGATCTGAGAAGAAATTAACTCCATGGAGCTTCTGGAGTATCAGTCTAAACTATCAGTCTAAACTATTCCTTCACAAATACCTTGACCTATATTTCTTGATGCTTTGGTTTAGAAATATTTATTCAGGTGTTTAAAACCAAACTACTTTATGTACTTTTTAAGTACCAATTGAAGTCCAGACTAAACATGTCATTAGTCTAAATCATGAGAATATAATGACTGCTCAATCAAAGACGTATGTAAACTTGTGGTCAGATAACAACTCTTTTCACTATTAAACAAAACAAAACAAAACAAAACAAACAAACAAACAAACAAAAAAAAACTACCAAAAAACCCAATTTACTGTCCAGAAAAAGTAGATTAAGAAGTTAGATTTCCTGTGTTTAATTTCTGGAATTTTAGATTATATTCTTAAATGCCCTTAAATGTAATTTCATATTTCTAGGAACTGAGCATTGCTAGTCAATTCTAAAGATTTTTCAAAGATGGTAAAAATATTATCAAGTATTTCTATTATATTCATCAGTTCAGTCAGTGAAAATCAACTTTTTTTTTTTTTTTTTAAATGCCTTGCTTAGATTCTCTCTTTAAAATTAAGGTCCTTCTCTGTGCTAGTGTTATAGTAAGATATAATAGTAATTTCTAAACACCCTACCATTTTTCATGAATGGTCTTAATTATAGTGATGATGCTTCAGGAAGATTTTATATTTTATTATATTAATTTTATTATATTATAAAATTAATAAAGTTGCTGTTCTTTTTTTAATCTCAATTTTCCATGAAAATAAGGTCTACATGATTATACTCTGTCAGAAACTAAGCTTGTTTTCTCCTTCTGATACCTTTCTGATAACTGTGATACCTTTATGGTCACTGCTGCTTCTAACAGCAAGTAATATTTCTGTCTTTGTCTATCAGATAGAAAATTCATTGATATGATACCCTAGAAACCTGAATTTAGATAGAGAGGACTGCATTAGGAGTTCCTTAGAGGAGAAAGTACTTTATAACTCAGAGAAGCTCTGTCTTGAATACCTGCTTGTTTGAAAGACTAAATAAAAAAAACACATTAGGCTGTACAGGTTGTGACAAGGAATTTGGATTCAGTATTTCTGTCTAATAAAGGGATGAATTTCAAGGAAAGTATGTAATGCAAGGAAAGTCTGTGACATGTCCACTGGATAGTGGTAAGAGTTAAGCAGAGAAAAGTGATTGTTTTGTTTTTTAGTTTATCATTTTGTGGCTAAAATATGAGAAAACAGAGATTTGAGTCTCCAGGAAATGCTGGGATGCTGCATCCAGGCAACATATGGAATATTTCAGTTAACATGCTTTTTATGGAAACCACCCAAATATATTGAAGGCAATATAAGAAGGTGAAATAGACACATATCTGAAACAGCTAGAGATTAGAGATTTAGTTTAAATAAGACTGAACCCAAAACCCCGGAGCATTTTTCTTCTCAGGTTTTTCTCCTATGTTATGTTAAAGATGGTGGCTAATATCTTGGTTTTGTACAAAAAAGTCATAAAAGTTTTTGTGTGCCTCTTATTGTCACATAACACTAAAAGACTAACATTCTTTTGCAGAAAGCATCTATTAAGCATGATTACTTCAGTATGATGTTTACAGTTGCAAACTAATAGGAGTTAAATAATCATATTCAATCTCTTCAGACACAACATTCCAATGTGTTGACTTGGCAGCACTGCACAATTATCAGGAATTCTCAAAACTTTTTGTAAGTTTTTGTTTATTTGTTTGTTTGTTTGTTTTCACCTAAGTTTTATATTATAAACATTCATTGTATTTTACAATTGGATTTAAATTGTATCCTACATTATTTTTAGCTAGGGTAGGAAGCCACTTGCCTTTTTTTTTTTTTTTTTTTCTTCCATAAGACTTGCATTTTTCTGCTGTCTTCATGTCATCTGCAGTTGTTCAGGTGGACTGTTTGCTAGGCAATCAGCCAGCTATTGTTAAAACCTGCAGTACCTGTACTGATAAGCAGACTGCTCGCTGAAAGAAGTCTGTCATTATTTGAAAAGTAAGAAAAGTTATGGAATCTTCTGCATGTTAGATAATTAACTGACTGACTAGGTTTACATTCTTAATACTAGCAGAAACTCTTATTTGCTATGTATGCATCTTAGGCCTAATATTTTCAGCATTTTGCTGAACATTCAACTGTCTCTTTCACAAAATTGTCATAGTTATTGCTAGACTGTGTCAAGGTGATTAAACTGTTTTTCTTTCATACTAGCTCAACTGTATTGTTCTGGTTAATTTACTTGGTTACAGAAAGTGAGAAGCAAATGCAAGCACTCAAAAATATGAAACCATACTAAATATGCTTCATTTTCATTTTGAAAACATGCATTTTTCTGGGTCGTTCAATTCAAATACAGAATACATCAGCTATGAACTTCAGAAGCACAGATACTATTTTTCACTTGCGTTTGCATTGTGATGCACTCCTTTTTCACTTTCGTAAATCAGCAGATCTGATTTGACTCTTGGCAGCAATGATTGTATAGAGAAAAGGATACTCCTTTAGCTAAGAAATTATTCTCTCCTCATTGTAAAAAGGGAACTTGACTCTTCCAGGCCATGAATAAATTTAGACTTTATTTTTCTGTATTATAAAAACCTTGCAAGGAAAAGACAATTGTTGAAACAATGCTATTGGGATTTGCACAAAAAGGCTTCCAGGAAAGTATTGTACAAAAAAAACCAAATCTTGAATATAATTTCAGTGATATGAAATCTTCTTTAAAGTCAGAGTATTCATTAGGGCAGCCAGAAACTTTGTTTTATTTCATTGACACCACAATTGATACCAGAGTATATTTTTAGCTCCCACACATAATGAATTTTCTCATTTCTCTTGGAGTGTTGTTGCGGTGTCCTGTGTGCGCTTGGTAGCGCTGGCCCACGGGCTAGCTCAGTGTCCACGCTGTGGCTCATGCACTCTGGGTCGGGGCAGCTGGTCTCACTAGCCACCTCCTCCCTGTGGGTACTTGGTTCCCCACACCCAGCGTAGGACGAGATGTTCTTGGCGACCACAGCCACGGCAAGAAGGAGGACTCTGAGCAGGGTAAAAGGCTTTATCATAGGGGAGACCTGACAGGAGCCCCACGTCAGATTGGTGCTGCTCAGGAGAGCCCTGGACAAAGCTTGAACATGAGCTTATAAACGGGGGAGGACCAGGGGATGGTAACAGGGCAACAACCAATCAACATAACTTGGAGTGGAACTGGGGGTGTGTCATGGGTTAGTACAGTTTAGTTTTTTAATTATAAAAGATTGTAAAATAATTCTCCAGGTCAGGACCTGGGAATTGCTTTGGAAGAGACAGAGACCTATCAGAGAGTTAGTTAGAATATTGACATCTACTCTGACTACTGAAATTACTAGCTGCGACTTTGGGAAGTACCATATAAAACCCCTTGATTTCCTGTAGGTGGGTTTTTTCCTTCTTTCCTTTGGCCAGAGAGAGACAGGTAACATCGAGCTGGGCCTGCTGCTACCCCTTTTTGGGGTGAAGCTGGCCTGAGGCCTGGCCGGATTCCATCGGCTCCTGGGGGGCAGGGGGAAGGAGAGGTTGCTGTTTTGTGGCGGCCGCTTTCTTCAAGTTTCCTTAGAGCAGAGAAAAATCTCTGCCAGGCCCCTGATGGGAGCTATGGGCACCATTTGGGCCGAGGCCACCCCAATTTACAACAAGGGGTGGGCTGAGAAGGCATTTATGATCTTGCTTGGTTTTTTTGTAATTCTGGACTGCCTGAGTGCTCCAATCTCTAATGTTTCTGCATGAGTTTTTCTTCCTTTATCAGCTCGGCCTTGAACATCTAACACCACAAGCTACAAAGAGAGAGAGAGAGAGAGACAAAGACTCTGAGCAGATTTAACCCATTCTTAGCAACATGAAGCTTTCAGAGCTTAGCCATTCTCTGAGAGAGTAAGAAAGGACAGAGTGAACATAAAGAACAGCATGAAGTAAGTAAAGCAAGAGTGAAAAGACTATTGGGACAGAGGGTTGAAGAGTTGGTTGTTCTATTCTTACTTGAGCCATGGAAATGAACTCTATATTTAGGACATTCCTTTAAATCATGTGAAATATATGCATTTGGGGAGATGGTTGTTTTAATTTGTGTGTAGATTTAGGCAAAGGTGTTTGTGATGAACTAAGTAATATCCTATAAGGTGTTTGAACAGAGATAAAGATGAGAAGCCCCCTGCACCAGTGAAGAAGTGAGAAGATATCCATGTACCTTGAAGTGAAGAATCCTTTGCTTTGGAGTTATTCATCTTTAAAAGGTGACACCCCAGTATGCAAAAGTCGAAGACCCATGACCCATAAGCAGCTTGGGAAACTGCTCCTGGGAGGGTCACAAAGGCAGGTTTCTCCGGGCAGTTGTTTTTGTGACACTTAAAAAACCCACAAAAAAACCTGTTCTAAGTTACCAGTGGGATCCATGACTCAAAAAGATACTCTTCCCCTAATGAATTGATGAAAGACTATTATCAGATAGTGAAACTGACTGAAAATTACAAGTTTTGTCTCTTTATGTTGTTTTGTAAGAAAGTGAACAGTTTTTAAGGAGAGGGAAAAGTGGGGTTTTTTTGAAGTTTCATTCCATTTTAGGTTTTTTTTCCAGCTTTCTGTTTTTCTATTCTTTTAGTGTAAGTTAATAAAAACTATCTGTTAATTTTAAGGTTGAGCCTGCTTTGTTTTTCTCCTAGTCTCTCTCTCACAAAAAGAGTAAGTACCAAGACCAAAATTTAGTGAACATGAAACCACTACATTGAGTGGTGTTTCCGCGCAGTTTGAAATTAAAACTATGACAGGGTGTAACCACAAAACAGGGGAACCAGTCACAGATGAGGAGAAGGGGATTTCCGAGGCACCAGCCTATCACTTGACGCCCTCCCTGGAGCTTTCCAGAACCCAGGGAAGGGTCCCGACATGATAGACAGGGCACGCGAGGGGAGAGAATGGATTGACAGGGACAGGTGTAGGGTAGGGTGATTGCCAGACTGCAGAATGGTTATATAACCAGCATGGGGGACAAACCATTGGGAAAACAGGGGGAAAACAGTTCTTTGCATGGAACAAATCATTGCAAAGAACTTCTTATAAAAATAGAAAACTGCTTACTTAAAATACATAAAAATTTGACAAAACAAATCTCTCACCACCACAGAGTGTCAAGAAAATGTACACATCAGGGTGCTGGTCAGAATCCCTAGATAACTTGGTTTTGTGACTTTTCTTGCCCATAGAGAACCAGACTTATAATATGGAAAAGAGATTTTATTTGCCTGAAAATCTAAGAGGCAAGATCAGACTTTTTCCACATAGGCACTTTTTGCACTGTATCCAAAAAAACAGGCAAAAATGTTTCACAGACTCATGGAATCACAAAACACCCTGAGTTGGAAGGGTTCCCCACAAGGATTATTGAGTTCAGCTCCTGTTCCTCAAGGGCACCCAAGTTCCCCAAGATGTGCATGATGTGCTACAAGGCATACCATGTGCCTGAGAATATTGTCTAAATGTTTCTTGAGCTCAGTCAGGCTTGGTGCTGTGACCACTACCTTGCAGAGCCTGTTCCAGTCCCAAACGCTCACTGGGAGAAGAACCTTCTCCTGATATCCAACCTAAACCTCCCATGACACAATTTCAGGCCATTCCTTCAGGTTCTGTCGCTGTCACCACAGAGAAGAATTCTGTGCCTGTCCCTCCTCTGCCCCTCACAAGGAAGTTGTAGACTGCAGCAAGATCTCCCTTCAATCTTCTCTTCTCCAGGCTGAACCGACCATGTGACCTCAGCCATTCCTTACAAGGCTTCCCCTCAAGGTCCTGCACCATCTCTGTTGCACTCTTTTGGACTTTCTGTAATAGTTTCATGTCATCCTTATACTGTGGTACCCAGAACTGCACACAGGACTCACTTGAGGTGAGGCCACCCCAGAGCAGAGCAGATCAGGACAATCCCCTCCCTTGCCCGGCTGAGGTTGTTGCGCCTGATGGCCCCCAGGACAGGGATGGCCTTCCTGGCCACAAGGGCGCTGCTGACTTGTGTTCAACTTGCCACTGACCAGGAATCTCAGGCCCCTGTCTAAACAACTGGCTTCTAGCCTCTTGTTCCCCAGTCTGTCTCTGCATTAAGGGTTGCCTCATCCCACTTGCACTTGTGAAAGTTAATGTGGCTGGTAATTGCCCAGCCCTCTGACTTGTTCTGTACCCTACAGGGCTTTCCTGAATAGGAGACAGTCAGGAACATCTCTCAATTTTTTATCATCTGTAAATTTACTTAGTATCCCGTTCAGTCCTTCCTCCAAGTCATTTATGAAGATCTTGAAGAGCACAGGGCCGGTCACTCACTCATCACATGATCTGTGAGACTGGTGGCTCCTCTTTCTACCGTCCTCCTTCTTTCCATTTTTGAAAATCAAGACAATATTTCCCAGATTCCAATCAGCTGGAACCTCTCTTGATTCCCATTTACCTTGGTCTCTGGTAAACATAAACTATTGCCATTTCCTCAAGTCCAGAAGTCAAACCATATTCCCACATGTATAGCCTGCTCTTTAAGATAAAAGAAGTCTCCTACAAGCAAGTTGTGAACCAGTAGGGCAGGGCTGTGGTCATCTCCCTGTACTGGGTGCTGGTGAGGTCTCACCTTTAAGCCCTGTGTTCAGTTTTGAATCTCTCACTAAACTAAAAACATTAGGGTGCTGGGTCATGCCCAGAGAAGGGCAATAAAGTTGTAGAAAGGTCTGGAGCCCAAGCCTTCTGAAGAATGGATGAGAGAGCTGGAAGTGTTTAGGCTGGTGAAAAGGAGACTCAGGGAAGACCTTATTGCTCTCTATAACCACCTGAAATGAGGATGTAGTGAGGTGGATGTTAGTCTCTTCTCCTGGGTAACTGGTGGCAGGGTGAGAGGAAATGGCTTTATCTGCTCCAGGTGAGGTTTATATGGGCTAATAGGAAAGATATCTTCACAGAAGGTCTTGTCAAGCACTGGAACAGGCTCCCCAGGGAAGTGGTTGTGTCACTATTCCTGTTAGATGTGGCATATGGTTTAGTGGTGGACTTGAGCAGTAATGGGTTAATGGCTGAATTTGATGTTCCTACGGAATGCAATACTTTTTTTTTTTTTTTTTTTTTTTTTTTTTTTTTTTTTTTTTTTTTTTCCCTCACACTATTAGATTATAGCTATTTTTATTCACAAAGGAAGGAAAGCAGAACAGAAAAAAAAAGCTAATGGGAGTAGTTATGATGATGTTCATTATTATTTCAAAGTATCTTCTTTTGATCATGATTGAACTTGTTTAGCTGCTGCCAGTTAATATTCTTTGAAGAAAACTGCCTACCAGAAAGGAGGGAGTTGTGTCAGAAAATCACTGTGAAATTAGGGTGACAGGAATAGAAACAGGAGCCTGAAACAGAAACAGGCAACAACAATGGTATTTATTGTATTCCCTTTTTCCTGTATATTCCAGTATAAATATCTATGACTTTAACTGAGCTTGCTCAGCACAGTTTTGTACCAGGACTACAGGGCCAATAGTTCTTGCGGTTTTTGTTTGTTTGTTTTTTCCTAGTGTCTAGTGCAAAATCTAAAAGTCTGTCTATAATTTAGGGGAAGTTTCAAAGTTGCTACTGTTAATCACACTTGTGTTTTTAGCCGGATGAGCAGTACTGAGACTTAAATATAAAGCATATCGTCTTCATTGCCTTCTTAAGTGTTCTATGGTATAAAATCATCTGCAAGTGCTAATGTAGGCTTAGAAAAGACCACAGTGTGAAGCCATGAGGAATTGGTAACAACTCTGAATCTTCTGTTTGGTCATTTCCTGGCTAAAATGATTCTGCACTGAGGATAGAAATTAAATGTATAAATACTTTGCCAGCTATGTCTCTGCTTTCCAAATTGCCTAAGTGTGCCCGATCCTTCCGTTATTTACTGAGAATCTCAGGCGACAGAAGGTATGAAATCCATGATCACAAAAATACTGTGAGTATTCACTCCATGAAGTTAAGTGGTTTAATTGGCATTTTTGTGTGTTTTTAAGACATTGCTAGCAGACCTGATTCACAAGTAAAAACCTCTTGGCAGAGACCTGGAATAAAACCCAGGAGGGAAGTTTATAAACTGAAAAAAGTAGCTCATGATAAATGTTTTTGAAATAACTTTTAGTTTATTATTCATCCAAAGGATGAATCTGAACAGGAAATAGTAGCATTTAGGGAGAAAAGATTTTTACATGAATAATGGTAGTGTTGACATTGACTTAGGTGGAAGTGCTAGTTGTACTGCTGAGCTATATTGTACAGTAACCAATGATCAATTTAATTGTCAGTGTTAATATTCTGCCAAGATAATTAAACTGACCTATCAGTCTCAAACTTCAATTTAAAATTATGAAAGTAAATTCAAAGAGTAAAACCTAATAAATGTGATCTAAAATGTCATCACTGGCATAAAATCAGTAAAACGAAGGAATCCAGAATTTAGATATCGGTTTAGCTGCAAAATTCTCCCTAAATTTAAATGTAATGTCTTCCCCAAAATGGCATATTTTACAGTATATGAAATAGGGCCTTTGAACTCTCAAAAAGATCAGTGCTCCCATACATCATGTATTACATTACATTACATACATCTGTAAACTGACTGAAGGTACACTCATCCAGGTTATTGGTGAAGATAATAAAGAGAACTGGCCCCAGTACTGAGCCCTGGAGAACAACATTTGTGACTATTAACCAGCTGGATTTGACTCCATCCCCCCACTCTCTGGGGTCTGGGCCAATGACCGATTTTTTTACTTAATGAAGAGTTTACTCATCCAGACCCTGAGCAGTTACAGCAGGGTAATGAACTGTATTTCAGTGCAAATCATTATATGAAATATCTTTTTATGTTCTACCAGATATATACTTCTCAGGTTACAGACATCCAAGACAACTCGTGAACTTTTTTTTCCTGCAGATAAACCCCCTTTTCTTCTAAAATAAAGTTGTATCATATTTGCAAGACTTTTCTAGGTCTGTTCCTCTGTGAATAAGCATCTGGTATAGAATATATGGTGGTTGTCAAAAATTCCACTGTAACATTCATAGCCAAAGAGCCATTCAAAATGTTTAATTAATATTGGAATAAAATAATTAGTACTTTTTCAAATTAAATTACACTATTTAATGAAAAGAAAACAATATCTGTCAGATATCAACTAGGAAATTGATACAGAAATGAGTGTCAACTCTAGTTCAAATAGTTTTAATCAGAATTTCTTTATAAATGTTATTTGGTCAGATGTTTTCAGTTGATCTGTAGTTATGAAATAGGCTCATTGAAAGACAAGGGGCCTTTTTTAGACTCTACATGTTTTTTGGAGGCTATAGTTTTATAGTCTTCATAACAGATTCTAGTCTAGATGGAACATTTATCTATTTCACTTAAGAGTATTCACAATGGATGCTTCTGCATTAAATTATTCAAATGGATCAAATATTATTTGCTTCTGGAAAACATTTTCTCAGATGACCCTTTTATTTGTATAATAGAGATGGGATTCATAGCTATACTTAATTAGCAAAATCTGGTGTTTTAGAGAGTAGAGCTTCTGAGACAATGATATTACTGATAAATCAGTATGTTGTCACAGATACACACAATGCTGTGTTCTGTTCACGTAAAATACAGGGAAAAAAAACCCAGAAAAAATAAACAACAACAACACAAACCCCAAACAAACAAACAAACAAAACAGAAGGAAAATAATTGCAGGGTAAAATACTGATCTAGCAGATGCTGTAGTTTGTATCCATTTTTTTACTATTGATAATCTCCTGCATAGGGGATGTAGGTTGTTTCCTTTAGATTTGAAATTTTGTTTTCTACCACAAATAAACTCTGAGCACAGTTAAGACATGATGATGCTGATATGTGCAATAAACTCTAAATTTTACTTTCTTTTTGTCCTGATCACAAATTTATTATTTGTCAGTCAAGAAATCTGAGTATGTTTATACATAAAAGCTACTAAATCTTAATCCTTTTTCTTAACTTAAATATATTAGCTTCATAACCAATTTTAATGGCTTTAATTATGCTCTAAGAATAAGACAGTCAATCTTTAAATGCTCCAGTTAACTAGAAAATGGCATCATCTTCCTTTCACTCTGACACCACTTTTAATTATTCCCTTTCCATTACTATTGGCTGTAATTTTTCTTTTTTTTTTTCCCCTTGCAGAGGTGCCACTGTATAAAATAAGGGGAATTTATTTACTACTACATATGAAGACTGTTCATCTCATAACTAATTTCTGAAGCCATATGACTGAATGTAATATAAAAGTGTTGCTTACAATGGACCTTTCTTAACCCCAGGGGAGATGAAGGTTATTGAACTTCATTGTATGCTCATTCTAAGAGGGAATTAAGGACTTAAATCTTCTTTCACTTTGTTTCCCTCCCACTTCCAAATCCCAAAACTTTCTGTTATATTGTTACCTTAAAAAATGGAAGTGACAAAACTTAACTCAGTACATTAGTCTTGTCGGAACTTTTATTAGCATAACTCTTAGTTTTTCTGTTAAAATTAATTATTTTTCACAATTATTATTCTGTACTTAAATTTAGCAACTAAATTTTGAATCTAGCCTTCCACACACAATGGACCAGGACAAAGACACCCAAAGTGTACTCTATAAATTGTGGGAGTTGAACAAATACTGTATCTTCAATAATTTGGAAGAGACAGACTTGCAGAATTTGTTGTTGTTGTTGTTGTTGTTGTTGTTGTTGTTTTTTACTAAGGTATTTAGTTACCAGAGTTTCCTCCCCACTAAATACAGCTGCAAAGGGCTTTAGCTTTGGGCTTTTTTAATGAAATATACATAATTTGCCAGCTTGTATTTGCTATGATTTTGCACATGATATGATACTGGGTTTTTAAAACCCAATTTGATATTCACTTGATATGTCTCTAGGGTGCTAAATCACCCTAATTTGCTTATTTGGAAATAAGAAAATAAGTGTCAAAGTGTCCAGCAGTGGACTCTGGCAAATGGCTGTTTGACATCCTAAGACTAAGAGTAGAAATACTGTGAACCAATTACTTACTTTCTGAGAAAATATATTTGTTTTCTAGAATAAAAAACATTAATCTAAAGGGCAAAATAATCCCAACATTACTTCCAAATAACGTGTTCTGTAATTATCAGTAATGACGGTGGGATTATCCCAAGAATCATAGTGAAATTAAAATAATTATTTAATAATTAGTGGTTATCAATAGGAAATTACTGTCCTATATAAAATACAATCAATTCATTACTGGCGGTAGTGATACCAAAAAATTTTTGCTTTTTATATATTTTTCATATATTCATAGCTCTGTAGATTATTATTGCATATTCATATAGTTTCTTACCTAACTTCAGTACTTTGCTATTCAAACACCTTCCTGGAATCCTATTCAAATCTTGTTTTCTCAGTGAACCAGGACCATATCACTTTCCCATGTATTTAGACATAAAAACTGTGGGGCTAGAAGCAAGGAGGAGGTTTCAGTAAGAGGTCAAACTAATTCGGGATTCTTGTCTATTATGCTAATTTTATAAACTTGTGAAAGTGTCAGAGCCCTACATCATGTGTGCATTCTGTCCTAAGTGCACCTGGAAGACTCTCAATAAATGGTAAGTGCTTTTCACGACTTTAATTTTTTGGAGATTGTGATTGTAGGGCTGAAAATCATGCAATGACTAGCAACAACTAGTCATGATCATAAAACAGGTGATTTTTTTAATATTTGTGTGTATGTTGAATTCCAGAGATCTCTTGAAATATCATTAAGCTTAAAAATAATGCATAGAGTATGTACAAATGTAGATTCATCAGTAGCACAATAGTTCACATATTGGATTTTCTTTTCCTAATGAGATACTTGTGAAATCTTGTTAAAATGAAATGACATATCAAACACCTGATCAGTAGTTTTCAAGTATGTTTGAGTACAAGAGGACATTTTCTGCTGGAATATTATATGATGTAGCTGATTATTTTGGCTGTGGTAATCTAAGAAAAATAATTTTGATTTGGAGGCAAAAGCAAAGTTTCTATTATGAAACAGTAACAGCTGATAAAAAAAAGACATTCAAATATTTAGCAAATAGAATATTAAAAACTACTGGGTGAGTTGTGTTTAATGACAATATATAATTAGTTTATTTATTTATTTGATTATAGTAGTAGGATGATACCACAGAAGATGAAAAAAAACCAAAACAAAACAAACAAAAAAAAAACCCAAAAAACACAAATAAACAAAAAACAAAACAAAACAAAGAAAACAAAAACAAAACAAAACAAAACAAAAAAACACAAAAAACACCAACCTGCAAAGAGTTGGTGGCATTTGAAGCAGTAATTATAATTAAAGCTGTGCAATAACATAGCTTATGGCTATTCAGAATTTTTGGGAAGTTAGAGAGATGTACACAGTTCTTGTTGGTAAATTCAGTAATCTAAATTTCTGGATGGCAGGAGGTAGTCCTGTTACAAAGCTCAAGGTAGTGGTTTTGCATGTTATAATTGCATATTTTTACCTTCTCTTTTTTAGATAATATAATTCATAGGTCTATATTTTAGGAGTTCATAAAAATGAATATGATTCTGTTGCAGTATTTTTGAATATAAGAGATTTTTTAATATTATTTTTTATTTTTTCTTTGCCCACGAATGCATCTTGTTGTTTTGGATTGATTGCTAGGGTTTTTTTACCATGCAGACTAATCATCTTATTATATTTAAAATTTGGTTAAAAGTCTAGTGTACACTGCATCAAAGTTTTACACATTTTGCTATTTGTGTCTACAATTTTTTTGCCTGATTTATATCAAGGAGTCTTCAGCAAATAGGGTGGTAATTTCATGTTGAAGAAACCCCAAAAAACTCATTGGCAAATGGTTTAGAAAGTAAGTTGACAAAGACTTTTAAATGTCTAAGGTATACGTTAAAACTGTTACTGGTTTTAATGTACATTAATAGAGATCCATTCAATTTGTGAATGATTTGGGTAAAATTGTTTCTTTTCTATTAACCAATGATAAAATTACTAAATGCTAAAGTTAGTAATGGTAATAAGGTACTGCACTAATGTAATTCCTGCTTACCTAAAACTTTCTTCAGCTACCAGAAGAAACCAGTAGTTCAGGTTACTTAGGAATACTTTTCATTTATGTAGTAAATCAGACTTTCTATATAGATGTACATTTTAGTTAGATGTAGAGTAGATCTGTTCAATTATTATTAACAGAAAAAAAAAGTGGTTTTATTTTTTCTTGAAGGTAATTTTTAAAAATTTTACTGTAAATTAGAGACTCAAAAATATGGTTTGTTTTCAGTGTATTCATTTGGTTAATTCAATCTAATCTACATTAGCAGAGCATTTCAAGTGTTTTTATTCCTGACTAACAAGAAGTGAGCAGCTTTAAGTGTAGAAAATATCTGCCTTCTTTGAAAGAAGCTCTGAATGATTTCAGTTGCACCTAGATCCATGTATTTCCCCACCAAACTCCAATTTGCCAGACTGAGCTCCAGTTTCTGGTTTAGCAAGTGCCATCAAGAGAACTAACGAATATCAAAGCGCTAGATCTGCCTTTGCTTTTGTACCTGGGCCCATCACTCCCTGCACCCACCCTCTGATGCTGTTTTATCTTACTATGAGTTCTCAAACTGCTGTCCATGCCTGCTTTTATGGACAGCACCTCTTAGCTATGGTCAGCTGCTGGTGGTCCTGCTCTTTAAATTGGTAGAAGTCCTTATATTGAGAATCACTATTATCTTCTACTGAGTTAATAGTAAAAGTGTAGGAGTGATCTTTAAACTTTGGACAGCAATTTTTCTTTAACTTTGATCTTCATGGTAAGTGTTAGGGATGTTGCTTTTAAAACATTTTTTAGAAGACTGATCAACTCTAAGCTGTTTTGAATCAAAGGAGACTAATTTTAAAGCAAAAATATTTTCATAAATCCAGATTTAAATATTTCAAAATTGCTCTGAGGTTATCTGAACTTTTTAATTGCTCATACACTGTTACCTGATTATGTTGTGTTTGATAATTTGTGATTTCCTTATTCTGCCTTAATGCATCAAAAGATGAATTATTTGAGAATGTTGCCTATGAGTATAATGAATTAATGAGAAATGTGAGTGGTTAATAGCTTTGCAAATCTGAGAAAACCAGAATTTATTTCAACACCCCATTGGCTATCCTTGCTAAACCAGCAGCTCTCAGACTTCCCCCCCCCCCCGGGGGGGGGGGTTTTTTTTTTTTTTTTTTTTTTTCCCTTCTCCCACTTCTGTCAGCCAAACTAGTAAGAACTGTCCTGTTTAGGACAAATATGAGAAAACCTCTGAATGAGGTTCCTCTGGAAAAGCAAACCCAAATGGTACCTCCCCTAACCCATCTGGGAAAAAAAAATCTCTTTAGAGAAAAGTGAAAAAGCTATTTATTTAACAAATAAAGTGCCCAGAAGCATAAAAATTGAATAATATGAAACAATAAAACCTCTTGTCATTCTGAAGTGAGATGGCAAACTCAAAAAGTCTTTGCCATGGGTAGCTCAGCTGGCTCAGTCTCTCGTCAGTCCTGCCAGCACTGGAAAAATGCTGTCCTCAGCCCCAGGGGGCGGCAGGTGCAAGCTGCTCATGCTCTTCTCACTTTTTCACGCTAGAGCAGGTGTAAACATTCCCAAGGAAAAGAAAAAAAAATAGTCCAGGGACTATTCTCTGCCTCAGCTAGCTAAAACAAACTAAAAGCACAGGAGATCTCTGTCCCACTCTCTGTCTGTACTTCAGGAGCAGGAGTAGAATGCAGAGGAGTCAGAGCAGTTTCTGAAAAAAACCTGTGCTTCTTCTTTCTTCCCCTTTGCTCTCAGAACCAGTCTTAAAGGTACAGGACACAATATCCCGCACAACAGATGACTGGGCATTCAAGCATCATAAAGTCACCCTAGGACAGAGCAGTACTTGCCTTCTTCAGATATTACAATACGGGAGGTTCCACAGGTTTACTTATCACCATAATTTAAATAATAGGATTGTGGCTTGGGTTGAAAGGTACTTTAAACATTGTCTTGTTCTAGCCCACTTGACATGGACAGGGACAGCTTTCACTAGGCCATGTTGCTCATAGCTCCACCCAGCCTGGCCTTGAGCTTTCAGGATGGGGCATCCACAAGTTCTCTGGACAACCTGTTCCACTGCCTCACCACCCTAACAGCAAAGAACTTCTCCTAAATAGATGCTTGACGCATACAAGAGGATTGTATCCTTTGCGTTTTTATATTACATCATAACATCCCTCCTTATTTGAAAAATTCCTGGGAGTCTTACAGAAACTTAGACATGCTTTTCAGTGAAATGAGGCACAGAGGAGGAGAGGAAATATTATGATAGATGACGTTGATTTAATGGATCTAATGAATGACAGAAATGCAGTCAAATGGATTTTCTGAGAAGAGTCTATGCGTATGCGTTGTTGATCTTGTCCCTATTACTGCCCATCATCTACCTGATGCTGAGCCATTATCCACTCCACTGCAGAATTGTAGGCGATCAGCGCAGCTCTACCCATCTGGAGGGCAACGAGTGCTGCTGTGTCAGTTCTTAGGAATATTTTGTTTTTATCTAGGTATACTGTGAGTTGTGCTCTACTGTTGTGGGTTCATGACAACCTAGTGCAGATAGACTCACAGAAAGGAGTCCTAGCACAAAAGCTTTAAATACATTCTGAAATATATGTGCATATAACTAGGCTGAAACAGCTTGAAACACCTCATTGGTTGGATAGATGCTGTAATTTCCAGTCATTGCTCATTTAAAAAAAAAATCATTCTGGACTCTACAAAGAAAAATATAACATTAACTATAGAAATATCTTTAAAAAAACAACTTTGTGTGTTGGTTTATTATCTTATGAGGATGAAGATTTGGAGAAATATTTTGTGATTTTGTCTTGATGGTTCACTCAGGTCAAGAAAATTAAATTTAATTGGTCAGTTATTGATAAAAAGCAAGAGCTGTGGTATTTTAGGTATTTTTAGGTATTTTAGGGAAAAAAAAAAATTCCAAACTCCAAAGCAGTGAGTTAAACATGAATAAATTTTGTTTAAGAAAAAAAATATTTGCACATATTTCAGTGTTATCATTCTCAAAGGTGTTCATAGAAATTTCTCTTGACTCTGGGAGGTATTGGGAGGAGCAATGAAGTGAAATTCTCTTTGTTTATCTAGGCAAAGCTTTTCTTTCAGTTAGTGGTTTGAAAATAAATATTTGTTGAGAGGAGGATAACTTTGTATTTAGCAAAGTACTAAATGCAGAGCACAGACAATAAGTTGTGATAGGCAGAGGGAGTCCCTTTGGCTTTGGAGGTACAGTGAGAAAATACTGTTCATTCCAGCTTCCCATTTGTTTTGACAGATGATCTTGTGACTTGGATACTCTTATCAAATGGATGTGCTAAATCCAGTCCCAGAGCACACTCATTTGGAATGACTGAAAAATGGATGGCTACAAATATACTCCATTAGTAAGCAATTGTTAAATCTCCATCATAATCTATTTTCATCCATGATTTTAAATTAACTGGAATACTTTTCTCGCCCTTGGACTGTTTAATTAGTATTGGAGTTGTGGGATTTTTTGTCTGCTGAGTTGTTTTACGGAAAAATTAACTTCCTTCTATGCAAGTCCTAGATTCTGTATTCATACAACTCATGAGCAAATGCTCAATATTTTTAGGCATGTCATTTAAATACAAACAACTCCTAGGCTTGAAATGAATCATGTGTTTTAATAGATGTGAACCAAAACAGTGAGCAGGGGCATGAGGTGGGAAGAAACTGTTCTGTTAGACACATATGTTAGCTCTTCTTTCCGTGGTCTTAGGTCTGACTAACACAGTGTACTTCACTGAGAAATAATATATGTTAATTGTTTTGTTTACAGCACAGTGGATTTGTGAATTAGGCATAATTTATGTAAAACTATTGCATGAGGTACAAGGATGTGGACAGTAGGTAGACTAGATAGGTTATGTCACTGAATCTAGAAAGCAGCAATCAAATTGAATAAAGACATATAATGATTGGTTATAGAAATATGATTGACTCATTGCTTGTGATACCTACCATTGGGAGAAAACACTGATAATCCAATTACAGCAAATGAAATGAATTTATTGTGTATTTGAAGGGTTAGAAGCATTGTGTATCTTGTTAAGTAGTCAGGGATTTTTAAATTAATTCACATTAACTCAATTATTTATATGTTGCTTCAAAATAGAAAGTTTTGGGGTTTTTTGGTAAAGTACAGCTTTCTGACTGTGAGAATATTTAGAAAAGAAAAATATTAGTAAAATTCTAAGAGAATTTTGGTATACAAAACCAAGAAATTATTTTACAAAAAATAAGTAATAGATTTTTTTAATAATCTGATACTGAGAAAAAAATCACTGTCTCAGCTCAAGATTAAAAATATACCAAATATAGCACATTCAAATAAATCAGTCTTAAAACAAAATTTAATATTTAACTGTGTTGATATATTTACACAGGCTATAAAATGCACTGCAATTTGCTTTGCACCTTGAAGGAAGCAATGCATGATTGCAGAGATCTGCATTCAGATCCTGTAGATGAACAGTTGTGGTTCATGCGAATGACAGGAGTTGCCATAAATATTTTAAAATGTGCTTCTTAGTAGTCCATTAAACAATTGCATACTCAGCCAGTCCAAATTAGTCCTTCCTAATCTTCTGCCTAAAGAACACTGTTATAAATTCTCAAGAAGATCAGGAGATCATGATGGACTCTAGCAACTCTGGTACTTCGAAGTAGCAACACGGAGAATTAGCTTATGCAATTCTTTCAGAAGGATGCTGAATCTTGGCAATGAGCCAGAGGGCTAACGAGGTAGGTTAAGTATCTATTACAATACTGCATTTTAGGGGCAAGTGAAGGCACCATGGCATGACAAGGAGTGGTGGGAAGTGAAAGTCCTAAGTATAAGGGATTTGAAGAAAAAAAGGTGCTCTGGCATGTAGAATATATGGGAAGAAGGTCATGAAGGTCATGATTTTGGATCCCCATTGGTAAGTATAGGTGACAAAGAATATAAAGGGATAGTTAATTTTTGGGTTATCTATCACTAATAAGAAAGCAAATGGAGAATAAAAAAGGGAAGAATACAAGAGTCTAAGGTCTTGCATTGGGAAAAAAATGCCTACAAGAGGAAGAAATAACCTTTCCAGAAGCTCTGTGAAACTCAATTTCTTTTCTGCTTTCTCTGAGAAGGGAAGAAAATCTCTAGCAGATAGTTTGGCTGTAGTTAGGAACAAAATGGTTAAAACATTCTACTCAACTGCCAGGCTCAAGACTGACTCCAGCATTATGTCAGTGGAGGCCTCACTAAATCCAGCTGCTAATAAGACCTACTTATATTTCAAACAATCCCTTTCTGGATCTAGCTGATTTCCAGGCTAATACAGTGGGGGAGGGAGGGTTGAGGGTAGGGGAGGCTAATATCCTTTCCCACTCATACTATTCCTGATGTCAACTCTTAGAGTTCATCTGATAGCATAGCAAGTAAATTTTAAACATTTACCTAGAATAAGGTTTCTTTCATCTTCCTATCTACCTCCCCTCACCATGTAAGATAAAACAGGTCAATTTAGTCCTGCTATGTTGAGAAGGATAAGCTTTCTGTTTGACAAAAATGCTCCAAAGTGAGAAAATTGAAGAAAGCACCTGGACTTTCCTCATTTCTTTTGGCAATGACACACTGATCCTTCTGAAACCTTCTCATGACACTATCCATGCAAATTAATTCTGTCCAAGGGGAGATGAAAAAGGGTGATCTGTATCAGAGAGATATCTCTGAATGCTATGAACACCCCTTTTTGCTTCCTGCTAGCTGCAGAGAAGGGTATATTAGCTGCATGAATCATTTACTTTTGACCTTGACAATAGTCGTTTTAACCAGTTTACATGTATATTTCTGAAACAAGTTCATTTGCTTCATTGCTTCTCACTGCTTTGTAATACTCCCATCTCAAAAGTATAATAAATACCTTCAGTTTTTCCAGCAGTGTTGATTCTTTCTTTCTAATTCAATATAATGAACAGGATTTTTATTTTGCAAATTAATAACACATTTGAATTCTGCAGGTGTTTTTCCTGCAGAAAACTCCTGCATAGAATTTTCCAAGCTTTAATGTCTTTTTTGAATTGAGGATAATGTAATTGCTCTTGACGGTCAGAAAGATACTGTAGGCCTTGTAATAAGATACATTTGCCATTGCTATAGTTGTTCACTCACAGCTGTATGGCAGATGAGTTTTTTTAATAGATGTGATTGTATCAACCATTTTACTACTTAAATTATTTTGCAACAAAAAACATGAAGATGTACTGAATTTAATTTTCTATAGAGAAACACTTTTTGTTGTTTGTTTGTTTTGTTTGTTTGTTTGGGGTGTTTTTTTGTTGTTGTTGGTTTGATTTTTTTTCTTGAAGATCTGATCTTTGAAGAAAGAATGGAAAGTAATAAAAGCACTTCTGAAATAAGGGCATACTAAAAAAGTGACAGAAAAAATATGAATGAGGGAAGCTGCCACTAAGTAAAGACATGGAGTTTTGCTAACATACAGTAGAAACTGTGAGTTTCCAGAATTCAGATTGATTTTTGGTCATAAATTTTGTCCATTTGTCTCCAAAATAGTAACATTATAGGGGAAAAAAATGGACAAAATTTATGACCAAAAATCAATCTGAATTCTGGAAACTCACAGTTTCTACTGTATGTTAGCAAAACTCCATGTCTTTACTTAGTGGCAGCTTCCCTCATTCATATTTTTTCTGTCACTTTTTTAGTATGCCCTTATTTCAGAAGTGCTTTTATTACTTTCCATTCTTTCTTCAAAGATCAGATCTTCAAGAAAAAAAATCAAACCAACAACAACAAAAAAACACCCCAAACAAACAAACAAAACAACAAAAAAACCCACAGGGCCCCCCCCCACTACCACCACCTGTGTTCCTTGACACCTATTGAAGGTTTTTTTCAGACCTTGAAAACAGCTAGAAATTGTAAAATCTAAATAAATATAACCAGGGAAAGTGCCAGATTGTACACATAGGATAGGGCAACCCTTGATGCGTGTACAGACACGGGAAGAAGACCAGTCGCAGAAAGGGATCATCCTGCTCTGCTCTGCCTAAGGTGTGGTCTCACCTTGAATATTGTGTACAGTTTTGGCCACTGCAATATAAGACAGTTATAGGGCTATTCAAAAGTTCAAAAGTGGGCAACAAAGGTGTTGAAAGGCCTTGAGGTGAAGCCATATGAAGTGGTGCTGAGATCACTTGGTTTGTTCAGCCTGGAGAAGAGGAGACTCAGGAGAGATCACACTGCAGTCTATACCTCACTAGGAGAAATAAAGGGGCAGACAATGGTCCTTTCTCTCATTTTCGCCCACACAGTGGCTGGGCAATAGAACAGAGTCCCCAGGCAAGTGGCCACAGAAACACCATTCTGATAGAATTCAGGAAGGTTTGGACGATATTGTTGTGTACATGGTGTGGCTCTTGCGGACATTCTGTGCAAGGACACAAAATCAATAAACTTTGTAGGTCTCTTGCAACTCAGGATATTCACTGATTCTATAAAATGGTTATAGCTATCAAAATTTTTCTTATTTGAAAATTAGGATTATGAAATTTCAGCAATTCCTACATAAGACACACATGCCATCCAGAAAAGCATATTCGATTTGCCAATCAAAGTATGAACATGGTTTTATGGTTTCATCACCCACGCTGTTCTGCTTAACGTTTTGTTGACTAAGATTTATCTGACCTTAAAATGTGTCACCAGTTTAGACTTGGTTAGTATTTAGAATCATTTATGTTGGGACTGCCCATAATTTAAAAAAAAGCAGTCATGCCACCACTGCAGACATAGACAGAAAAAGACAAAAGGCAGAAAAAGACAGAAAAGCAAAATATACTTTTGTTTCACTAACCTGAAAAAGAAGCAATTGAAGAAACTGTTCAAGTTTCTTTTGGAGCAGGATTTTCTCAGGATCTTCATTTGCTGGCACTGCTCAGAACTGAGATATGTAGAGGAGATTGTTTCCTGTCCTCCTACCCATGGCATTTTCCATCACTGCAGTCAACAAGGCAGCATGCAAATGAACCTGGGAATGTGGGAATGAGGCAGGCAGGGAAACAAACAAAAGAAAAAGATAACTGCTAACATTTTTTTCAAACCATTATTTCTGCTTTTTTTTTTTTTTTTTTTTTTTTTTTTTTTTTTTTTTTTTTCCTATTTGTGTTAGATTTTACTGTCACACTTGTGAAATAACGTCTAGAAACAACTTTTAATTCTCTTTGAAGAACTAGATGCAGTTGGACACATTCGCCTTTCAGGAATGTAATCTTTTCTCAATGAGGATGACACATAACCTGAAATTGTAAGGTGACCTCTGGAAAGATGAAAGGATATGCCCCTCTATTTCATGCAATTTTTCTTGTCCTAATTAGTCGCGAGGCTTTGAAAATGACAGATATGATCTAACAAATCACAGCTGTCAAAGGCTTCCCCTTTCTCTTTCATGTACTCTACCAACTGCTTTCTGACACCAAGCTCCACGCTGTTTTTTTCCCATGCAATGATTTCAGTGCTTATTTGACTACTCAGTGTACTGATTCGTCTTGCTAAACTGTCAGGATGTTAACCTGACAAAAAAGAAAATTGCTTCATTTGGCATTTTTGAGTCCATTTGACTTACCTGAGGGTTGGGGGAAGTGCCAGAGCTGGTCCATGTGGCATCATGAGGGTCTAAGGTGTACCTCTGAGAGTCAGTGAATGATTAAACCAATATACTTCTAGCAGGAAAACTTCACTTGTGTGGTTTTCTTTTGTTTTTCTTTCTGTCCAGTAAATTACGTATGATGTTTCTAGCTATTGTTTCTGGCTGATATCTAGAACAGGGCTGGTGACAATGGACTGTGGAAACAGCAGCACACATTTAATTCTTTGTGAGAAATGAATTTGGTCATTATGCCAGGCAGATCATCTATTAGAATAACATAAAATGAAAAAGAACAATATAAGGTTACATTTAAATAAAAGAACAATGACAGATTTTTTTTTTCTATCTGTTAATATAATGCAGCAAAAACGTCTACTTATCTTGTTGTGTATTAATTGATTGTTAGTATTTTGCATGGGATAGCTTTATTCTCAATATAAATCAATTTTCACTGCAAGGACCACTTGCTGTTCAGTACTTCTTTGCCATGAGTCTGTACTATAATGTGTTACAGTATCATCAGATTGCAGGGCAAGAACTTTTTGACATGTTTCTCCTATTATTCCGTGATGTTTATGCTAAGATTTTTCTGGCTGTTGACTCTGTGTGTGCACAGAGACATGACAGATGGAGAAAGAGGGAGAACAATGGAGAAGGAAGAGGAAAGGGAGCATACAGAAGGGACAGAGGGAGAGAAATGTTACATCCAGGCAACAGCTAAAAAGCAGCAGGATTCCCAAAACCAGTGTGCTAATTGTTATGCTACCTGGCTTGGCCATATGGAAATTGGACATGCTATTTACCATAACCTACTGGAAGTTAATTTATCATTTGGAAAGGAAACTGCAAGTTTGGAGCTACCTAAGAGCTCAATATTTTATAACACTGTGTGCTGAGAAAGAATAAGAAATTTAAATATCAAAAATGCACAAGCAATCTGGCCTTTACCTGTCAAGACTGACATGTTGTTAGTTCTGTGAGAGATAATATTCAAATCTACCTCCTGCTTTTAATGAGTCCTGAGTTATTTGTTGCAAACCTGGATCTCACGTCAAGTGCTGACTAAATGAGTACTGACCATCAGAGCAGCTGATTAAAGACCTTTTTACTCATACTAGGTCAGTCGAAATTAACTCTGTGCATTTTGGAGACATTTCAATATTCTTCCTCTAGCAGCCGTATACTAAATGTAAATAGTTAATTTTAGCTTTGTGACTGGACTGTAAAGAAGTTTCCCTACTTTGGCAGCCACTTAACGTATGAATAGAAGCATAAGGCTGAGAAAATCATAGTATCTTTCCTCACTATTAACTTTCAGAGAAAAGACATTCTCACCTGGTATCTTTCAGTTACTCATAATTCTAGTTTTGATCCTGAACATTTTGAAAGTAAAATAAAGAACTTTTGTCTCTCATTGTCTGTGTGACTGTGAAATGAGAGTAAGAGACAGAGATGATACCTGTTAAGAAGAACGAAGTACGTGAATTTTTAGAACAAAATTATAAGGTAATTGGGGTTTTTATATTATTCCTGTAGTATTTACCTGCATACTACATGACCTTGTACTTCAGACCATTGACATATAAAAATTGCTTGTCTATTGACATAGTATTAGTTTAGTAGTGTAATTCACATATTGTATAAGGAAATTAGTACTCCATCAACTGAAAACTATTCATTAGCATTCTCTGAATAATATATCTAGGAGCAACCTTAAAAAAAAAAAAAAAAAAAAGGTATGAGGCAGAATAAAAATTTAAAAAATGGTTTTGTACGTGAAAGTAGTTTCTGATAGTGGAAATCTCTCAGTGTAGGATTACTGGTTTATGTAATTGGGAGGTCTTTTTCTCTTCAATTTTTCTAGGTACAGGAATGAATTTTGCCTACCAAGATGTAGACATTGATTTGGGATTTGTTCCAGCACAGTTGTTGCCATAGAGTTGTGCTGGATCACACACAACTATGACAATTTTTTGCAGTGTTCTGCAGAGAGGGTGGATGAGTTGGTATACTTCACTGCTTCTCCAATTTCACATCACCTATAAATAACAGAGTAGTGAGTGTATATAAGTGAAAAAGAGAAGAGATGAGGGAAGAACATGGGAACAGGTAGAAATGTCACGCCTTATTCACACCCTGACATGCAGGCTCAGAGATGAAGGGTGAACAATCTGCCCATTTTACAGCTGACAGAGCTGGTATTCTTGTCCTTGAAAGAAATGCCACAAAGCACTGTCAGCTGTCTTTCTTCTTCTAATCAGTTCCCAAACTCTTCTCAGACTTGAAGTCCCAGGGGAATTTTTTTATTGTCTTTTCCCTTTTTTTTTACTTCCAGGCTTCCTCTTGTCTACTTGTTCATGGACTTTTGCCATTTGCCTCAACTCTGTTCCATTGAAAGCACTGAGGATGCTTTAATGTGACAATGATTCATCATATTAAAATATCTGTCATGCTGTTAGATTGCTGTAAAGAAAAACAAATATTAACAGCATATTTTCAGTGTTGTTCATTTCCAGTAAAATGGTTCTGCTTTAAGAATTATATTTTTAGTGATAGTTTGACAATACTTGCAGGAATTTTCTTAGATAATTTTTTATGTACAGATAATATAGACAGTTTTAATAGCTGTATCAGGATGGCTTTTGTTTTGATTTTAGGAAGCAAAGGATTTCATTAAAGGAAGCAGAAAGGGTATATACAGCTTGAATAGATCTCAATTAGAGATTGTTAAACTATAAACAAGAAGAGCATGAAGTGCTGGGTTGTTTTTGTTGTTTTTGTTTATTTGTTTTTGGTTTGGGTTTTGGTTTTGCTTCTTAATTGGTGCCCCCAGAACAACCATCACACTGGAAATAGCAGGACTCAGCCTTAAAACTGCATTGTGCATTGCTACATCAGTTTCACATGTTCTTCCCTGCCTTCTCCTTCTGTCGCCTTTCCCTTTCTTTTTGGCTCATATGAGAACTGAAATAAAACATAAAAGTTTCTGAATCTGCTGTAGTAACAAAGGTCTGACAGAGAACCCCTTGATACTGTGTTTTTTAATGTAAGAGTGGCTGAGATACCTCATCTCCATCTCTCACCCTGTTTGGGAAAGAAAATTCATCCCCAGGAAGAAGTGAAATGCATAAATAAATGTTAGAGATTTCCCAAATGCAAGAACAGTAATTAAAGGAAATGCCTCATTTTACAACCTTCTACACAAACTCTTTGGTAACTTTTTTGCTAGTCAATAGCTATATGTTCATTTAGGAGGATTATTGTTAGATCAACGCTAACACAAGGAAAACGGTTCTTAGACTTCTGCACTTATTTCATTTTTCACCATGCTGTATCATGGATATTCATAAGAAAAATAAGATGATCATGGATTGGTAGTTAGACAGTCTGTACACAACAGAATGTAATAAAATTTGCTAAAAACAAATCTATTCTTGTCTCTCACTGTGATTTTTTATTAGTTCTTTTAAGGTACTAGAAGTTTGGTAGAATAGCAACATTCAAATCCAAGAATAATATATATTATTTAATGTCAAGTTTAAGTGTTCAATTCTTAAACATTTGAAAACATTCTCATTTGTACTCCAGTTTTTTATCTGTAGTGACTATTACTGTGATAGCCAGTAAAGTTTCTGCTGAAGGTTACTACATAGATAAATGGAAGTGTAAGAACTTTATGATCTGTTTCTGCATTTTAAAAAATACCTCTATCTATGGAAACTTGAGCTAGAACTACAAACAAGAGGTTGTTCCAAGATGGGAGGTGAGGTAAAGTTTCTTCAGGCAAAAGCTTCCAGTTGCTTAGATGTATATCAGACTGCACCAAAAGCAATATCTGGTTGGTTTTGGTGGGATTTGGGGGTGTTTGTCTGGGGGAGGGTGGTAACCATAATAGAGTTATTTCTCTAATACCAAAGAGCTTTGTTTCAGTCCTGTGCAACAGGGTGACTAATATTTCTTACCTGATTTCATTTTACTCTGTTTATTAAGGGCCATGAAGAAATGACATAAATTAGTGCCATGATATTTGTAGGATAATATATCTGGTTTTGGAAAAAAAGGAGTCAAAGGAAGTATTGCCTCTGGTCTTGGCTTCCTGTTTGACTCACATTTTAACTTTTCTTACAACAGCCAAATTGGGAAAACAAACAAACAAACAAACAAACAAACAAACAAACAAACAAACCACTCAAAAACAAAACCAGACCAAAGCAAACCAAACCAAAACAAACCAAAAAAAAAATCAGTACACTTGGCCCTAAATTATATTCTTATGTTCCATCTTACACTAAATATTCATTGCTTTACCTGATTATTACATAATCTGGTGATGCCATTTTTTGTCATTTAAATGTTTTATGGATAGAGGGTAAGAAGCAAGTGAAATGCCAACAATATTTGCATTCTATTTCTGCATTAACATTGGAATATTTTTTATATTTCACATAATCTCCCATTTTCAAACAGAGTGTTTCTTCTATTTTTATTATGGTCAGTATTGCACATGGTATCTGTGGGAATACAGTGACATAAAATTAGAGCAACACCTGGAATAACTGCTATATATGTAATGTGAATACCACAGTGATCAATTGTATTCTGCAGCCAAGGTCTGATTCCTTTTAATTGCCATTTGGGGTAATTTTCAACCCACATTAAAGGCAATTGTTTATCCATAATAAAACCTGTAAGTACAGTTACGAACACACGCAGCAGCTTTACTGAATCGGTTTACCACTTTATAGAAAACCTTTTCTTGTGATAGTAGCTAACTTTGTTGTGGCCTGAGCTAGACAGGTTGTACTATATTCAGGAATAAGTACTGTAATGTTAGGGCTTATCTTTCCAAATGAGGTAATATTTTACCTGACAAGAAGATCAGGAATGTACTGGTACTGGAGGATCAGCATTAAGCCAGACCTGGACTGGTATAATTTGGTTTACAATCTTGCAGGAAGATTTACTAGCTGTCTGTACATATGGTATTTGTCCAGGCATTTCAAGGTCATCTGTGTTTTAGTGAATTCGGAATCCAGTTTTAGCCTACGTATTCCTTTCTATAGTCCTGCCCTCTGTAGCTCTTTTTAGTTAGTTTAGACAGACTTACCAGGCTATTCACTCAGAATTTAAGAAGGAGGAGCTGTCTCTGTTGTTGGGTTGTTCCTCTCCTTTGTTTGATAAATGTTTGCTGCTGAGAGGAATGAGATTTGTCTTTCAAACAAGCCCTGAGCCTGCTGGTAGATAAAACTAGCACTGAGAGATAAGAGAAACAATGGGAAGGATTCTACTGATTGATGAATAGAAAAGAAGATGCTTGCCTTTGTTTGTAAATGAAATTGAATATTGAAAGATGAAAGTAACAATGGGGGAAACCCATAAATCCCATAAGAATTAAAAATTAGCGGGGGGTTATACATTAAAAGGGGAATCTTAGGTCTTAGGTAAGTCTGTACCTCTCAAGTACCTCAGCCAATGTGGAAAGAGAGAGGGATATGAGGCTGGGAAATTAGGATAAAAAGAAGGCTGTGTCCTCTGAAAAACTGAGAGACCTCGGGGGAAATGCCCCATGGCCTCTCCCTTTATTTGAATAAAGTAAAAGGACTCCTCTATCTCCTTTTTGGACATAAACCTCTGGTGTTCATGGATTAATTTTCCTAACACTGCTATGGCTCAATAAGGTATGAGCTGCAGTCTGTAAATTTTGGCAGTTTGTGTTTGCTGAGGGTGTTTGGCTTGCCCTTACAACTATTCACCTGATTCCACTGTAATACTTTTATTAATTTCTTGAATAATTCTGTGATCAACCATGTGGCCATTATTAACACCAATTGGACACATAGTTGAATGCAATTTTTTTTTATTAAGTTGAAGAGAGAGATACTTGATTTTGCTTTTTTTCAATTATCTTGACAGATGCATAGATAGTATTACATGGATAGATTAAAATAAAAAATAATTGCTTGCATAGACATATTGTAGTTATTATTTGAAGTTTGCACCTGATGAGGTTTTTTTTTTCACATAAAGAGACCTATTTATTCACAATTTGATATAGGGACATTTGCATCTGAGATTTTAGTTTTCAAAAAGTACATGAAACAAACCGAAGAAGCATGAAGTGACTTTTAAATAGTGGTACAGCAGTTTGACAAAGTCCATTAGAAAGGGAAACTGAGGTTGTACCTGTTCTCCTTTGTCACTTTAAATTGTATATATATATATATATATATATATATATATATATATATATATTTATAAAACTCTGGAGGACTAAGTGTATTTAATTGAAGTTATGCAGCATAGCTGGATGAAAGATTTTCACATTTAAGTATTCATTACTCGATTGTTTTTCTCCTGTTATATGAAGAATAATATGTCTCCAAGTGCTTTTCCCCAGTCACTCAGAGCATCTTCTTGGTTAAAATAATTCAAGCCTTCTTCATCTTTTTGCCAGTATACATTCTTTGGGCCTGGCATAAAATTCCATTTCTTTGTTCAGAATCCTTGTCATTAATGACATGATTTTTTGGAGAGAGGGAAATGCATCAGGAAGCATCATTATCTGTTCTGTCCTGTATATTTAATTTCTGTGTTTAGGCAATCAAATAGCTTGTTCCTTTTGCTGCAGGTGTGCACAGAAGCACGTGCTTTCAATGACCTTTGAACAGTAACTAGTAGTAACATCACTTTACAGTTTTATTAATTGGTTGTTTTGTTCAGCACATCATTCTTAGACTGACTATTTCTTCATGGGCTATGTGCGAAAAAATAAAGGGACCTTTGATTATAAAAGGTTTGTGGTTGATAGCCATAGTCTATTTTTTAAAATGCCATGCCATGCAGCTTGAAGCTTTTGACATTTGCTGCAATTCATTCCAGGGAATGGGTCATATAGCTAAAAGGGTTGGGCAAAATGGGGTTATATCAAAAGTTAGGAGTGAAACAAAGAGAATTGAAGATCTGAATCTTCTAAATGAAATTCTGTGGGAGGTGAGTAAAGTTACCCTTTTTTCAGTAAGCATAGTTTTATGGGATAGACAGCAAAAGGTGCTCAGTATGTTAGCTGGCTAGCCTTCAGAATTTCTTCACCCAGCCACTAATAAAATTCTAGCATTTGGCACAAGCCTATA
Organism: Tachycineta bicolor; assembly: GCA_025960845.1. Lineage (NCBI taxonomy): Eukaryota > Metazoa > Chordata > Aves > Passeriformes > Hirundinidae > Tachycineta > Tachycineta bicolor. Next base: position 2,025,520 of record JANEHK010000059.1, on the reverse strand, counting down.
CATCCAGCCACATGACAAGTTTCTGCAGCCAAAAGAGTGCATCATGTACAGTAAAAGGGGATGAATGTCTAAAACAGTGACAAAAATATTCTCTGCAGCTGTTGGACAATGATAAGCCTATTGTGTTCAGGAATGAAAGATTTCTCATTTCAAATTCAATAGTCTTTAATATTTTGGACCAAACCAAGAATCAGCAACCAAGTGATGAAAGGAGTTCTGTTTGGAAGCACTACTAGAAATTATTTTGAAGACTGTCAGGTTTAATGTACTGAAATGTAATACTGGAAGTGAAGCTCTGACTATCCTGCACACTATGATGATCATAAACTAGAGATGGGGGAAAAGGGCATAAAGAGAGGCAAACAAACCATTTAGTCTTGATGAGCATCAAAAAATTCTACTTCGGCAGCTACATTTTAAGACAAATTTAGAAACATTGGGTTTTCATACCTCAGAAGTTCAGCAAGGTACTTTGCTCTAGTTTATGCCTTATAAACGAAAGTTAAGAGAAAAGATAGCAAAATAGGAATCCACATTACTGATTCTGTCTAGGAAGCTGGTTGAGGCTAACAAGAATTAGCAGATTACATTGCTAAAGATAGATGTCCATCTCACTCATCTGTTTCAAGCTTTTAATTCATAGGGAGTTTCACCTTCTATTTTTGATAGTTTTGATATTATTCTTGCAGAATAACTCTTTATCAAGAAGAATCTATGTTCTGTGCTTCATTGTAGAGATATAGAAGTCCAAACTTTAGCTTTCTAGTAACAGAGTTAAAAGAGGACAAAAGTAGAATTTGTTCACGTAATTCATAATATGTATTCTGTCAATATCACGTCTGTATAGCTGTCTTTGGGAACAAGAAAGACCTTTTGCACTAAGGTATACTCCTTTCCCAAAGACAGTCAGAAAAAGCATAATGAAATCAAATTACAATGCAATTTTTATAATATATTAAAAAATAAAGTGTAAGTGTATGTATAACGAACTGGTTGAATAGGTGATCTAGGAGAAGTAGCTTAGTCAGTCAAGTAAGGCATAAGTATAGCTAATTTGTGTTAAAATGATGTGATTGATGGATGACTCTGAGGTCTCTTTGGACTGTATTTTTCTCTGAGTCATCCCAAATTAAGAGAAAAAAAAAAAATCTCCTTTTCATGAGGATATTCTCAGCTGGAGAAATACTGGAATAAGCCAGGAAATGTAAGAAAGCATATTACTTGGAGACTTTATTATGACATATTTATCTCTTAAAGATGAGGGTAAGAATTGCAGTAGTCCTTATATTTTCTGTGTACTAAAATTGTGATTCTGTTTGTGTGTACAGAGCTATAGCGAGCACAGTACTGTAAATGGAGAAACCTTCCAAACCTAGCCAGTGGAGTTTGGATTGTCTCCATTCTTTTCTTGCTTGAAATTCTTGTGCAAATGATTTGCTTTAGAAAACACCTTTAGTACTACTAGCAAAACTTGTAAACATGAAAATAAAAGTAATAACAGAAATAAATACAAAATAATCATTATTTGAAACTATAATAATAATAATATCAAGAGATAAGACAATCCCTTAAGTTATTTAACACTAATCTTATTTTGTGCAATGAGCTAGAGATTATTTTGTTATTTTGTGCAGAGAAGATGTTAAGGTAGCATTTATGCATGCTGAGAGGCTTCAGTAGAGCTTTTCATTGTCTTCATTTTCTAAAATTCCATGCAGATTGAATTTTCTTAGTAGTTGTCCTTTATGTGGAGTGTATACCGATCCAGATAATGACTGGGTAAGATCTACCTTCCTGTCAGGCATTCCAGTGATTACACTGACTTTATTAGACCAGCATGAGCAGAAAAAACAGAAAGGCTTTTAGGTTTCCTGGTGGCTTCAGAGCCACATACAACTGTCTCACTTTTCTGCCAAAACCATACTACATAAATATAGAAGTAAGCTTTGATGAGACAAAGTAGGAATGTTTTCTGCATATTTTAATGGAAGAAGAGAAAATCTGGAGATACAGAAATCAGACTCACTGAGTTTTGGTTGGTTTTCTGTCATTAGCAATTTCCTTGTGTAATAAATACATTAGACCAAATTCAGTAAATCAAAATTCAGCATTTTATTTTGAGATAAAATGACAGTCTCTGATAGCCACAAATAAAAGGACAGCGTTGAACCCCGGGGCTTCGGCGCTGGGTGAACACGGTAACACACTCTGTCAGTATGTCCCCCCCCCAAGTTCACATTTCTGGTCTGAAGCAGTCACTTTTTATACACTGGTTCACTGAGAGAATATCGGGACCCCGAGACTCCCTCTTCCAAGGCAGCTTCATTAGATATTCATGTTCAGGTTCTGGTGTGGTTAAATGGATTTGCGCTGGAGAACAATGTCCTTGATGGCTGTGTCCAGGTGCCGAGTAGAGATGTTAATGTCGGGAGGAGACGGATAAGATATTGATGTCATGTAATCATTTGGTTCCCCGGGTTCTCCATCTCCCTTCTCCGTCGTTTTTGTTCTTTTTTTAACGATTCCCAGCAGAGGTTTCCTCTGTCCCTTTTCGTGTAATTCTCTAGCACAGTTTTCTCATGTCCCTCCCGGGCAGTCTCTGGCAAAAAAAATTCCTTCTGCCCCTCTCCGTGCAGCTTCAGTCTCAGTTAACCCGTGGTATACTTGATTAGAAATAAGACTTGCATTTATAGAGAGTGAATTACATATTATAACATATAACACAAATTAACTTTAGGACATATATCACACTTGGCATTTCATTTGCTTATATTTCTTTTTTTTCTCTGCAAAAGTGAACCCAGCTGCCCAGTCTCCTAGCATTAATAGGGGACAGTATCTACTCTGTTCAGTGAAGAGATGCCAGACATTGGAGATTTTCACTGGATCTCAGAGAAGCTTGTCTTTCCAGGATAGGATAGCTGTACTATTTCCAGTGACAACTCAGCCATTTGGGAAGTTTTAAATTAAGAAAGAGTTGGGAATAATGAAAGTCTTCTTCTCGTGGATCCATCATCTATTTACTCATTCCCAAGCATCATAAATTTTGGGAATTTATGGTGCAAACCAACAACACACAATAATGTCACCACAGCTGGGACTGTCTTTGTACCTCACCTTACAAATAACCCATAGGAACCACGCAGATGCACAAAGTTAATCTGCAGGCCAGTCTGAATTCTATGTGGTTTGCATGAGCAGGAACAACATAGTCCAGCTGGATCTTAGCTTTTCCCAATAACCAAGGTTTAACTGGTTGAATGTAATCCGATTCAGGCTTCAGTTTTCAGTTGCCTCCTTGTGATCTTAGTTGCCTGTAGTGTGCTAGAAACACTGAAGAGTCACAGGGTCTGCTGAGGAAGAGGTAAGAGCAAACGATGATATAAATTCACTGTCTGAGTCCTAAGTATCTCCCATACTGTTCTTTTCAAGAAGTGCACCAGAGACATAAAAAAGAGTACAGAGAAGGGCAAAAATGTTAAACATCTTTTGTATTGAGATAGTTATTCATGAACCTGAAAAAAAAGTAAGTTAATGGGATATGAAGTCCTGTAAAACTGAATGGTGTGAAGGCAAGGTGCATATTATTATTCTGTTTTCCATAACACAAAAACGTAAGACAGTATTGGATACAGTTTTCAGAATGATTAAGAAATATTCTTATTTCTATAGTGTATTATATACCTTATTCCAATGTAGGTACAAGCTTTATGTTGAAAAATAATCACTGTCATGTCCAGTGCAGACAGACAAAATTACTGCTGTTTCAAAGCAATTCTTTTATCCTTACTAGTTTTCCAAATTTCACGTATCTTTGTCTTTATGTTCATGGGTGGAAATAATGAATATCATATGTCTGCTTTCCTTCTTGCCCCAAATTAGATGTTGAGGTGTGTTGGGGATTAGATTTGTTCCTTTTTGTCTTAAAGAATTTTTCCCCATAAGTTACTAGGAAACAAAGTGCTGATACTTAGAGGGTACTTGACTAACACAAAAAGGCATGGAGGGAGACGATCTCACGAAGTTTGGGGGAGGGAAAAGGACAGGGCTGAGGGAGCTGAGTTTCTTTGTCCTGCTCTGAGGACGGTCGGGCTGCTGCTTGTTGCCTGAGGAGTCCACTGTTAACGGAGGGTCCGGTCTTGGGAATTCTACCGCCATCCATCTTCTGCTCGTGTGCCCAGGAATTCTGAGTCCTTTCTCCTGCCCTGCTGGAGCTGGGCCAGCCCTGTCCAGCCGTCGCAGCTCCTTCAGCACTGCTCACTTTGCTGGGACACCCCCTGCCCTGCCGGGACATCCTGCCCTTCCAGCCACCAGCCCGGGAGTTCCCACCCTTACAGCTTGGTGCTCTGAGTCCCAAGGGATCAGACTGCCCCGGTGTCCTAGGGTAACTTTATGATGCTTGTATCCCAATCGTCTGTTCTGTTTGTGCTGTATATTGAGTCCTGTGCCATTAAGACTGGTTCTAAGAGCAAGAAGTGCGGAGTTTGTTTTGAGAAAGCTGCCTGACTCCTCCACATTCTTCTGCGGACGGTGTGTTCGGCGGAGGCTTGGAGACACTGCAGGACAGAGATCTTTTTGCTTTTAGTTAGTTTCAGCTAGCTAGGGCAGAGAAGTTCCCTGGACTGTTTTTTTTCTTTCCTTTTTCTTGGAACTGTTTAAACCTGCTCGGGACAGAAAACCCAGGGGAGCCCTGGGGGCTGCACCTGCGGCCTACCGGGGCCTGGACCTCGGCATTTTCCAGCAGCGCCGGAGGGACTGGGACTGATGAGAGACTGAGAGAGAGCCGAGCTCCACCCACAGCAAGGACTTTCTCAATTTGCCATCCCACTCCAGAACGAGTTTTATTGTTTCATATTATTCATTCTTGTATGCACTTTATTTGTTTAGTAAAATAGTTTTTTCCACTTTTCTCCACAAAGGTTTTTTTTTCCGGACTGGTTGGAGGGAGGGGCCACTTGGGTTTGCCTCCCAGAGGGATCCTATATTTGGGTTTTTCCCCCAAATTTGTCTCCAAACCAGGACACCCGGGCTTTGTGAGACAAAGCCCCTCGAGGTTCCTGGTTCTGTTTGTTATTAATGCTGTAGTTGTTGATGGTTTGCCTTGTTATACTTACTAGTAAAGAACTGTTATTCCTTTCCCCATAACCCTGCCTTAAAAACCTCTTTAATCTTCTAAATTATAATAATTTAGAGGGAAGGGATTGGAATTCCCCATTGCTAGAGAGGCCCCGTCCCTCCCTAGCAGATACCTGTTTTTCAAACCAAAACAAGGTGTTTTTTAAAAGTTTCCACTTAAAGTCAAATATAACTCAAAACATCAAGAGCCCTGGGAAACAGATCTCTTAACAGAGAAGTTTCATTTATGATTTTACTGCTGAATTCCTTTGGGGTTGTGTGATTTGATATGATAAGTGCTAGGTGGCTGACAGTCTTCCCAGAAAACATATCCCACTTTAGCCAGCAATTCTTGGGTATGTGGTAGGAATGTCTTGGTGTCTCTGCCCATCTTCTGATAGGTAAGAATTGTATTAGAATACAATAAGCTTATTAATATGGTCATAATAGTCCATATGACTCAGTTTTCTGGATTGTATGCTGTCAGAACCTCATAAGGACAGACTGACATTTCAGAGGTGGTGTGTTTTCATCTGGATTTGACACCTTCCTCAGCCATAAATCTATCTTCAAATGGCCCTTTAACAGACTTACAGTTTTTAGCTTAAGCAATTCCTTAAATGTCTTTCTGATGTGTCTTATCAGTTTTCTCTTCTTAATGAGGCACCTTGTATAAACCTATCAGTTGCTATAAATATATATGTATATATATTTTCCTGTGATACAAACATACAAAATCCTTTAAAATGTCCTTAGCTCCAAGAGTAGCACTATCCTGGCTGTTTTAACCTGGTCAACACATAATTTCTACTCAGCACAGTTCTCTCTTGGTTAAAAAAAATAAAAAAATAAAATAATAATAATAATAAAAAATATAATTTTTCACATCTATGAAATGCATGTTTAAAATTTCTTTGTTGGATCACATCTGTAAAGTGCCATATAAGTATTCATGTGAGTATACATACATATATATGCAAAGAAACTGCATATATGTTTGTCATATATGTATAAATGTGTATGTGTATTTAGTTTACACATACACAGTTTACACAGCTTTATAAAGGTTTGCATATAGCTAGTATAAATTAAAAGTGCGATTGCAAATAGTAAGAGTGATAATCATGGCACTTTTCTTTTGGCCACTAATTCACATATGTTTTTGTGTAATGATAATCATAGTAAATACTGTAGTTCTTATCATAGTTCTGCATAGAACTGCATAGTTCTTCTTATGAAGTCTGCACAGATATTCTTGAAGTTGTTATTCTTATTCAAAGTTATCACTTTTTATAAACAAAGAGGCAAATGTGACCTTTTTAAAGGAATACTATTCTGGATTTTTTTTTTTATCATTAGCAGACTTTTCTGGATTCAGAACATGGACTCTCTATGTACTATATCAGTACAATAGCTGTTGTGGACCACTTAATGGATTACTTAGGTGTTGGTCAATCTGTATATATCCATGAAGCTTCTCTGACACACATGTCACAATATAGGTCACTTTGGCTAGCATAGAAATCCTAAAAGTTCCACAAGCACTGATGAGAGCTCATTATTTGCAACAGCCTTGCAGATGAAGGATGTCAAAAAGGAAATACAGAAATGTATGCACCATGGTTATGTAAAAGATTTGAACTGTGCTATGTGTTACTAAAAATAAAAAAGATTCCCCAGAAGTTTGTGAATATGTGTGTGCCTGTTTTCTAAATTCATAGTCTAAAATCAGGTTATCCTTGACCCCATAACCATTTTGATTAAGAACTTTCATCTTTATTTGGGTCTGTTGTGAATAAGGAACAAAATGTAGTAATAGGTACTATTAAAAAAAAAAAAAAAAAAAAAAAAAAAAAAAAAAAAAAAA
>JANEHK010000059.1:2002146-2018438 GCA_025960845.1 Tachycineta bicolor | reverse complement strand
AAAAAAAAAAAAAAAAAAAAAAAAAAGAACATTAAACTTGCATCCATTACCCTCCTTCTGTGAAAAGAGAAAGTGTAACCTGACTATCATCAAGAATTAGACTCGGTTGTCCTGTTTCTTGGTCTTGTTTGGAGATTCCATGTAATTTGCAGATATTAATCAGTCTTCATCTCTCTTCAAGTTGGAAAAATATAATGTTACATCTCATTTTAGTAGTTTAGAATGGAAATCATGAAGAGATTAATTTGAAAATTTCTTCTGTACTAAACTAGATACTAGGCCAAGAGTAAAACTAAATTTTTTGATTCAGTTCATATGAGATATTATCCTGTTTCTTTGTACTTTAAGTTTTTTTTCTTGAGAGTCTGGGAGCTGTTAGATTTTCTTGTTTGTTTGCTTTTGTAAATACAACTGCAAAACCAGGAAGTGGCAGAAGTGTTATGCAAACATTCATATTTGTATTAAAAATGTTTATACACTGTTATAAAGTAGCAGTAATTTGTCTTTGGGCAGCCTGGTCTTACCTGACCATGTACTGGTTGAACCTCCATAAGCATGAAAGTCGGCTGCATTTCTATCATTCTTTCACCTCTGCTTGGATGCCCTGTGGAGCATGTTTCAAACTTCAATCCTTTTCCTAATCTGTCAGCCCAAACCAAATGAACTGTGTAGATAGTTTTGGAAAGAAGTGAGGACTTATTACTTTGTGGACAAACAAACAGCAAAGCTGCTTTCCTGGCTATATTGTGGGAAGATGTTGGAAGCCCTGCTGAAGTCAACCTAAATTATAGCTCCTGCCTTTTCCACGTCCACAAATTCAGTCATTTTATAACAAAAGGTATCTAGCTCATTTGCACTGGTCACTTTTGGTCAAACCACCACGACTCCTCTTCGCCTTTTTCTCCTTCATATTCCAAAATGTGCTTCTAAAGGACCAACTCCATGATTGCCCCAGCGATCAAAGTAAAGCTTGTAGTTACCCAGGTTAGTTTTTCCTTATACACAGAGTTCTCCCACAATCTCCAAGACTTTTCTTGAAGTATGGCCTTCCAAGAACATCAGCCAGCTTCCTTAGCACATCTGAGTGCAACCTATTAGTTTATTTAGAGCTCACAGTAATCATGGACTCATCCTCCTCTGGTCATTCTCCTTGCTCTTGAATCTATCCTTAAGTACAGAGAAAGCCCTCATTAGTGAGTACTGAGACAGAAGTCATTCCTGGTTTAAGCCAAGATCATCTGCCTCTTTATGAGAGCCTTATGTGTTTGTGCCACCACAAAGAGAACCATCTTCATCTCGTTCTCTTTCCTGCCTAGCTTTACTGTAAGCTCTTACTAATCCACTTGTTACTTCAGGTGTGTGACCTTTCCCTCCAAATCTTAGTCACTGTGATTACCACCCATGCGCAGTGTGTGCCTGTTCTGGGGTGGGAGCCTGACATCATGAAACTGGTCCTGTGATCTCTTCTGCTCCCATTTCTAAGGACCATTTTCTTTCAATTCTAAGCATCATTTATTTACTAGTCTCTGAGTTATCGTCTCTCTTCCCTATTACTTCTGTTTAAAAGACTTAGTGCAATTTAATCTTTCCACAGAAATCATATTTCCACATTATTAATATGGAAAAGATATGGAGAGATTTGAGTTTTATATCATTGCTTCCCTCCTACTGGGGGCCATTGTTCCCCACCCAAAGTCTCGCCTACAGCTTTTGAAGTCACAATGCCACCCTGTGTACAGCAGCATTATTTAGATTTAGAGCAGATGTACACTTAGTAGGGGAAGCACTGTGAATAGTTGTTTAAAGATGATAAAGCCTGAAAATAATTTCTTGAAAACATTCTGATTTTGTCATATTTTTCTGAGTATAATCTTGCAGCTCTTAAGCTATCATTGCTGTATGAATTTCTAATACATTCTGTAGGTGTTTGTATTTATAATTTCCTGCCTGGAAGTTTATCTTCATAATTTAATGTTTTTATTTCTTTATTTTTTTCCTCATGAAATAGAATATTTATATGTGTAAGTTCTTATTACAAATTGATATGTATAAATTTAAGCTCATATGAATGATTTTAATGGTATTGTAGGTTAAATTGTGGTCATTGCCATGATATTCTCATTTTTTCCATATATATTTTCATGCACAGAGCTTATTTCATTCACAGAAAATCTTATGAACAGGCATAAAGAGTTAATTCTCAATATACAGCCAAGATGGAGAATAACATTTTAATTTTGCAACTATATTTACAGAAATCCAGTGCCAAGTATTATGATTAAAAATTTTCAGTACCTTGGTATGTCAGACAATTTTTTAGCTAAATTTTCTGCCTTACTCAAAGACGGTCAGTAGAAATCATTCTAGTCGCCTACCTGTCCCTACAAAATGATCAGGTGCTTCAAGATTTTGTTTTAGGTCAGCAGTTTCAGAACATCTTGAACATTTCAGACTTCAGTCAGGTGGCCATTCTTAATAGCATGTCAAAATGACTGCATCATAACCTGTGGAACCTCAGTGGGCTTTGGCTTTAATAATGTGCTTTTAGTGAAAATTTGAGTTGTTTTAAAGGCAATTTTTTTTCCCCTTTCTCTTTTTCTTTCTCACTTTGACATTACTGTTGCAGTAAAGGACCAGAAGGAAGGATTTCCAGCTGCCATTTTAGATTTTTAACTGCATTTAGATTTTAACTTAGAGTTAAATCTCTGACAGTGAAGATTATACTCATAATGCTGGAATCAACTTCCATCTGAAGTAATCACATGAGCTGATACTGGCAAAGAACATGCTTTTATGAGTTCATATATTTGACCTCAGCCTCCACACTGTCTTACTGACTTGCAGAAGCGTTCACCTACATTCACACACACACAGTTACAGACAAGACCTGCTGAAAAGCCATTTGTACCCTGAAAGTATAATAACAGCCATAATATGAAATAGGAGAATGCCTTCCTGCTCATAAGAAGATGCATTTTTGGAAGACTGCTGAGATGAAGATGTCTGAAATATATATTTATATATATATATTTATATAAAATGTAAATAGTTTGGTAACAGATGAAAAATATCTAGAATTATTTCCAGTTCTAATAATGTTCTGTTTGTCACCATTTTTTCCATGAATGGATCGTATTCCAGGCAATAAATTGCTCCCACACTCTCTGTTATAAGTATTCCTCCAAGTGTCCTGCAGTTAAACATATTTTTATGGTCCCATAGGAATTAACTATATATTTCTGTTACTTCGCTAAATGCATAGAGCATCTCCTTGAATCATGCTTCCCGGTGTGAATTATGAATTGAGAATTTCCCTTCTGTATTTGCTGAAAAGGACAGCCATTCCTTTTGATAATCATTCCTGTGAGCCAGCATAAATCTGCAGAAAGTGATTATAGATAGAATGAAAACAATGGGACTTGATTAAAGCAAACAAACAAAAAGACTGAATAATATTAGTAATAACTTGCACTATAAACACTAATAGTTATCATTACTATGTTAGATGAGTTAGCCAAGTTTTTCCTTCTGCAAGGTATTGTAAGTTTTGGCACAGTCATCTTCCATCCCCTTTGCCCTCTGTATATGAGATGGTCTACAGTACTTACACGAAAATGTATGTCCATGTGTTTAGCACAAAGGTGGTAGATCATAACACAACAGTTAGATGAAATGGAGCAAGGGACTTTAGTGACCTGGAGCTGCAGAAAGAGCCAAGCTCCTTTTCAGGCCTCCCCTATACTAATCCTACCTTTCTAAAGCTACCTGCTCTGAAGATTACCTTCTTCATCTTCCTGCTTCCATCAGTTTCCTGGCTCTGCTTCTCATCAGATCCCTCCACTGGCTGACACAGTTTGCTAATCTAGTTTCGCTGGAAAACTAACCCAGCTGCACTTCTCAGCAGACTATTCAGCAAGGTTGCAAACAGGCTGTTCAGATGTAGGAAGGTCAGTGGAAGGGGTGCCCAGCTGGGAACACGGGGAGCAGGAAAGAAGGAGAAGGGTGGAAGTGCAAATTGATCCTTCCCTGTGAAAGTAGCTGTAAGCTGATAACCATCTCCTGATGGGCACAGTGAATTGGCTGGTACGTGTGCAGCACAGCCTTCTGCACAAGGGCCATATGTCCCTCAGTGAAGAGGACATTACAATATGGCTTTGCATGGCAACAGGCAAATTAATATTTAAATTTTGTGTCACTCTGGGATGCAGTACCTATGTTTTGGTCTAATGCTATGGTAGCCAGACTGGAGCAACATGATACCATCTTAAGACTTGCGTATGTTCTGTACATCAAATATCAGGCAGAACTCCCAATTGTGTGTGCCTATTCCTTCCTAGGGAGAGCTGAGGCTGTATGCCATCCTGCAAAATAATCCTGCAGTGGGGGCTGAGGGGAAAAAAAAAAAAAAAAATTGGTTATGTTGTGATTTATATCTCTGTCAGCCCAGTCTTCTTTTATCAGATGGAAACAGTGGTTGCAAAAGGCACATTTTTCAAATGCTACGATAAATATTTAGGACTGACATTGCGTTGCCTTTACTTTTCTAGCCAATTCTTTCTGAGGGTTATTCTCCTGTGCATTGTTTCTTCTTTCTTTCCGTGACCTATTTTTGTATGTTGTTTTGCAAAGTGAGGAAACACCATAGCTCTGCTTTATGTTCCACAGGGAATACAGAGGAGCCTTATATTTTCTTTTTCTTGTAAGCACCTTTTCTTACTCAAAATAACTACCTTTCACTATTTATAATCTGTGATAAATGCATAAAGCACTTCACAAAGCAAAGAAGACAAAATCTTCACACTTTGAAGAACCTTATTCTATGACTTCCAGCAAGCTACAGAAAAGAAACAAAGGCATTGTTAGGAGTCTAACACTACAATCCTACAACAGGAACTTTAGAGTGGACTATGTAATTCATTTAAATGAACCAAAAATTAGCTCCTGAAGACTTCATAGGATGAAACTCAGAGGAGAATAAGTAAAGTTTTATTTCTTGTGGTTTTCTTAAGAACTGTGTAACAGGATAGTTTGAGAGCTAAAATAAATGATGGATGTTAGTATTTTGGCAGACTAGGCTGGCTTCATTAAAAGTTGTCTGTATAACTACAGATGAATTAAAATCTGCAGACAGTCCTCTATAGTTACCTTGATACTCTGTTTCTGCTAGGCATAAGTCCTTAGCACTTTTGTGAGCCAGTTCTAAAAGCTGGTTTTTCATTCAATTTTCCATCTTAATCTTGCTAAGACACCTAGTGAAACCAGAATGTGTATAGTTAGCTTCTGAGAACTCAAACAGAGGTTCAGGACGATTTTAAGCAGTGCTACAAATGTGGAATATGTATGAGTAGATACCTACGTTTGGGTAGAAATCAAAAATTAAATGTTTTTGCATAATTTTGCATTAATGTATCTTCATTGAAAATGTTTACATTAATCTGAGATACGGAAAGCAATTGACTGAAGAGACTTATGAGGTGTTTCAAGCCCTGGTTGAATAAAGCCTTGAGCAACCTAGTCTGACCCCATAGTTGGGCCTTCTTTGGACATGAATTGTACTGAAGACCTCATGTGAACTCACACATATAAAATAACAGAAACCTGAAATACATGTCAATACACAGGATAAAAAGGACTGAATCTCCAAGCATAACTCTACAAAAAGAATTTAACTAGCCAACCTCATTTCCTTGACTGGTAAGATCCCTGAGAAATTCCTCTTGGAAATTACACTGATGTATGTGAGCAGACATATGCAATGTATTTTCATCAAGACCATACTGTGCCTGACCAGCCAAGTGGCCTTTAGTAATGCCACTTCATCGGTGGGCAAGAGAAGAGCTACAGATGTCAGAGATGTCATCTACTTTGTTTCAGTAAGGTCTTCCTTATGAGTTAGTCCCCCATATCATTCCTGACACTAAACTGTAGAGATAGGAGTTTGATGAATAGAGAGTTAACTGGATGAGGAATTAGCTGAATGTCTATGTCCAAAGAGTTACAGACAATGTCTCAGTGTACAAGTGGAAACATGTAGATATGGCTCCGCCCCCAACAGAAACTACTAATGAGTAATGTTAGTTCTCTAGGGTCTACAGAGGGACCTATACCATCAGCATGTTCTTTAAGGACAAGGTGGGATTGAATGTTCCCCCCAAACGTTTTCAGAAAGCACCAAGGCTTGTGGCATGGTCAACACACTGGAGGGAAGGGATAATATTCAGAGGACCCTTACAGGCTCTCAAATAGGGAACATGTCCAGACCTCTTGAAGTTCAAAAAGGGCAAGTGCAAAGTCCTGCACCTGGGTCAGGGTAACCCCCAGTATCATTATGGGCTGGGGGGATGAATGGACTGGAAGTGACGCTGCCAAGAACAACTTCAGAGTGGTGGATTAGAACGTGGACATGACCCAGCCATGAGCACTCCCAGCCCAGAAAGCCAGATGAGTCCTGGGCTGCATCCAAAACAGCGTGGGCAGCAGGGGAGGGAGGGGATTCTGCCCCTCTGCTCTGCTCTGGTGAGAGAGACCCCACCTGGAACCCTCCATCCAGTTCTGGGTGCCAGCACAGGAAGGACATGGAACTGCTAGTGCAGATCCAATGAAGGGCAATGGAAATAATGATCAGAGGGCTGAAGCAACTCTTCTGTGAGTACGGTTTGAAAGAGTTGGATGATTAACCATGGAGAAGAGGAGGCTCCAGGAAAACTTGATTGCAGCCTTGCAGTACTTAAAGGGGATTTATAGGAAATGAATATCAGAAAACAACCATATATATCGGTCCTCATTTTTCTTCCTTTGTTCTGTAAGATGTTAATAGAGTAATAATGTTTGTTTGAGCTTCTCGCTCGGTAACAGCAGATGTAAAAAACTGGGAAGATAACTGGAGGCAGGGAAGGGAAGGTGTGTATTATGATGTGGGTATGTGTCAGCTTTCTAGATTGGCCTCTAGTAATTTCTTAAATCTTCCCAAATCAAACAGTTTCTGGAAGGTGCAAATGGTATTCTTTCCTGGAAAGGAACTATGAATAAAAACTCAATCAGTGACTCTGACTATTCTTAATTCAGAAAGGAATATGTTACAGATTTCATGTATTTTTTTAACAAAAATCTTCTTTATAAATTAAATTCAGAATCTTTAAATATGTGTAATTTTCCCTGCAATAGATACCACAGTTCTGATACAAAATATCCTAACTACAGAGCAATTGTTTATATAGACCTACATGTTTTGTAGAGAATCTCAGACAGTACTGTGCTACTTATTATGATGCCAGAGAAGCATATTCTTAAAACTGTAGAAATAAATTGAATCTCTGAGTTATTTTTGCAAGCACACAGTAAAAGTTTTAAAACTTTTTTTTTTTTCTTCCTATTAAAATGTTTTTAGAAACATTTCTTTATTTCTTTATTTCGGTATATTTATTCGGTTTCTTTATTTCGGTATATATATTCGGTTTCTTTATTTTGGTATATCAGAGGCTTTCAAGCAGGATTGGAATTCTGCATGGCATCATAGTTCTGATTTGCATGTCCTCTTAGAAATGCTATTCAACCTAAATTAATTATGGAAAATAATGGGACTCTATAATTAAGATTTGGCAAAATTCAGTAACATTATTTTCTATTGTATTTTAAACATTTTCTAATATTGGATGAATATGGTCAAAAAAGAGGATTGTATTTTTGTGTCTAAATTTCTGAGTCTTTCATAAACTGCTAATAATCTGCTGAAGTGTCTAGTTATATTGTGACTGAAAAATATAACTCTAAAAAGTTAGTAATTTCTTATTAAGTGTTCTGCTTCATATCATAGTTGATATGAATCAGCACCAACACTGCTAGGTTTTAATAGGACAGAAAATAGTCTTGACTGTCGACTGTCAATCACTGAGCTTCAGTTCATTTCTGGTCCTTCTATGCAATGTGGGGAAGCCAGAGTTTTTAGCCTTGTTAACAAGCAAAAGAATATATCAAAAAGAGGATTACTCTGTTTTGCCTAAATCATTGCACATTGATGGAACTATGTTTATTAATCACAGGAAAATAATGCACAATATTATTTTGTACAATTAATTATTATTTTGTTTAAAACAGATTTCTGATACATTCTGGAAGTATTATTATCTTTTCAGCTGTAGTTATAGAAAATACAGCAGCAGCAGAAAACCACTTATTTTTTACTTATGCAAATGTTGAGCAGATGGTTTAGCTTCTTCTCTGTGATGGTTACATGCTTTCTGGGTTTGACACTGTTCAGGTATAAACACTACAGCATACACAGCACAGAGATATACCATCCTTCATTTTCACTTCATACATGACAAGAAACTTGCACATAAATAATATTGCATTATTAAAAATATTTTTTATTTTTTTTTTCAGGAGACTAAGCAAACAAAATAAATGGTTTTATATAAAAGTACTAAGCCTACTACCATATTTGCATTAAAGAATGCCAGTTAACAATTCTTTACTTAAAATTTTGGTTGTGATTCAAGTTGATCACATTGATCATGACAAAATGTTGTCCTTAAGTAGTCAGATATGAAAGATGTCGAGACTACTAGACTATTCCCCAGACATTCCAAGTGTCCAAAAACCCTATTGACTCCAGCAAAGAGTGCCGAAAGTAGCTTTGCAAAGTTTCTTGAAATAGTTGTAGGTTATCTCTTCCAGGGATACTACTGCATGCTTTGTTCCAACAATTAATTTAATAAGCTTAATATATTTTAAATGAAATCACTACTTTTCAGTGTCCTGACTGCAACCACCAAACTCTCCCTTACACAGTGCTTCTTTTTCCACCATTCAGTCAGTACTTAGTCACCCACAATACCCAG
Source organism: Tachycineta bicolor (assembly GCA_025960845.1). Taxonomy (NCBI): domain Eukaryota; kingdom Metazoa; phylum Chordata; class Aves; order Passeriformes; family Hirundinidae; genus Tachycineta; species Tachycineta bicolor. The sequence goes on along the minus strand of JANEHK010000059.1, from coordinate 2,009,598 downwards.
ATGCTCTTAAAATGAAAAGCTGGTTTATACACCCATTCCTGCTTCCATCTATTATTTTTCTGAGGCATTAACATTCTTAAAGATCATCTGGTTTATCTACTTTTATAGGAAAGAAATCAAATTTCTAAGTTAAAAAACATTAACTGGGAATAACATCTTCTATATCTTATATTAAGATGCCTTGTTCTGTGCCGAGTATTCGAAATTCTTGTTTTAGACTGCTGACTTCATTCTAGAATATAAAAAATATTCTTAAGATGGAGGTAAATGGAAGGAAATATTAATGTGATTTGGAGAAAATTTAGCAAAGCTAAATGGTGTGAAGAAATTGTTAATGTACAAATAAAGGAAATCATATCACTTATGGAGGAATAGTTCCTAATTTTATTAAAATTAATATTATTGATCTTTTTTATTTGAAAATTTTAGCAGTGATTGTCACATATTTTTCTAATAAATACAATCACACCTAAAATATTCCCTAAAAATCTAGCCCTTGAAGTTATGTGCTGTAAAGTGTGCATTTCTGTTGTGGAGATGAACCTTTCTCAAATGACATAGCTGGGAAGCTTTAGGTAGGTAGTAATTTTTTGTCAAATCAGAGTAATTCTTTCTTGAAAAAAATATGCCAATTTGGTATTATGCTGAGCTTTCCACAGTAAAATTTTAATGGAGTACTTATTCATATTAACTGGAATCAAAAGGCTTTAATTCACTGAGTTAAAATTAACTTTTCTTTTGACTTACCTAGAATGTATTTCCTCCATGGAGGCAATGGCTCATAAGAGATGCAAATCCATTTCTGATCTGATAGCATTCCAGAAGTGAACATATTACACTTTGGATTACACTTGCCTTTAGATAAATTTATTTCATTGTAGGAGGCAAATAGCATTTAGTACCTAAATGAGGGCAGTCAAATGTTTGGATCTCTAAAATAAGATCAATATAGCATTAAGAACATAGTAAAGTTTTTAAAGAAAAAAAGATTTAATATTAATTTAACACTGGAAGCTGATATTGATGACCTAAAAGTAAACATACTTTTTTTTTGGTAAAAGTTTCATCTTTTTCTGCAAAAAAAGGAGTCATCAAATTTCCTAATAGACTTTTTGGTATTGTATTGTATTGTATTGTATTGTATTTGTTTATTTATTTATTTAGAGGCCATTTGAAGTTAAAAAATAAGTTCTTCAGTTCTACTGTAAACTACCATAGAGTTAATTCAATTCCACTTAATTCCTGACAAATTTGGATAAGAATGTTGCTCTCACTTTTTCAATGGGTCATGCTCATCCTCAGCATTTTTCTTTTCTCCCCTAAGTTTGGAAAAAAATACATTTTAGCTATAAGGAGCTGTAGGTCATTAAACTCCATACTGTAACAATCGGCTCAAAATTTATAGTGGACGTTTCCACTATATCACAAGGTCTGTGATTTGCAAACCTTTTTCTATATCAGGCAGTGTCATCACAAGGTCAGGGAAACTAGTTGTGGATTTAATGTAGTGATCCTGGTTCCACAAAGCTTAAAATTTTATAGCCTTTTCCAGACCTGTTTTAAATCTATATCATTTATAAGTGCAAAGAGATTCTGAGCAATTATAACAAAGTCTATAATTACTGAGAACTTGAAAATAAAGGTGAGAAAATTTTCAAGTAGATAACCCCTAATAGAAATTATGCTAAAATTTAAAAATAATGGGTGGGTGGGTGAGTGGGGAGGGGGTGGGGGGGGCGTGAGGGGAGCGGTGTGGTGCCTCAGTTTAGTATGAAGTAGAAACTCGGGCGTTTCAATTTAGCGCCTGAGTGCAGCAGAATTAGATCCATGTTCATGCTGGCTTATGCTAAAGGTAAAGGACATAAAGAAAAGGAAGTCACTGTAGGCCCTGCAGAGATGGCAAAAACTGACCTGAACCTGTGTCAGTGTTCAGCAGGAATGTGAGGTGTTCATATCATAAATGCCAGGGACTTTGCAGAAACTATATACTCATAGTATATATACAAAGATCTGATATGATTAAGATCTCTACATTTCCAAAATGGAAAATACATCTAATACAGAACTTATACGCACTGGTAAGTGATAGAGTTTCCAGGGGAATCAAAGTCAGCATACCTGCAGTAAAAAATCAGTAAACATATTAAGTGACTCCTCCTAAAGCCTTTCCATCCATTTGTCAGGATTCCCATGTCTTATTTATCTGGCAAGACAGTGGAAAACATCTGCATACAATCAGACTGCTGGGAGTATTTGAGTACAGGAATAAAAGTATCTGTCTTGTTTCTCAAACAGAGTTCACCACTCAGACGATATTGCTGGTGATTTTGCCCTGTTTTGCAGAAAATAAACATGTCCATGCTACAAACATAAGGCTTCAATTTACATTGTTACTCACATTTCAGGTTGTTGGCTGCTATAAAATATCTTTTGGGGGGGGGGGGGAGGGGGAAGGAAGCTCTTTTACATGGTCTTCATTGTACAGAAAATTTCATAACACATATTATAATCCTTCAGAGATTTCCATAAAAATTTTCTTTTAGACCTGTCAAGAAAGGCAATATGCATATATGTAGAAGTCATGAGGGAAGAGTTTATCATATGCTTTGTAAGTATTTACACTGTTAGCTTTTAACCTGTATGAGGAAGAGTGTTTGTTAAAGCCACATGGGCAAATTAGTTAAATTTGCTTGGGTAGTTACAGTCCTTTCATTGAAATAATATGCTTTAAGTAGTGTGCTGGCTTGAAGGCAAAACCAGTGAGAGACTCCAAGTCAGGAAAAAAACCACAATTTAATAGGAGAGGAAAAAAAAAAGTAAAATAAAATAAAACACAAGCAATGGTACAAAAGATCACTGACAGAGTCAGAATACAACCTGAAACCGTGGTGGTAGCAGTCCAGATGAAGTGGTCTTGTTGAAGCAGTGTTCTTGCAGAAAGGTCTGGTAGCTCTTGTCCTCTGGGAGTCCAGTGGGTAAGGCTGCCTGTGCTGTCCCAAAACCCAGATTATATCCAGGTAGGAATGCCTGGCTCCTCCCCCTGGGCGGAGCATCTCACAATGGGCTGATATCATTTTATCAGTCTTGTAATGGGTCCTTGATTGCTTATCAAACAGAGATAGCTCCTGGGGGGAGTTATCTATGAGTCATGCAGGAAGGCATTGATGGGCCATTAACAGAAGGTAGTCTGGAGGGAAGGGGCAAGAGTAACAGTGGTGCACAACATTTCATGTAGATGGTGATAGAATACATACTTTGGGCACATTTTACATTGTAACCTAGGACATAATCCACCCCTTATTCTATGACCATCTACATCATACCTAAATTAATACACTCTTACAGCTAGATAGATAAATATACACATATACAGAATGAAACCCTACACCCAGTTCTCACTTAAAATTAGGTCTCCCTGTGGTACACAACGGGTTTCCCCATCTTTCTGCATTACCCACCAAGTGGAACCAGGTCCTTGAGCAAAAACAATCCCACGGATGGGTCTGCCTTTGCTTGATGTGGGATTAATCCAAACAGTTTTTCCTAAAATGCCTTTCATGTGTACCACAGGGACTTTATCTCCATCCACTGTGTGAAAGGGTTCAGACTGGGCAGGACCAGCTCGATTGATTGACCCTCGAGTGTTGACCATCCAGGTGGCCTTTGCTAAGTTCAGTTCCCAATTTTTGAAAGTCCCCCCACCAAGCGCCTTCAGGGTAGTCTTAAGTAACCCATTGCACCGTTCAACTTTCCCGGCAGCTGGTGCATGGTAAGGGATGTGATATATCCATTCAATGCCATGTTCTCTAGCCCAGGTGTTTATAAGGCCGTTCTTGAAATGGGTCCCATTGTCTGACTCGATTCTCTCAGGGGTGCCATGTCTCCACAGGACTTGCTTTTCAAGGCCTAAGATAGTATTCCGAGCAGTAGCATGTGGCACAGGGTAGGTCTCTAACCATCCAGTGGTGGCTTCCACCATAGTCAGCACATAGCGCTTGCCTTGGCGGGTTTGGGGAAGGGTGATGTAGTCAATCTGCCAGGCCTCCCCATGCTTGTACTTCAACCATCGTCCACCATACCACAGAGGCTTCACCCGCTTGGCCTGTTTGATTGCAGCGCAGGTCTCACAGTTGTGGATGACCTGTGAGATGTTGTCCATAGTAAGGTCCACCCCTCGGTCACGGGCCCATCGATATGTTGCATCTCTCCCCTGATGACCAGATGCATCATGGGCCCAACGGGCTAGGAATACTTCTCCCTTGTGTTGCCAGTCTAGATCCACTTGTGATACCTTCACCTTGGCGGCTTTGTCCACTTGCTCATTGTTGTGATGTTCTTCATTAGCCCGACTCTTGGACACATGTGCGTCCACGTGTCGAACTTTCACGGTCAGCTTCTCTACTCGGGCGGCGATGTCTTGCCAAATCTCAGCAGCCCAAATGGGTTTCCCTCTGCGCTGCCAATTGGTCTTTTTCCAGCGATTCAGCCATCCCCACAGAGCATTAGCTACCATCCACGAGTCGGTGTAGAGATAGAGTCTTGGCCACTTCTCTCGTTCGGCAATATCTAAAGCTAGCTGGATGGCTTTAAGTTCTGCAACCTGACTTGATCCACCTTGTCCTTCAGTAGCTTGTGCAACTCGTCGTGTGGGGCTCCACACTGCAGCTTTCCATTTCCGGTTGGCGCCTACAATTCGGCAGGAACCGTCAGTGAAAAGGGCATATTGTCTTTCAGTCTCCGGTAGCTCGTTATACGGTGGGGCTTCCTCGGCACGTGTTACTTGTTCCTCTTCTTCTTCAGAAGATAATCCGAAAGTCTCACCTTCAGGCCAGTTAGTTATAATTTCCAGAATCCCAGGGCGATTCGGGTTTCCAATACGGGCGCGCTGTGTGATGAGGGCAATCCATTTGCTCCATGTGGTGTCAGTGGCATGATGCGTGGAAGGAACCTTTCCCTTGAACATCCATCCCAGCACTGGTAGTCGGGGTGCCAAAAGCAGCTGCGTTTCAGTGCCAATTACTTCTGAGGCAGCTTGAAGTCCTTCATAGGCGGCTAAGATTTCTTTCTCTGTTGGAGTGTAATTGGCTTCGGACCCTCTGTAGCTTCGGCTCCAGAATCCCAGTGGTCGGCCCCGAGTCTCCCCAGGCACCTTCTGCCAAAGGCTCCAGGACAGGCCATTGTTCCCGGCTGCTGAATAAAGCACGTTCTTCACATCTGGTCCTGTCCTGACTGGGCCAAGGGCTACCGCATGAGCGATCTCCTGCTTGATCTGGGCAAAGGCTTGTTGCTGTTCAGGGCCCCAGTGGAAATCGTTCTTCTTGCGAGTGACCAGGTAGAGAGGGCTCACAATCTGGCTGTACTCAGGAATGTGCATTCTCCAGAAACTTATGGCGCCTAGGAAAGCTTGTGTTTCTTTCTTGCTGGTCGGTGGGGACATGGCGGTGATCTTATTGATGACCTCAGTGGGAATCTGCCGCCGTCCATCTTGCCACTTTACTCCCAGGAACTGGATTTCTTGAGCCGGTCCCTTCACTTTACTTCGCTTAATGGCAAAACCAGCTTTCAGCAGAATCTGGATGATCTTTTCTCCTTTCTCGAAGACTTCCCCTGCTGTGCTCCCCCATACAATGATGTCATCAATGTACTGTAGATGTTCAGGAGCCTCACCCTTTTCCAATGCAGCCTGGATCAGTCCATGGCAAATGGTGGGGCTGTGTTTCCACCCCTGGGGCAGTCGGTTCCAGGTGTACTGTACGCCCTTCCAGGTGAAGGCAAACTGGGCCCTGCACTCTGCTGCCAAAGGAATGGAGAAGAAGGCATTGGCAATATCAATGGTTGCATACCACTTTGCTGCCTTGGACTCTAGCTCGTACTGAAGCTCTAACATGTCTGGCACAGCAGCACTTAGTGGTGGGGTGACTTCATTCAGAGCACGGTAATCCACCGTCAGTCTCCATTCTCCACTGGACTTACGCACTGGCCATATAGGGCTGTTGAAAGGTGAACGAGCCTTGCTGACCACCCCTTGGCTCTCCAGTTTACGAATCATTTCGTGGATAGGAATCACAGAGTCTCTATTGGTGCGGTATTGCCGTCGGTGTACTGTTGTTGTGGCGATTGGTACTTGTTGTTCTTCAACTCTCAGTAATCCCACAGCACAGGGGTCATCTGAGAGACCAGGCAAGGTACTCAGTTGTCTGATGTCTTCTGTCTCTACAGCAGCTATTCCAAAAGCCCAGCGATATCCTTTTGGATCTTTGAAGTATCCATTTCTGAGGTAGTCTATGCCGAGGATGCATGGGGCCTCTGGGCCAGTCACGATGGGGTGTTTTTGCCACCCATTCCCAGTTAAACTCACTTCGGCCTCCAATACAGTCAGCTGCTGGGACCCTCCTGTCACTCCAGAAATAGAAATGGATTCTGTTCCTACATACCTTGATGGCATCAGGGTACATTGGGCACCAGTGTCAACCAAAGCCGTATATTTCTGTGGGTCAGATGTGCCAGGCCATCGGATCCACACAGTCCAATAGATCCGATTGTCCCTTTCCTCTACCTGGCTAGAGGCAGGGCCCCTCTATTCCTGGTCATGGTACACGTTGCTTTCTTCCTGTAAATATGTTCCTGAGGTCCCCTCAAGTGGATCAGTCATATCATTCTTCTTGTACTGTCTGGAGTTCTGTGCCTTTGAGACTGGAGCAGTGTTGGCTCTAGATGAGCTCTTCGTGGTAGATATCTCTTTCTTCAGCTCACGTACCCGGGCTGCTAAGGAGGAGGTGGGTTTTCCATCCCAATTCCTCATGTCTTCTCCATGCTCCCGAAGAAAAGACCAGAGGTTACCCCGTGGAGTGTATCCTCGCTCCCTGGCTGGTGGGTACCTGCTCCTAATGGCAGAGACTCTTGTTGGTTCTGGCGAGATGTGGTAAATTTCTTCCTTAAGTTCCTTTTTCAGTTTCTGATGGCCCTCTTCAATCAAACTCCGGACTTGCTCAGCCAGCCTTGTTTCTACGGATGAGACATGGGTACGAAATGGGGCAGTGACAGTGTCCTCGTAAATTCTTAGTTTATTGACTAAGACGCCCACCTTGTCCTCACCTTCCCTCCATTGCAGCGTTGCCAGGTAACGGGAGTACATCTCTGGTCCAAGCCGTGCAAATCTCAACCACATCTGCGATGTGCACTGGACATCATCTGGGCTTTTAGGAAATCTCTCGTCTTCTGAGAAAATTATCTCCAGCACAGCCAATTCCCTCAGGCATCGGATACCTTGTTCCATTGTACTCCATTTTCCTTGGTGCACCTGGAGGTCTTCTTTACAAAGGTATCTGTCCCTCACACTTGTTAGCAGTCGCCGCCAGAGGCTGAGAGTTTGTTGGGTTTTCCCGATCCCCTGGTCAATGACCACATCCCGAGACAGCGATCCCAGTTGCCTGGCCTCACTTCCGTCCAGAA
>JANEHK010000059.1:1954679-2000735 GCA_025960845.1 Tachycineta bicolor | reverse complement strand
TGATAGAATACATACTTTGGGCACATTTTACATTGTAACCTAGGACAAGTAGCCTCAAAATGTTTTCTGAATGTTTGAAATTAACTGGAAAAATAAGCCACTAGTCCGGATGTTATCAATGGTGTTAGGTCTTCTTTATTTTATTATTGATTTTATTTTATTTTATTTTATTTTATTTTATTTTATTTTATTTTATTTTATTTTATTTTATTTTATTGGAGTATTTATTAAATAAAGCATATTACAGTTCATCTGAAATATCAGCTCAGCTTTTCAGTAGTATCTCAAACACCATAGATGAAACATGTTTCTAATTCATAGTACGTTAGATCATGCTACACACGCTGTACTCTCAAACACAGCCTGCTACAAGTGTAGATGTTACTTTGCTCTTTCATATGCCCAGATGGTAATCTGTTTGCTTTGGGGTGAACTCACGTAATGAAGCATCTGGAGTTTAGAATGTTTTGATTTGCTTCACTAGTTTCACCAAGTTTTTACTATGTTACAAAATATTTAGTGCTAGAGCTCTTACCCTGAAAATAATGTTGCCAAAGGTTATGGAATTCATAAAAGTATTGGTACCTTTTTCCAGATTATAATTCTGCTAAAACTACTGCAAACCTTATGTGCAGGAACTCAGTTTCCCAATCTGAAGATGAATGTCATATGTTTTATAAACACAGTCCTCTGAAATGAATCAGGTCTTGAATCACCCATCAAGCTAAAAGTGCAAGGTCAAACAACACTTGGCTTAGTGTAAGAACATTCATATAAAGTTGATTTAGTTATAGTGACAGTTCCATATTCTCTTTTATATTGCAAAAAAGAAATCAATTACATTACAGGTAGATTACAGCTGTAAAGCATAGTAACTCATGTATGCATGCTGAAGATTTATAGATGTAATTCAGGAACTTGTTTCTGTATATGACTGTGAATAAGGATAAATCTGGGTGTGGAAGAGAAAGGCAGTCTCAGAGGCAATTTGATTTTGTTCCAGAGTTAGGCAGAGAAGCTTTAAGCGAAGAAGTTCTTTCACTGGTTCCCCCCCCTTTGGTAATCCCCATGGATTTTAGCAGCTCTAAGTCAAGCCATGTCACTGGAACTGAAATTGCTCTGTGTACCCCTGGCTAAAGACCATAGCATATTTTTTATCTCTGTCAGTTGAAGAAATTATGCAAAGCAACTTTGAGTAACAAACAAAAGATAAAACATGCTTACCCACCAAAGTTAACAAGCAGCGCCTTAACTCCAGGATTTATTTTCTCATTGTTGACTGTTATAGTGGTTTACTTTAGGTGGCATTGGAATGAAACTTTTTTTTATGAAACTTTTCCATAAGTTCTTGCAGTAAATTGTCCTTGGTTTTTAATGGAAAAAAACCCCGAAAATCTAAATACTCATTGTTCTGCAAGAAATAAGGATTATGTCACGGGAAACAATGATGTTTTAATAAAAAATAGAGACAGGACAGCTAAAGGGATGGGGGGCACATGAAAAACAGCAATTATAGCCACAAAGAAAATACAAGAGTACTGTTTGCCTTATTCTCATACAAATTAAAGTTTTTCTAGTACCTATTATTTTAATTTCTCGTGTCTTCCTATCTCAACAACTATCTGGTTGAAAAAGGAAACACTCTTGAATAAAGGGCTTATTACTTCAGTTTATCTTGTGACAAATCGTATTTGCTGAACTAGAAAGAAAAAATTATAAAACAGGCTGTTGCGACAGTTTAATACACATAGTATAATTCCATTAACTTTTTTTCTACCACAGAGCAATTTCTTTGAACTATCATGCAACAAAATAAAACAGTCTGTGAAAGACTGTATGATGGAAATCTACAGTTAAAAATGATGATTGAATGTTAAATGGTGTGAGTAGTGAGCCTTTTAGATATTCATATTGTCTTTGTCCTCTTCAGTGTGACATATTTAGACTTTGGTTTTATCTCTGCCAGTTTTGAATTGTTATGTAATGTAGTTTTATCAAGTCTTTGTTTCATATAAGACTGTGCATCTTCCCACTATTCATGGTAGAAAGAGATGATTTCCCCTGAGAGACTGATGTAATAATTCCTGGTATTTTAACTAGTTACTCCTAAATATATCCAAAATTAAACAAAATTATAGCAGTGGTTTACAGAACATTAGTCCATCATGAGGTATTCACAGCTATAAGAGAATATATTTGACAAGTGGTGGTGTTACAGTTTATTGGAAGGGAGATAATGATATTTCATTGCAAGAAATATTCAGAATATTTGGCTGTCCGTAGGGAATTCTTAACAGCTGTAATTTTGTCAATGAGTAACACACCAAGCAGTATTTCATTCACCATGCAAGGAAGTGGGATGTGTTGGTGAGAGATGTGAGTAGTAGGCACATACCTATTAGTTACCCTAATGTTTGGAATAGCACAGATAAAAATAAAAACCTAAAGATGGTAGATATATATTGATGAGACATTAACAAAACTGCCTTCTGGTTTTCCAGATACATGTAGGTTGATTTTGACAGGTGGTTGTAAACCCAAGGAGCGCTTTAGAGGTAGGAAGAGGAATCAAACCAACAATTGTGCTGTCTTCATGAAGAAGGCTCTTAATGGCAAAGAGAATGAGCACTGAAAGGAGACAGTGAGATGATTATGATTTTTTCAGGTGACACTTTGATATTTATCCTGTAGTGAAGGTTTTCTGCTTTCATTACTTGATAATTTTGAATTTTGTTTGCAAGATTTTAATAGTGACTAAACATTGTGACTTTCATTGGAAAATTAGTAAATTTTAAAGTCATAGAAAATAAGTGTTTGGAAGTAATAATTTTATAAACACCATCAGCTTTTTCACATCACTTTTGTCTGTAATATTTCTTAAATATTAGTCTTAGTAAACATTCATTCTAATTGAAGGTTATATGATGATGAAACATGAAGACAATGACAGAATTTAATTATTTTATTGCAGAATGCTTCCATATTTTGACTCTGAAAAAAGTATCAATAAATTTATATGGGCTTTGTGGAAACAAAATGAGATATTATTTTGGCTTCAAAAATCTCATGCATAATCGTTAAAATAGGAAGTTTAGTAACAGAAGATTATATAAATCTTGAGAATATTTAAAAAGGGAACTTTTTTTGCAGTTTCATCATGATTTTAAACCTAAAAATATTGTCTTTGTTCACTTTTGGTCAGTTCTGATACCTGAAATAAAGTGATGAGCAATGTGTATTTTAGATCAGCTATGAACCCCAAATATGAACCCCAAAATATATCCAGTTTATAATGTTTAAATAGTAGAAATTATTGAAAATATCATCGAAGATGAGATGGAGGGGTTCTTGAGAGTACATTATCTACTGACCTTCCCCAGTGACACCTTCTGGCTGTATATGTGTGATTTCTGATAGGTATTTACCCATGTTGCACAATGACAGAAATATTGGATGTTCCACAGCTCCCGTAGATATTTTATTTCAGTGCTAAATCATCCTTAGGATTTTTCCATTGAAATTTGATATACTTTTCCACAATTTAAACTCAATAGTTCCAGCTGTGTCAACCTTAAGATCTGATTTTGTTATTACCAGAGTTTCTTGTTTAGGATCTGAAATGCTGAAGTGCAACTACATATCTACAGAAGATATTATGCCCGTTCAGTCCAAATAGGAAGCGGATATTTCGGTGTAATATCTACTCTCACAAAGCTATACTTCCTTTGCGTCTCTCTGAAGCTCGTCTTAGGGAGAGTGGAATGAAATCAAGAGAATAAACAGGAGCCTGTGGGTTACAGTGGTCTGGCACAACTTAGCAATTGTACTGAAAGCAACAATTTTTTGAAAGGTTTTGCCACCTGTTCCTAGTGCTGACTCTCAAAGGTCTTTTTTTGAAGTCTTCAGTGTGCAGCAAATATTTTTTAATTAATTTCTTCAATACTAAGCCTCTGAGATTTGTTTTCAGAAAAAGTGTGATATCTGTGTCTTACATGGTTTATTTTTTTTTTATTAACTAGTTCATTTCAGTTAAAAAAAAAAAGTCTCTAAACTTAATATGTATGTACTGTAAGAAATCTAAAATGTGTTGAACCTAAAAAAAAAAAAAAACCACCAAAACCACAACAAAAACAAAAAAAAATCAAAGTGAAACAAAACTCCCCCCCCCAAAAAAAACCAAAAAAAAGGAAAAACCCAACTAAAAAACAACAACAACAAAATACCCCTCACTTAAGTTTATGTGAAATGTTCTTGTCTTCAAATCATTAATGGTTGACAAGAAACATACATTATAAGGTAATGTTTTGAGCTAGGAGAGAATTAAAAAACAGCTATTCCTTTTCTCTGTACATGTTGGGTAGCAGCTCTTTGGAATTCTGTAAAAATCCTGAACTGTGATTTAATCTAAATATATATATATATATATATATATATATATATATTTTAAAGAATTTTTTTTTTTTATGCTTTGAATCCTTTTTTTAATTTAATTTAAAATTAGTTAATTATATTTTCAAGATACAATCTGAGGGATCTTCTTTCTTCTGATGTAGATGTAGGTCATCATTCTGTAAATCTGACGTATTTTTTTTCTGCACTTTAAGCAGTCATTTTTTTGTGTTTCAACATTTAGCTCTGTGGCATTTAATTTTTTAAATGTAGGTCAATGTGGATCACATGACTTATTTTCATGATGCTCATATTTATTATCTGATCTTAGGACAGCCTGTCTAAGTATATTTCATATGTTTGTCATGTGGCTGAAAAAAATCCAATAAAATTGCTCTCTAGGACTCCCAGATTGTGTACTCTGAGGGATACACAATACTTTTGAATCCAATGTGATTGCCTTTTTTCCCCATATGTACATGCACTGGCACTGACTATCCTCTTCTGTTTCCACAGCTTGTGTAAGCTTGTGTGTTTCCCCAGCATCAACTCTGTACCATTCACAGAGCGGCTAGGGGCCAAAGGCATCTTGTTTTAAGGTGAGATACCAGAGATATTCTGCAGCTGGTCTAACTGTTTAGTTTCTCTGTGTCTCTCCTGTTAGACAATCACTTATCTTTAAAGGGACTATTTCTTGCCACAGAAAAATTTTCCTTCTCTAATAGCCTCTTTTATTGACCTCATTGAATTCCCAATGAGGTCTTAATACCAACAACCCTCTAGTCCTCTCCTACCACTTAAGTTTTACCCTCAGAAATAATGAAATAATGAGATGGAGATGTTATCAACATTTGGCAGTTTGACCCTTGATTTTTCTAATAAAGGGGATTTTGATGTTGATATTCCATTTTGCTGCTACATTTTGATGAGGAATCGCAGAATCCTGAAATGGTTCAGGGTGAAAGGGCCCACAGCAGGTCATCTGGTCCAACATATCTGCTCAAGCAGGGTAATCCCAGAGCACACGGCACAGGATTTCTTCTAGACTTTTTAATATCTGCAGTGAGAAACACTTGGCACCCTCTCTGGACAATCTGTTCCAGAGCTTGGTCACACACACAGGAGAGTTCCTCCTCATATTCACGTGGAACTTCCTGAGCATCCATTTCTTCCTGGTTAGATCTGATATTTAAATATCCTTTGAAGATTATCTAGAATATAAAGCAGAGTTCAGAGTTTAATTCTTTCACCCTCCAAAGACTCACGGTCATCTTTATTTTAGGTTTGTTGTGTGTCCAACCAACGGTGAAGGGAAACAACTACAGTACTTAAAATATTTCCCTTTGGCTTCAGCATAAACAAAATGGAAAAAAAAAAAATGCATGATGAATTGGCTTATTTGTGGAATTGTTTGTTTGGTTTTTAATTATTTTGCTGTTTGTGGGGGTTTTTTTTCTTCTAATTCCATTCCATTTTGTGTTAACTCTGAGAAAGATTCAAGAGAAAAGAAAATGCAAAATCAATACTTTCAATTCTCTAGGAAGAGAAAACATGAAAAGAAAAAAAAAAAAAAATTGCTGTGAGTTTAAATAAATTTTCCATTTTGTCTGGAAATTATCTCCTAGGGAGATAATAGAGTATTGATGGAAATGTCATGCCAAAACTATAGCTTTGTTGAGTACTCAACCCAACTTCTTTTCTAGGGAAATGTTTGTGTTTACTGCAGACAGTACCAGACCCTGGAGTGCCGACAGCTCATTGCTGCCTTTCAATACGGCTTCTGCAAATTGCATAAATTCCTTGTGTTACAGGTGTACTCTGCAATTCAGCTATTAGACCATTTACCTTGTCCATTATAAACCACAAAGTATAATATAAAATGATTGAATTAACTCACATATTTGTATGCCACATAACAGGCTGATTGAATGAGAGTTAGATAAATCACCATATTTTATAATGAAATTTGCCTTTACCTGTGATATACAATATTTCCTGTAACTGCTGTACGTATATATTATGTCCTAAGAATATTTAAAATAATATTCTTATTTCATTTTTATATCTTGTTTTTCAGTTTACACAATGATCTCAATCAGATCACAATATATTTTATGTAGACATGCAAAGCCATCTTTTTCAGGCATTGGGAAAGGTCTTGGAGAAGTAATTTGTATATGGCAGGAAGAATAACAATGCTGTTATTTTGATTGTTTTTTCTGAAAAGCTTGTGTGGGATGTGTCAATTAAAAGATTTTGTAACATTCTTTTCACTAATTTTGAAATAGCACAGTAATTATCAGTTTTTTTATCAGTGCAATTCTTGATTATAAAACAATCTGTGTTTCTTTCAGGCATGGCATATATGTGATTAAGAATGTTTTTAACTCCTCAGTCTTCACTGTGTAAGACAGGTGTTACTTCATCTGCCCCATTAAAATAAATGGAAAGTTCAGATTTTAATTCAATATGGAAAGACATTCTAGAATCCTCTTTTCTTACTGTAGAGTTGAAGACATTGATGGAGAAATCTGTGGAGGTCCCAAGTTCTATCACCAGCACAGAAAAACAGTTAATCCTACTGTTGAAGTGATTTTTTTTTTTCCTTTGTCTCTGTTCAGGTTTAATACTTAGTCAGTTTCACCATCAGACCCTCCATTAAATGTCTCTCTATCCTACCACAGGCACCACAGTTGCCTGCTTTGCTTGAGTGCCAGTGAGTGCACGCTATTTTTTGGCTTTATTCGGTGGTTTCAATTGCCTCTAACCCTATTTACCTTAGAAGACACATTTATGGCTCTAAGAATGTTATCTCTTCTTGTTTGGATAGAAGATAAGTATGATTTAAAAATGTCTCAAGGAATTTTCCTTGAAAGTATCAGTATCGCCATTTCAAAAAGCTCTGTTCAACTGATGACTAAATAGCTTTTTTTTTTCCTTTTTTTTCCTTTCTTTTTTTTTTTTTTTTTTTTTTTTTTTTTTTTCTTTTTCATTAAGTGAGCAGTGGAGCTGGAAAACTTGGCAGCAAACTCCTCTGTTTTTCCTGCTTGCATCTATGGAACCTGGTTTGCAAGGTAAATGTTCCATTTTAATTGACTGCAGTTGTATGATACTAAAATTTCAAATGTCTAAAATGACTTTGTAGGTTTTAAAGAAAATACCCTAGCTTAGTGTTTCACCTACACTTTTAGCAGAGAATTGTATTAAAATACTTTTACAACTTAAAATAAATGCAATTATTTCTTTGGATTTATTAACAAATAAACCTCACTCTCAAGAAGAAAGGAAAAGTATGGCAAGATCTAAGTTATTTTTGAGTTTCTGTGTTATTTCTACAATATCTCCATCAATCTGAGTGGGAAAAAAACAGATTAATATGAATGCATTTATTGTGTCAATATGTATTCTCTGTATTCTTTGTTTATTGGGGATGTTATGTTTATTCATGATGTATTAGAAGGAAGACTGAAGGTGGTTCTTGAGACTCCTGGCCTTTGCAATTTTCATTGCTGTACAGTTTTTAAAATAAGAGATTCTGATTCTTGCTCTTAAACATAGCTTTTAACAATGATATCTGAAAGTTAATCATGTTATATATTTGAAAAATCTAGTTTTCTAGAGTTCAGAATACCTCAGGGAAGCTGTCTTGTTTTGTTATCATGATTTTATTTTAATTAATTACTGTGGAAGGATGAAGACTGATGTTTATACCAGAAAAAATTATGTTACCAAGAAAATATTAACCTGAATACCTTCCTCAGCTTTTGTTAAGGGTCTAGGCTTAATATTACTACTTCCTTTGATACTTTTCTTGTCTCATCCCCAAATTTTATCTTTGAAGTTGTCTTAGTTGTCTTTAGGACTTTTTGACATTGAAATGGCCATTTTTGCTCTTTTAGATGTTGAAAGAAAATTTTCAAAGTATGCCCTCTTATATGTGGTAAAGAATTCAACAAGTTATGCAAAAGCTGCTCCAAATTTTTGCTGGGGATAAGAATTACCACCTCTTGACAGAAATGCCACTAGGAGCCCTTGTATGTTCAAGGTGGAAAATTGAGCTTTTTGAAAAATAAAATCAGCAGCTTTCCCAGCACCTGGAATGGGGGAGTAAATGTTCCACTCTTCAGCATTTGGTTAACAAGCTGATCCCCATGGCTGTGCATTTTAATATATTGTATTTCTTAAGAAGGGAGAGAAAAATAAGTGACTCAGTCTTTGCTTGAGTGAAACCCTCCTATGAGATGGTGGGTGGTGATTATAAAAAGAAAAGCAGCAGCATTTCTTTCAGGGCTCCTTCTGAGCATGGAAGACATATGTAAATACATTTATATATATATATATATATAAAAGAAGTGGCTAGCCAGTTTTATCAGCTCTCTTTTTATTACTAGGAAATGGCAGAGAATTTCCAGCTTTTAGGAATAACCCAAACACAATGATTTTCCATGCAGATAGTAAGGCATTTTATAATCAGATTTGTCAGAAAAGAGTGGGTGATACTACATTTCAAAGTGGTGCTCATGCAATTCCCCAAATGTCATGTTGTGGTACATAGGTTTCCTCTATCTTGAGTTTGCAAAGCCAGCAGAAGTGGGAAAAACACTAACAGTCAGAAGTCTGATGGCTAAAGCGATCATTTTACAAGGGTTTAATCACAATTTCCATTATTATATTGCGCTGTGTTTAATGGAAAATTAAGAATGCATTTAAACACTTGCAGAATTGGGATACATTTTGATGAATGACAGCAAAAGAACTGAAAATGAAAATGATGAATAGAATTTCCAAAGCATCTATAGGTGACAAAACAGCAGTCTTAAGGTGCTCTTTCTGCATCACTTATGATAATTTTGTAGCTTATGTAAAATAAAAATTACAAAACATAATAAAATCTTATTTAGTTTTAGTTCTTAAAACTAATTGACAAAGAACATTTAATTTTCTTCCAAAATACTTTTATGACTTTTTATGCACAATAACCATTTCTGACTTACTGGGCTTCCTTTGACTGTATGTATAATTAAATCTGAAGGTGCCATTGATTCTAATGACTTTTTTGCAATATTTTGGTATTGGCATTTCAATAGCAAAACACCAATTTCAATTTGAAGTTAGCAGTAAGTCACTGCCAATAAGAATAGACTAATATATCTTTATGATGATGAGCTTGTATGGGATAATGAGATGTTTTTAATCAAACAAAAGGATAGGTTCAGTAATTTGAAATTCTATTTTTAAAAAAGGTTTGGAGAACTATTGGAAGTAATTTGTCCTTCACTCTGTCTTTTGTTTTCTTCCTTCTGAAAAGATTCATTACTGCCTATTTGGCTTGTTTTCCTAACATTCTTGTCGTGAATTTGGGATGCATAGTGCATAACATCTGTGAATTTCCATAAAATGATGCTGTGAGAGTTTTCTCTATACTTTCCATTTGATGTTAAAAACCTCCCTGAGTAGGTTTAGGCATCTCAAGAATGTTTCTGTCTTTATTGATCTAGATTATACTAAACGCTGATGTAAAGCATAATACCGTAGGTGTAATGACTCTTTCTAGTTCAGAAAAAAAGGAGGGGAAAAAAAAAAACGTTACTTCATACATGCATGTCAATACATATGTACACCTTTTCAAAAGAGAAAAGAGAACATTTTTTGAAAAACTGATTTTTTGCATGAGTAAATATACATTTTTGTGCCTGGAACATTTCAAATAAAGTAAAATTTGATGAGAGGTGGGGCTATCTAACCATGGTTGTTGTTGATGGTGTGTTTTTGCAGGCAGATTAACTTAGTTTCCTTCCCTAGGTGGCCAGCACTACTGTAAGAACTGATTTGTCGTGACAGATAATTTTATATTTATATTACCAGATGTAGCTAAACTTTGCATCAGTGCAGTACTTGTATAGAAATAACTTGCTACCAGTTCCAAAATCTTCTATATTGACTCATATTTCTAACACTTAAATCTCTACATTTTTTTTAATAAATGCCCTGAATTTGATGAATTTGTGCCTACATATTGAGGAAAATATGTGTCTCTTGGAGGAGAACACAAAAGGTTCTGGATGAGTGTATTTTTTTTTTCTTTGCTCTTTACTCTACAAATCTAGGTTATTAAAAGTACTTATCCAGGGTAATAAAATTAGTAAAGGTTTCTCATAGTTCTCACTGTTACCACATCTGCATGCCTGAAAATAAACAAAGGCTATCAATTCTTTGCTTTTGAGACCAGAAGCTGCTATTCTTCAATTAGAAAGAAATAATTGGATAGTTGTGCTGAATTTACGAGAAATATATACACGTTATTTTGTAAATAAAAAGAGTAAATCCCTTCAGGTTTAAAAGAATTATTTTAATCCACATGTTCAAATGTTTTCTGAGAATTCAGTCTAGTACCTTCAAAAGTAAAAGATGGCTTCAGACAGTCAGATTATACAGCCAGGAGGGGTCTGATATTCACTAAGTTCTGACCATTTCTTTTATGAAATTCAGGCTTCATCTGAATTCAAAATGCATACCCAAAAAGTCACTTAGAGACATCTTTGCTTATACTGGAGATGCAAAACCTGCTGATTCTTGGAACTGTTAGAATAAATTAAAACAATCTTTTTCAGTTTTTTGTGTGTGCTGTAACATTTTGAGTTGTACAGGGTATTATACTCCAAATTACACTTGGACTTTAAATAAGTGTTAGGATTTATTTGCGAGTCCTTAAGTTTACTGAGTCTTGATTTTCCAGATAAAAGTCAGAAATATGCTTTAGACCATGGACTTTAGGCATCCCCATTCCAATATGATCAACAGATGTTTAAAATTGATAGAAAGCAAACAAGGCCTTTCTTTGGAGAGATGTGTTTCATCCAATGCAAACATTCCAGTTTCTTCCCTGGTCTCTCCAAACATCCAGTGATGTTTACATTTGCAGGGTACTAGCATTGTTTAAGGGAAAATAGAAACTTAGCCTCAGTATTCTTTGTTTCAGAAAAGTCAAGCAGAGCTGAACAAAAATCTTAGAGAAGCAATCTGCTGAAAAAAGTAAAGTTAAAATCCACCCATAAAAAAGATGTTTTCTTTATGCCTGAAAATGTAGCAAAGATTTGTTATTCAACTACTCTGAAGACCCTTCTTATGTTTTGCAGAAGATAAAGACACCTTAAGAAAAGATAGAAGATCTGCTGTCACCTTTTAGCAGCAATGTCAATATGCTTCCATTTTCTTCTTAAGGAATGCTTCATTTTAGATTGTGTATCTTGGTTGAAACAGTTAATTCAGTCCTTCCTGATTTTCCTTTGTGCCTCACTCACAGTCCTACAGTGCATCCATAATACTTTCTGGTTTCATTTTTATCATTGCAGCCCAATCTTTGGTATGGAATTTTGAAATGAGAGCTCATCATAATAAAATACTGTGCTGCATTTCATTAATCAGAAAGTATATGAGCAGGAAAAGAGGCAATAACTTTGTGTACTATTACTGTCAATATAGGGGTGACACCAGAGCTAAAATAAAAAGGTAAAAGGAAACTTTACCAAGATAATATATATAACTCTCCAAAACTGAGCGGGTTGGTTTATTTTTATGTTGGAAGGAGAATGTAAGTGCCTAAAATTGGTCTTCAATTCCTGACTGGCATAAGCCATGCAAAACCAAGCCATAACCTTGACAATCTTTAATGTCCCTTCCAACCTAGGCCATCCTATGAATCTGTGATTAATAAGTAAATAAATAAATAAATATCTTGCATAACAATGGCCTACTGATATACAGATTTTTAATAACTATATATCTGACCATAGTTTGACACCTGATATTATTTTACATAATCTCTTTTTTTTTTTAATGTAGCTGTGTATTCTGGTGTATGATTTTCAGTACCACTAGGGATTGTATAGAAGCTTTAATCATGAAGATTTAGTCTCAATATTGAAAAACAAGTTTCAGAGGTTTGTTTAATCCTTGTTTAATGTCTCATTATGCACTAAACAAGGATTAAATACTTTACTTATTTAAATCATCCTTAGACTAGGAAAGAGGACTCACAACACCTTTAAATCCAATCATGAAGGCGACTGCCTTCTGCCTCATTTAAGTCATGTGCAGTGGACTTTTTGCCAGGGAATATTCAATAACAGGAGCCTTCAGGCCTGAAAGTCCAAAACTACAGGATGTAGAAAAGCTACCGTCAAGTGAGAGATGGTGAGGAGCTGTGCCAGCTTCCTGGGTAAGCCTTGCCTCAAATCTGTTAAAAAACCCTTGAGTATGCAAGGAAGAACCGTTGACCCAGTCGTGTGAATGAGAACAGCTGCAGGTCAATAGAAACTTTCACATAATGCAATGCGACATGTCTTGAGAAAGCACTTTAGGAGAGACGCCTCTCTGGAGCATGGAAAAGGAGCTAAGTGTATTCAAAACATAGAAAATTATATTTTCTGCAACAGTCTTTTGGAAGTGTTGTCAATCTAAATATTAAACCAGAAAATTCTAATGTCATCACATTCTTATGCTTAAAAGATGAAGGATGAAGAATTAATATGGAATAATGGAAAATATATCATCTCAGTAAAATATAAGTAATTTAATGAAAATTTGGAGGTAAAGGAGCATCATTTTCCTTTCTTTATATATAAATAAAAGGCTAAGAAAGACTATCTTCGAATTTCAGAGAGGGACATCAAGATTTTGCCAAAATTACTCTTGCATTTGTTAGTTTGTTTAGCTAGAGTATTTGAATCTGCTATTCTGAATTCTATACTCAATCTGGTATTCTGTCTCTGAAGCACACTGACACTACTTGAAGACATTATTTGAATTGAGTCTAGTAAGAAGAGAGAAGAAATTGGTGCTAAATTCTTTTTTTCCACACATAAAGCTGTTTCTTCCTGTGCAAATGTGAGTATACATTTGAAATCTGTCTCTGAAATCATTTCTCTACAAAATTTGGCAGTCTAATAGGAAATAAATAATTTGGAAACAATTGCACAAAATCAGAACAGATTTAATTTAAAGATTCCAAGAAATTTATTCCAAGAAATCTCATACCATTTATTTAAATGCATTCACTCTAAAAATAGTCATTTACATTAAGCAGAAAGCAGTCACCATCTCATTTCCTTGATGTCTTGTTAGCCAAGAATATCAGTGCCTCTGTTGGACATAGAGATTCATTTGGAAGATGGGGTGAATAGAGAACAGGGTATAAACCAAGAACTGTGTTATTTTAGTTTTCCTTTGGACACTAGGGTTTTGGAATGGGATGATCTTTAAGGACCCTTCCAGCTGACATTTTTCTATGATACTGTGATTACAAGAGTGATTCCTTTCAGGATTAAAGACTCAATGGGACAAAGCAGACTATTTCTGCAGTATTCACCCATATATGAAAATTTGCCATTTTCATTAAAGTCAAATTTGTCATGAAAATCAAATCCTTAGTTAATGTAAATCATGTTATCTCTGAAATTATATTAATTTACAAGAAATTATGAGAACCCTTAGACCTATTTTGGAAATTCTGTTGACTCTATATTGAAGCTCTTGGAAGAAATATTTTGAAATATTTTTGATGAACAACTTCATAGAAACTGCTGCATTTATTCATTTGAAAATTTTCAGAGTGAAGATATTCATGGGGATTTTTTGTTCCTGTGACATAGTATTTAATTTTGCTTTGCCTAAATAAAGAATAACAGACATCAAAATTCAGGAGAAGCTTGTTGCATGCAGTAGCATCGTTCACATAGTA
Organism: Tachycineta bicolor; assembly: GCA_025960845.1. Taxonomy (NCBI): domain Eukaryota; kingdom Metazoa; phylum Chordata; class Aves; order Passeriformes; family Hirundinidae; genus Tachycineta; species Tachycineta bicolor. Next base: position 1,986,607 of record JANEHK010000059.1, on the reverse strand, counting down.
TCCAAGAACCAAAAATACATCTATTAATTTCTTTGCAAAATATTAGGATTGTCTACCCTGTGCTATTGAATCAATAATTATTTAACAAATGTTATGAAGAGAGAGGAAAAAAATGTGACAGCTATATTGTCCTTACTTTAAAAATCAGTATTTACAATATCCTTAGAAAGCTAACAGCTATTTAAATCTTATAAAAAGTAGAACAAAACAAAACAAAACAAAACAAAAAAAACCCCAAAAATTAAAAAACCCACAAACAAACAAAAAGACAACCTCCCCCCTCCAAAAAAAAAAAAAAAAAAAAAAAAAAATAAAGCCCCCCCAAAACCAAAATCAAACTAAAACTAAATGTATAAAATCCATTTATTTTCCTGAAAAAATCCTAGTAGACCCCTAACGGTATATAGTGAAGGGAACTGTGGACACAAAACCTAAAATTAGGTAAACATCTTATGTCTGTGTGTTTCTGTACAGTTCACAGAATACTTTCCAAATATTTGGTGCTATGTTTTTATTAATTACGGCATTTGCACTAAATGTTTTCTTTTAAAATCATAATTCAAGACAAGTCAGGTGACAATCCTGACTCAATCCTCAATGACTGTCGCCACCAGGCTTCTGGGTAGTAGTGACATACTGAGCCACTGAATTTACTGGTATGGTCAGGTACTGATAAAATTGTGCTTATCTTATACACTGTCTAATTTTTCTTTTGCTTCATTTGTCCTCTCTAGTTTGAAAACCGCTCTTATTTTTAGGAAAGATTTATTTTTAATGATGGAGTTTCCTCATTGCATCTCAAAATATCACAATTGATCACATCCAGATTTATCTGTCTAGCTACTTTGTGCTATTTACAGTGTACCTCTTTCCCACATTTTCCATGAACCACCCTTTAAAGTAAAGTTGCCCTTCATAACTGGACAACTGACTCCTTGTGAAGCAGGCCTCCTTTTGATGAAAAGAGAATCATGGCATTTATAACTGTAATCAAAAGTTTTCAAGGAATCTGTGGTGTTTGAAATAGCAACTGGACCCAAGGCATACACTATAATCAGAGAATCAGCATAGAGTCATAGAATGGTTTTGGTTGGAAAGGATTTTAAAGATCTCTAGTTCCAATCCTGTGAGTGGGATTCCACTTACTAGATCAGGTTGCTCAAAGCCCCATTCAACCTGACCTTGAATAATTCCAGGCATGAGGCATCTGCAGTTTCTCAGGGCAACCTTTTCCACTGCTTTACCACCCCCACTGTAAAGGATTTCTTCCTAAAATCAAACCTAAACCTTCCTTCTTTCAGATTAAAGACATTACCCCTTGTCCTATCACTGTGTGCCCTTGTGAAAAACCATGCATTTGTGCAATGCAATGGTAAAATGATACAGAACAGGGGGAAAAAAAAAAAAATTATAGTCCCAGAAGGTAGTGAGATCATACATTTTACGCTTGGATAACCCTGGGGAAAAAAAAATACTTTCAACACATCTAGGTGCAGAGGCTAAAAAGGCTGCATACCACCCCGAAATTACGTCAGTGAAGGGGAAAGTGAGCAGAATTTTTAAATGAGGGTAAAAGAAAGAAAACAGTTTATAGAGGAAATGTGGAATCAAGTTGTAGTATAAAGGAAATGCCAGTGGGGTTCCAGTGAGAGTAAATTTTGGCAAAATTGACCAAAATGACAGGTTGATAAACCTGAAAAGTAAATCTCTCAGAGGAAAAAAACTTTTGAACTTTGAGTGGAAACCATTCTGATTAATTTGTACTGATGATTCTGATCCATTTGTATTAAGATTCTAATTCTAACTATGTAAAATTCCTTCACATTATTTAAACTGTATAGCGATGAAGGCTACTCCATACTTTGGGTGTGAAGAGCTTACAATTTTTAAGCTGTAAATAATGTGATGAGATAATATTCTAGCTTCATTTAACCGTATTACAGAGCTCCTCAGCTCTGTGGAGCATGTTTATGGGAATTCATTTTAAAAAACTGATATGCAATGTGCAGAAACAAAATAAAATAGTTACTGTTGCTGTTGTTAGCAAAATGTATATTTTGTGTGTAGCAGCAGGTAGATGGATAATGGTTAGCAGAACTGTGTCCTGTGGAGAAAGACACATTTTCTGGGTCACTAAATAGGCAGCTCACTCAGTTTAAGTAAAAAAGTAATTGAAGGGTAGAAGATTTACAGTGACAGTTGATTGGAGATTCTAGTTCACTAAATAAAACACAAGTTTTGGTAGTCAGAAAAGGTCTTTTCTTCCTTTATGAGCTGATCAGGTTCTGGGATGTTCCCCTGCTGTTTGAATTCCAGTTTTTGCCTTAAGTTCATTTTTCCCTCAGTGCACAGACAATTTCTGTAGTAGTCTGTATGTCTGTCAAATAAGGAGATGCTGTGAAGGCTGTCACATTCCATTTCTCATTTCTTTCCCTTTAGTTACCAAAAAAACCCCCAAAATTTCAATGCTGGATTATGTGAAGCCTTGAACACAACCAATATTTCTCTGAGAGTGGCCGAGACCAGCATTGGGTACTGCAAGCCCGAAAGCATTGTTTTTTTCTGTCTTCAGCAATGAATGTAACAGCTTAATTTCAAAGCAGATGTGACTAAAGTTGATGTCCCTGAAGGACTCTGTCATAGAGCTGTGTCTGACCTGTTGAGTCTGGATGGAGGCATTGCACTTGTGCACCTGTCCAACTCACCTTGGAGACACATATGGAAGATTGGGTTTGTACCTGTAAGCAAATGAGTGACAGCCAAATGTGAGCTTGGGTTCCCAAAAACAACTACCAAAACACCAGCAGAGACTGGTGTGAATCTTGCCTAAAGACTGAAAAAGAAAATTGTAAGTTCAGTTTCACAGATCAGAGGAAGATTGTTTCATTTTCAACAAGATGAGGGTTTTGTTTCCAAGGTGCTGTCTTTTTCTGGAGATTGCTGCATAAAGGAAAAAGCTAAGTATTTCAGAGGAAAACCCACATAAGTAGTTAAGATGACATTAGTATAAGTTCTCTCTTTACTGCAATACCTAGTGTCTTCCTTCAATTAAAGTACCATGCTTACCTTACATAATCTTCTGATGTTATAATTCCAGTTAAAATGCTGGGATTTTTACCTCCACTCTTGAATTAGCATTGTGATACATTCAGGATACTCAATAAGAAAAATTGTACTGGAATAATAAGAAAAATTGTGTAATTTCTGAAATATTCATTTAGCAGAGCAATGAATTTTGAATTAATGCCTGTAGTTAGATATTTGTCATGGGTTGGCACAGATTGGTTTCTAGATATGGAGACATGTGGAATGTATTTCCCGGTCAGGACTTGGGAATTGCTTTAGAAAGGGCAGGGACCTTTCAGAAGGTTAGTTTGGGATATTTGCATCTGTTTTGACCACTGAGAATGTCAAATACGACTTTGGGTTGTACCCATATAAACCCTGATTTCCGGCAGGTCATTCCTTTTTCCTTTTGCCAGAAAGAGAAAGGTAGCATCACGTGGCAGCCGGGGGTCGACCGGGCCCCGCCAGCCTGGCTGGGCCATTGGGTCTCGGCTGACCCGGGCCCAGAGGAGCGGCCCTGGCTGGGCCGTGCCTCCGGGCCGCATCTGCTGCCAGCTACGGGCCTGGCTGGGCCAAGGCCTGCCCCTGTTTAAACTGAAGGGTGGGCAAAAAAGGCTTCTATGATCCTGCCTGTTTTGCTTTGGTTTTTGTTTTTTCATTCTGGACTGCCTGGGTGCTCTAATCTCTGATTTTTCAGTGTGATTTCTTCCCCACCCACCCTCACCAGAGAGATAGAGAGTGAGCGAGACAGAGAGAGAGAGAGAGAGAGAGAGAGACAGACGCACACACTCTGGGCAGTTTTAAGCCTTTCCTGGCAACATGAATCTTCCAAAGCCTAACCCTTCCCTGAGAGGGACAGAGTGAACATAGAGAAGAAACAGCATGAAGTCAGTGGAGCGAGAGTGAAAAGACTCTTGGAGCAGAGGGTTGAGCAGTTTGTTGTTCCATCTTTATTGAGCCAGAGAAATGAACTCTATATTTCTATATTTAGATTATCCCTTTAAATCATGGGAAAGATATGCATTTAGGGAGATGATTGCTTAGATTTGAGTGTGGATTTGAGCAAAGGTGTTTGTGAAGGACTAAATGATATTAATCCTACAAGATGCTTAAACAGAGATAGAGATGAGAAGTCCTCTGTGCCAGTGAAGAAGTGAAAAGATATCTCTGTACCTTGAGATGAAGAATCCTTCCCCTTTGGAGTTATCAATCTTTAAACTGTGGTACCCCAGTATGCAAAAGTCTAAGACCCATGACCCATAAGCAGCCTGGGAACCTGCTAATGGGAGGGTCACAAAGGCAGGTTTCTCTGGGCAGTTGTTTTTGTGACACTTAAAAAACCCACAAGAGAACTGTTCTAGGTTGTCAGTGGGATCCATGACTCTAAGAGAGACTCCTCTCCTAAAGACTGGTCAAAGACTATTTTCAAAAATGGAAATCACAAGTTTTGTCTCTTTATATTGTTTTGTAGGAAAGTGAACAGTTTGTAGGGGGAGGGAAGTGTGTTTTTAGAGTTTCATTTTGGTTTTTTTTAGTTTTTTTCCCCACCTTTCTTTTCCCATTCATTTAGTGTGTGTTAATAAAACTATTTGCTAATTTTTAAGCTTGAGCTTGCTTTGCTTTTTCCCTAATCTTTCTCCCACAAAAAGAGAAAGAACACTAGGACCACTACACTAAATTTGGTAACCAGAATTTAGTGAACGTGAAACCACTGCAATGTTTTTGCCCTTGAAGACACTCTTTTAATGGGGTCTTTCAAAGTAAGCAGATGGCACGTTTGAATATATTTAATGTTTTTAAATAATTTATCCTTTCTTTTTGAGATGGTTCTCAGATCTTAAGTGCATACAAAAATAATGTTAAAAAACCACAAACAAACAAGCAAACAAAAAACACCCACTAAATTACCAGGGTAGTTTTGTTTGGTAAAATGTATCTAGTTTAACTATTGCATCCCATGAATGCAAGCTTTATTTTCAGTTGAAATCAAGACTGAAAAGTAAAAGCTTTACATTTTTGTAGTTTTTAAAGGATACAGAGGATTAGACAAGTGTAAGGCTTTTATGAGCCTTCTAACTGTCTTATTAGGTAATGGAAACACCACTGAGGATAGAGTGTCCTACGGAGTTTTAGTCCTTATACTCATATATAAACTATATTTGTTGTATATATGAAAAGCGATAAAAAACTTACTCTGTTTTGAAATTACAATCCGCTGGGGGAAAAAAACCCACCCCTTGTTTTGTATATTTTCCAGGTATTCTTCTGTCCCTGATACACACTTTTTAAAGAGCATTTACTGCAGTCGAATCTTCAAATGTTTATTCATCTAAACTATAAACAAAAACATTCAAAGGAGACCTTTCAAAAATTCAAGAGAATCTGAAAGTAATTTGAGGTAAACCCTTAGTTAGGTATCGATGTTTCTGTCTAACTAGGGAATCTCTGCTGAACTCCATAAGGCAGTTCTGCACAGTTCTGGAAGTGGTACAAAGGACTGAGTGATTTTGCTTCCCTTCTTCTCCCAGGTAATAGTAGAAGGTTTCTTCTTTGGTCTTCAACCTTCATTAATGCATTGTTTTGTATAAGCACTCAGGAATACCATAACACAATTGCCAAACCTGTAGTTTATATCATGCTACCACTATAGATTATGTGATACCATTTTTTATCTTCAAGAAGTGTCACAAAAATCTACTGACAGGACCTATTATGTAGATAGACCTTAAACATTAGGATTTGGTTAGGTTTTTTGGGCTTGTTTGTTTGTTTTGTGGGTTTGGGGTTTTTTTGTTTTAGGGTTTTTTTTGTTTTAGGGTGTTTTTGGTTTGTTTTTTTCTTGTTGTTTAAATGCTGTGTGGACAGACAAAGACTGACAGAGATTGATGAACTTTGAAACACCAATACTGGGGGAATTTTTTTTTTTTTAATTTTTTTTTTTTTTTATATATATATATATATATATATATATATATTTTTTTTTACAACAGGAATTCATTATTTTGTGACTAGTGTTAGCCAAATTAAGTATGCAAGAACTGATCCACCATAAAACCATCCTGGAGGTCACATTAATTCTTTTTATGGCAGCATAAAAATGAAAGTTTGCAATAAAAGTTTCCAAATGAAACCTTTTAAAGCTTTCAGAAAAAAAGACAGAAAGTGTTTTCAACAAGTACTTGGTTTAAAGCAAACTAAATAGACCATAGTTTAAAAATTAATCTCTAGAAAAATGCTCTGTTTTGAACATATTTACTTCTAAAAATAAAACTGCAGGAGCCTGCAGGAGAAAATAAAATTTATAGTTGAAAAGAGGACTCATATTGCAATTTCTTTGGCATTATTTAATTCATACATGATGGAACCATTTTGCAGAACCAAAAATGAATTCATAAAACATCTATATCACTGAATTCTCTCTTATTAGAAACAGGACCAAAATTCATTTGTGTGAGCAATTTTTTATCAGTCAGATGAAATGAGCTTTCTCTTGTTTGTTTGTTTGTTTGTTTGAAGTAATTAACATGTGTTAGTTAGCTTGGATAAAAACATGTCTTAGCTCCTATCAGAGTTTTGCAAGGGGATTATTATGTTCCCTCTCTCGGGTTTTCTTTATTGTTGTTAATATGTGTAAGAAAAAGTAGGACAAATAATATATATGATACTCCAAAATTTATGTATACAATCAATTCTGGCTACTAATCTTAAAGAGGAAGTAGTTGTTAGAAATGGATCAGATATACTGGGATTCCATATAAAGAGTGCATCTCTTTCACTTGACAGAAAGACATTTGCAGGAATGTGGGAGACTTTGATTTGTAAAGACAGTGTCAATAGGAATAAATAAACACTTCCTCTCAGAAAAGTAGGGACAACCAAAGAAATGTATTGGAAGAAACATGGGAGCTCCAAAGGAAATATTTTCACAGAAGAGAGAATTTCTGGAACTGGTTATTCCTGGAATTTATTAAGTACAATTTGTATCTAGGTTGAAGAACCTATCAGGAAAGTGAAATGGAGCAGGATCTTTGCTTCAACCACCAGTGTATAATCTCTTAGGCAGGGAGGTCTGAATAAGTGGGTTGGCAATATTGAAATATTTAGTTGTTTCAGCAGCTTTATAGGGTGCTCAGTAGCTCTGTTCAAAAACAGAGCAGCTCAGTAAGCAGGAGTACCTTGTGAGAACCAGGGCAGAGGTATAGAAGGGTGTTTTGGCCTGAGGATCTCATGTCTGTGCATGCAAGCACAGGTGATTTTTTTGCAGCACTGCTGTGCAATTCCAGTAACTCTGTATGACAGCCAAGGTGGCTGTTTCCCTAAGGGGATCAGAGGAGGGAGGATTTCAGCCATTTCCTGTCACTTTGCAAGGCATCATTTTAGATTGTCTTGCTAATAAATGAAGTGTAGCTTAGGGCACAGAGACTTATCTTTCAGATATGATTTCACTCTGAAAACTTTAGGGATCTGATTTTACTTGTATATTCAAGTTTGTAGTATGATTATCAGTATCCAGTGATATTTGGCCATGAAATAGTTCTGGTTTTTACTAAGATATTGGTGGAATGGACTTTTACATTCAGGAATTTTTTCCTATTTCCTCTCGAATAATAGGATATTTACTAGACCATAATGGTTAAGACGGAAATTATTTTTAAATCTTTAATTTTTAAAAATTAGATTAAATGAAACAAGTTTTCTGAGATTACACATTAGACTGCTAAAAAAGTACTCTCAACCTCTAACCTAGCTCTCTGTTTATATAAGCTGAAGAAGGTAATTGTCCTCGGAACAGAAAGCTGAACCAAAGATTGTTTTGCTTTGGGAGCGATTCAGTTTCCAAGATCATATAGTCCAACTCATCTGCCATGATCAGGGACATCCTTCACTAGATCAAATTCCCATCCAGTCTGACTTTGAACACTTTCATGGATTGGGTACCCTCAACTTCTCTGGACAACCTGTGCCAGTGTTTACTCTCATGTAAAAAATATCATCCTTATATTAAATCTCCTCAAATCATTCTTTCAATTTAAAACTCTTGCCCTGTTTCCTGTCCCAAAGGAACTTAGAAAAAATGTCTCTGTCTTTCATACAGTCTCCTTTTTAAAAATTGGAAGGCTGCAATGAGGCCTCATGGAGCATTCTCTTCTCCAGGTCAAGAAAATTTAGTTTTCTCAATCTTCCTTCATAGGGAGGATGTTTCAGCCCTCTGGCCATTCATGGGTCCTGGAGGGTCATTTACATGGTCCTCTTCTGGACCTGCCCTAGCTGGCACCCAGAGCTGGATGCAGTGTTCCAAGTGGGGCCTCACCAGAGCAGAGTAGAGGGGCTGAACCCCCTCTCTCCCCTGCTGCCCATGCTGCTTTGGATGCAGCCCAGGACACATCTGGCTTTCTGGGCTGGAAGTGCTCATAGCCAGGTCATGTCCACGTTTTCATCCATCACCACTCCCAAGTCATTCTCAGCAGTGCCACTCCAAATCCATTGATTCCCCCAGCCCATAATGATACTGGGGGTTACACTTACCCAGGTGCAGGACTTTGCACTTGCCCTTTTTGAACTTCAAGAGAATTGCATAAGTCCTCTTTCAAACCTGTCAGGGTCATTCTGATTGGCAACCATTCAAATCCAGTTAGTGTAGTCTGCAAACTTCCTGAGAGCGTACTTAGTCCCACTATGTCATCAAGGAAGATGTTCATGGCATAGCTGCCAGTATAGACCCTTGAGGGGCATCATTCATCACTGGTTTCCACTTGTACATTGAGACACTGACTATGAAAGTTTTGGGTATGGCCATCCAGACAATTTCTCACCCAAATAAAGATCCATCCATCCATCCATCCATCCATCCATCCATCCATCCATCCATCCATCCATCCATCCAAACTACATCTGTCCCATTTAGCGTAAGGGATGTTTTGGAGGACCAAAATATCAAAGGCCTTAAGTTGCCTTAATGACAACTGTAGTTCTTTCCTTGTCCACTGTTTAGACATTCCATCACAGAAAGCCACTGTATGAATTAGAAAGGCATGATTTGATCTGTGAAGTCATTAGTTGTGTCACCTCCCATTATCCCATATGCTTCAACATATGGAGATCATAGTTTCGTCCAGGAGAAAGTGCACCTTACAAGGCACAGAGATGAGGCTGACTGGTCAGTCATTCTCAGCATTCTTCCTTTTATCCTCTATTAATTGCTTATTATTATGACAGACTTCATTTTAGGTTTACTTCTTTTATGAGAGGGGTGAGGTTTTTTTGGTTAGTTGGTTTTTTTTTTTTTTTTTTTTCATTCTTTATCCAGAAATTTAAATGTGATTTGCATAATAAGGGAAGAGAAAATTATATGGCTTGCCTTGACTAATTCTGAAATTTCTTAGGTCTAACCTATGAACTGTTTTTCCATTATTTTGTGAAACTGAACATGAAAAACATCTAAGAAAAGTCCTCAACAGAAGTCTGAATTTTAAGACAAGAATATTGTAAAATAAAAAATACATATCCAGCAAATTCCTGTAACACACACAGTAACAGCTGCTTAACATATGGGTTGCCAATGATTTAAGACAATATCTCATTGATAGTGTTCTTTCCTATGAAGCTGCTCCATGGATCTTGATTTTCTTGTCAAGTTCTTAAATTACAGAAGAAAACACCTGTAGCCATTAGCTCCACTGAATAGTGCATAGTGTAATTTGTCTTCACTTGTGCAGACAGAACTGGCCTAAGTTGCCAGTGTCACATACCACAACACCTGTTTTAGGCCAGTGAGTATTTCCCTGGAAAATGTAGGAACATTTATGTAGGGACAATGTATTGTCCCTGTAGGGACAGAATGTTAATTGTTAATAGCTACTCTATCATCTTGCAAACACAGTGATTTTAGGGTTGCAAGTTACTGCTTTGTTAGTGAGCTGATGCAAGACCTTTAATTAAAGGAAGACTCACATCTGCTTTTCTGTACAGCTAGAATCATTAATAATGTCAGAAATATTTTTGACTTACAAACTTTGCCGTTTTTTTCTGGTTCTTTTTAGGAAGAGCTAAATTCTAGAAAAAATTACATTCTACCTCTATACTCTGTGCTGCTCTTAATGTAAATTGTGGGAGATTGAAGTCAGGATATATTCTTTTTGATCCTCTGTATTCTCGTTCATAATGTCTTTCAAATTAAGACAGGATGAATATTACATTTAAGAAGAAAAAAAGAACAAATTGATTTTATGTGCATTTTTAAACAGAGATCTTACTAATGTTTTATGAGACTTCTTTATTCTAAAAGAAGCAATTGTGGATTAATTCAAATCAATTGTTTTTTTGTTTTTGGGGGGTTGGGGGTTTTTTAGTGTTGTTGTTGTTTGTTTGTTTTTTTTTTTCCATACCAATAACATTAAAAAAAATTACATTATTGATTTCTTAGGAAACCCCCTTCTCCTGAACAAGATGTCAAGACATTTGAGAAAACAGACACTACCTGCATTTAAAATTATTAGATATTCTCTTGTAAAACCATTTGTTTATGAAATGTCTTGCTGGCTTTAGTTGTACAGATTCATGACACTGTATCAGACATAGATCATGTAAAACACATAAGCCTTTCTTAATAAGAAAGTCATAAATACAAAAACCAAATGTAAACTCAAATATTTTAAATTGGATTTTTTTTTCCCTTCTTTTAATTCCCTCTACATAACCATACTCTTAGAAATTACCAGCAATTTTTGGCCAATTATGTATAACTGAACATAAATGATCCACCCAGTTCTAATGGTTGTAAACAGCTGCTAATGGATTTTTTTTTTTTTTTTTTTTTTTTTTTTTTTTTTTTTTTTGAAAAGCAGCATGGAAACTATAAAAACAGAGAGGTAAATTTTAAGCAAGTTCGAAGACTTTTAATTCTCTTATTTGTAAGTAAGACTGTTGAGTTAAGACAGGCAAAGTAGAATCAATTATACACTTCAGCCTAAAGAATTTTTGTAGAATATTTTTATTTAATTAACTTCCAGCTTCCCACAAGGAAGTAAAACTCATTGATATTTAGATATAAATGACGTCAAATTGGTTCTCTGGCTCTTCTTTTGTTAGTACTCCTTCCATATAAATAACTTTAATAGGATTTTGCACACTAAAAATAAATTTTAATATTAAACAAAATCAATTTTCCTGTCTCTTTATAGCCCCCTAAGGGGAAGCAGATATATGAATAAGATAATCCATCATTAGTAGCAATGGTGTGAATAAAACTCATTCTTTAAATACAGCCTGAGAAAGGCTACTTAGCTGGTTTGGAAGTCTGCCTAAATCTTTCAGCTAAACTTGCTGACAATGTGAGCTGGGGTCATCAATCCATTCAATGCTTGGTGAGCATAAAGAAAAAATGTGAGAAGGTCATAGGTGGAAAATAGCAGATAAAGACTATCATTAATACAAAATACAAAGACTAACACAGTGTTATACCTTGCACTTCCCTGTAAAAAGCAAAGCAATAAGGAACAAGAAAACTGTATTAACATCCCATTTTAATCCTTGTTAGAGCATTTCTTAAGACTGTTTCCTGCCAGATGAAGTTACTTGAAAAACAAGTTGATTTTATTAGCACAGGGTGGGGAGGTGGGGGGCGGTGGGTGATTGGTAGGTTGGTTGGATTTTTGGTTTAGTTTATGTTTTATTTTATCAAAAAAAATCTCCCCAAACATGTTCAGGAGAAATTGTATAAATTCTTAGCTGAAAATATGACATCTCTCATGTAAAAGGTTTTCAAATATTTGGTATATTTTCTCATTTCATCATTTCTTTTTATGTATCTACAACATTTCTGTATGTATAACAGAAAATTAGGATTTATATCACTTTTCTAAAGGATCACAAAAATAAACGAAAGGAGCAGATTTACTGTTGCAGCAGACATTCAGGAGAAACTTTGAAAGGCATGTCATATTTTCACTCCAGACAGAAATTAACCACCTCAAAGGCAATTTCTCAGTTCCTTTCCATTGGATGGGGGAGAGAGTTGAAAGGGAAAAAGTGAGAAAACTCCTGAACTGAAAATAAAACAGCTTAATAAATGAAATAATAATGACAAAAATAATAATCAAAAAATGTAGTGAAAGGAAAGTAACAAAAAAGATAAGATTAAAGCCTAAGAAAAACAGGGGAGGCAAGTTAAAAACGACTCCTCACCACCAACCAGCAGAGGAACAGCCAGTTCCTGAGCAGTAACCCTGGCTTGATTTCCCTATAGTTTCTGTGCTGAGCATGATGCCACATGGCCAGTTGGAGTCAGCTGTCCTGGTCTGCTCCCTCCCAGCTGCTTGTGCACTGCTGACCTTGTTTTTAGCAAGGCAGCATGAGAAACTGAAAAGTCCTTGACTTAGTTTAAGCACTGCTCAGCAATTGAACTAACTGTGTGTTATCGACATTATTGGCATCCTAACCTGCTGTTCAGGAAAACTACAAAACATTGACTTGTTTCATTTATTTGTTTTCCATTTTCTTTTCTATTCTGTTTCAACACTCTATAGCAAACAGCTCCTCCCCATCTCACAGTCTGACCATGAAACATTTTGATAGAGACATAAATAGAAAGCACTAATTTACTCTAGTTGTTCAGCATGGAACAGGATGTTCCTTCATTAAAGCAGACTCATTGGTCTGACTGCTGTACATTACTGAATTTACTGTTAGGAAAAATGCATATAATACCAAATACAGCCAAAACCAATAATGGCTGTTAGACTTGCAGAAGATATAAGTCTGTGTTTAATATCTCCTCTATAGTTGTGTTCTTCAGATGTCACTAAATATGAATCAGATAACTCCCTAGTCTTGATACATTTAAAGAAAATAATCTCTTGATGTTAACAAATTTTTGGTTGGGAGTGGAGTTGAATGAGATACTAAGCTAATACAAAATAATTAAAAACAATCCAATAGAATTAGAATCCTGATACTAATTATTCATCATCTGAGAACAAAAGATAATTTTGCTGTTGTTTTCTTAAAACCGTGCCTTTTCCTTTTGATGGGATGAGCTCAGATGTGGAGGTTATGTAGTGGGAGAAGTCAGTTCAGACTAGAAAGTAAACAATTGCGTGGATTAACTGACAGACTGGGTTATATTCAAAGTTCATATCAAAAAGTGTAAGTGGTTCTCAGCTGTTACACTTTAAGCATTATATATAACATTATAGTTAACTCAAGTCCCAATCCACTGTGAACTTGCTTCTTGTTTTTGTGTGTTTTTAATTGAACATGGTTAAGATCTTGATAAAGGAGTGGTCTCATTCTATTTCTTTTTATCGTTCTCATACTATAGTCTGGGTTAATTCATTAGTTCAAAATAAATGACAGAGAAAGAAAATTAGGTGCACTGCTGAGCAAGACCAAAATTTTTCATGGCAGCTTTTACCAGATTCACTGGACTTAAATTTCTTGGTTGGCAGGGAGCTTACATGGTTTCTGGGATCAATTCCCTAATGAAATGTTTTAGCAATGCTTGAAGGAAAGCAATAGTAAAATGGGCGAGGTTGGGATTATATTTTATTTTGTTTTGCAGGTTTTAAAGCCAGCACACAACTGGCCTGACTCAGACAGAAGAAAAAAATCTTCATTTCCATGTAAATAAAATTTGACCTCTAGTATTGTACCTCTTGTAAAGAAACCTATGGACACTTAAATTAACATAATATAATTATTAAAAGAATCCTATATATAAACACCTGTTACTAAGTATATTGAACATCATTTTCATTACAGGATTAGCTTGACAAAGGCAAAACAGGTATCTAATGCCTTTATAGGTTTCACATGTTATTCTTACTTTCTATAAATGTTCCAATTTTGATGGATTTGTTTCATATAGTTTAATTATATCTTTTACTTTAATGTTATACAGGTATCTAGTGTTTTGTTTTCTCTCACATATAGATGTAGGGCCACTGATTTGGATTACATCTATCTCTAATTCTTAATTTTCCTTTGCTCACTAAATTTTAATTTCTATTTTTATAGTCTTTCATTCTTTTGTCTATTTTATTTCATACATAATTCAAAGGTTTTCTTTAGTATTGCTTCTTCTTTTTTTGGACATTTAATTTAGGTCAGCAAGTGATCTTTCCACAGAGTATTTTACAGCAAACTTAAGGTTTTCTTTGAAATCCAGCTCCTTGTTTCCATTGAAGGCAATAGTAGTATCAAGGTATTCATTATGAATAGGAGTGGGTCTTTACGCACTGAAAACCAATGTTTTTCTTGGAATTTCAGTATCTGAATAGCGCTGAAGTTCCTAAAATGAGCATCTAGAATTAGGATAAACTTTCTTTCACCAATACCACTAGTTCAAAGGGAAATTCCTTTAACTCATCTCAGAGGAATTTGAGGTGTTGAGGCCAATTTCCATCATTTCTGTAACTCAAGTTTAGGACTCAGTAATATTGTAAAAATGTAAAAACATTAGAAGTTTTCTTCCCTGAACATCACAATATGCAGATTTTGGATTACTATTTTCACATGGGAGGCAAATATTTATGGGGCAGTGCCATTACCAGTAGAACACAAAAATGTTGGAAATCGGTAATCCTTCAAAAAACACAAAAAGCTAGGAATTGTTAATCCTCCAGCTTTGCTGGCCAGGCTCAGTCAGAGATCCATTAGTAAGTTTGTAAGAAAATTTACATGAAGTATCTCATTATCAAGTTGTGAGTGGGAAAATTTCACTCCTTACTAGAGGTGAAACAAAACAATGGCTTGTAAGGGCCTAGCTGTAATAAAAATGACATATAAATCAAGTATAGGAGGTTTTGGTGACATGGTACTCTTTTTTGTGCTTGCCCCGACAGATGTCACTGTGTGTACTACAGCCTAAACGCTGTGCTGTGTTTAGGCTGTAGTAACACCTCGTTATCTTGCTTCTGCTGTTTGTGACACAGAACAAACATGCGGCAGAGACCATCCAAGCTAACCCCCTCTAACCTATTTCACTTATGGCTCTCCTGGTTTAATAAAACATGAACCAGAAATATGGAGAAATTGTTCATTTTTATTTCTCAAAATCTCTTAGGTGTCCATTTTCTACTTATCAAATATTACTTGAACCTTTCAGGGCTAGAAGCAGTGCACCTTTTTTTTTTTTGCCGTACTTTTTGGCTGTTAACATGCAAAATATATATTTTAATCAGAGGTATGCAAAGCAAAGTTATCGAAACCACTTCATATTTTAAAATTATAAATAGACAAAACTTATTCCAGTTACAGAGTCAGTTAAAGTTACAGCATACTTCCCCTCACAAACACCTAAGTATTTTTACACCCCAGACTATATATTTATTGTGAAGCTAAATTTCCACCTGGGGCTTTTCTTTGTTTCTTCCTTCCTTCCTTTTTTCTCCTGAGAAGATCCTTAGAGAAAGAATACACACCCATTTTAGTGTAACTTACTATCAGTAATTTTATGAGTTGCATTGTTTAAAACATTTTATTTTCCTTCTTAATATAGATCTTGAGAGAACAATTAAAAAGTCCCAAAAGATGAGATACAAATGAAATGGCTGGAGAACCATTCCTTTGGGAATTTCATTGTGAAGCATGAAAGAATATGAAGAACATCAAAAACATGCCTTCTGAAATTTATGTGGTTTTGGGTGGCGGAGGGAGGGAAGAAAATCAAACGCCAAAAATTCCAAGTATTTTGTTTCATTTGGTAGCACTGTAGGTTAAAGACAAAAAGGACAAGGTGGGAATCAAAATATTTTAGTAAATTGCTAATTCAGTTTTGTGACAGTGGGAAAAGTTGTAACTAAATGACCATCAGCTTGGAATCTAGGACTGCACTAGATGTCTTTGCTGTACAATTCTTCCCCATCAATTCACTCTTCCTTGGGAACCTGTGAGTAGACATTAGACTGGCAGTTTGAAAAGCAGTAGTGTGCTTCCCCATTGAGAAGGTTACTTAAAAAACTCCCACTACTTCTCCCCAGACAGAAATGGAGCACCAACTACCACCATTGTCTCACCCAGTGAAAATAAGGAAAGAGCTATGTGGGTCCTTCAAAATCTCTGTATTGCCTGTTCTCTATACAAGAATATGAAATGTCCAATGAAAACTTTGTATATTATGTCAACCTGGAAGATATAGGCAACACCTAATCTACTCTTTACAGATGACTATAATTTTTCTGTGCTTTTGGATTATGCAGGCAGTCCTTGATGATACCCATAAAATGTCAAAAGTCCTATTTAAGAGTTTGAAATAAATATCCTTGCAGTTAATAGATTAATTCATTAATGTTAGTTGGCTTTATTCATCAAATTGTGCCACACACAGATGCTATACTGGGCTCAATTACATCATTTGCATGGTAAAAGGTTACTTTCAGGATGTGTAAATACCACTGTTAAATTCAAGTTTGCATATGCAGATACATGCAGGTTTTCTTGCACAATACAAATAGACATGAACTATTTACATATGGAGCTATATCCTGATGATATAGCTGATGAGAATGGGCAATTCACATCTTTTTTTGAGCATGGTAGCTCGGACATCCCTTATTCATATTCTGTGTCTTTACTTGCAAACCTCTGTGAAGTTTTGTTGAAGTCCCAAAGGGGTTAATTAAAATATTTGGTCTATTTAATTTCATGTAAATTTCATCATCTCAAGTTTTAGATTTAAGTGAAACCAGAATAAGCTCTGTTTGTTCATGACTTTGATCTGAGGCCATCAGGGCCTGTAAGAATTTCTTCAGGTTTGTCTTAGGGTCAGCCCCAAGTTGACTCAGTCAAGTTGAAAACCAGTGAACTTGGGTAAAAAAAGGCATACTGCTGTTTATAGACAACTGAGAATTGCAAGGAGAGTTATCAGTGCTTCTGCTGAACAAGAGGAAATTATTTTTCCCACCATCCTGACACATATATACTTAGTTCCTTAAAGTATTGTAACGAGTGTATTAAAGCTGGTGTCTTATTCTTAAGATTTGAGCAACTGCTGTTCACTCCCTCTTGACAGCTACTTAGCACCACTAGAACAGAAGCAGTTACTTCTGTACAGCTATGAATCTTTTCATGGCTGAATTGCCTTTGGTTTGAGACTTGAAAAGGAAGAAACAGATATCTGAGAATTTTTTCTTAACTATTTGTTACTGTTAGCACTACCAAAATATTCAGCAATTTTGTTAAAAAGCCTCATATTCTTTAGGTGACAAGTTTTGTTTCTTTACCTCTTAGGTTGTCACCATACCACACAGAGAAACAGTGCATTATTACTTCTTGAGATCTCTTGTAAATGAAGCGGATATAAATATGGGCCTGAAATATATCTGAAAGAAAAAGGCAAAGAAAAAACAAAACAAAACAAAACAAACAAACAAATAAGCAAAAAAGTAAAACAAAAGTAACATCAATTTATCTTCTGTCTCAAAAACAAGTATACAGTTTCTTCACAATAAAAACATCTGGTGTATTTATCTTTGTTTGTCTAAAAAATTTAATTATCTACTGATGGAAAATTGCTGTAATTAAAAGGTACACTAAAAATAGACATTGCATAAATTATTTAACATGAGAATAAACTTAAATAATGAAACATTCTGTCCACACAATTTTAATATTTTATTTTACTGTAAATAATACCACAAAATAAGACAATATTTAAAATAAAAAGAAAAAACAAATACAGTTAATGATCTCACAGCTTCACCCTTCCTGTAAAACCTTACACTAATCTAGAGGACAATGCATATATTTGTGAATTTTCCTTTATGAGAAATTCCCGAAGTGTTTCCTCTAAATTTACAAATCACAGAAAATCTGCTTACTGGATTCTTGATATCAGTGATAGTATAAAGCATCATATATAGATTTGGGAAAAAGTGAAATTTACCAACAAGGTTAAATTAGGGCAAGACTGGTTATTTTCCATTTACATAAAAGCTAGACATCCTGATTCATAGGTTGGTCAACACAAGAGATGCAGAAAACATACATGAAGTGCATTTCTCAGAAAAAGATCAATTAAAGCTGCATGAGGATGAAAAGATAGATACAGTCTTGATGTGCTTTGCTTGTTTGTTTTTGTTGTTTGTTTGGACGGATTGTTTTTGGTTTTGTTTTTGGGGTTTTGGTTTGCTTTGGTTTTTTATTGTAGTTGTTTGTGGGGGTTTTTTTGTCTTCTTTTGGGTATCAGACACTGACTTCTTTCCTTTCTGTGTAACTTGCCTCAAATGGTGAAATACCATCTAGCCTCCAATCTCCTAGGAACAGTAGTCAGTCACTTTGGCACAGTTTTTCCCAGCACCCTGAGCTAGAAGTGGTCACCTGTTTCACAGCACTTCCTCAGGGGAAAATGCAGAAAGCATGAACCCCAGGGGATTTGTGTGAGCCATGTTTCCCTGTTCTCACAGGAATGCCATGGTAGAACATGCTGATAAAATACTCAGTCTGACCATCTCAGTGCATGTGGTCACTTCTGAAACCCCCAGAGCTGCCTTTCAGAGCAGTCCTCTCCCTCTGTGACTCTAGTTGTAGAAGAGTATTAGAGGAAGCTGAACCAGGAGGAAGAATGGAAAGACCAGCTCAACAGGAAATGCATCACTTTGCCACTAGTATGAAACTCTAGGCAGCATGATGCACCCCTCTGTTGAAGACTGACTCCAGGAACTCAAGTCTGTCCCTAATTAATATCGTAAGAAACATGATACATACTGGCTACCAAAACCATTTTCAGTAGAATGAAAAAATATCTCACAGCTGCTGCATTTTATTTCCCTACAATTTTTTTCTGATAACTTTGAAGGAGCTGCACTTTGTGTGTTTTCTGATTATTACCTTCACAATTAACTTGGTGTGAAAGGAAACCAAAAATTATCTACCCATCTCTTATTGTGCCTCCAGGAAAGTGGCTGAGTAAGAGAGATGGTAAACACTGTGGTAGCTGGATTTAAATGTGTCAGTAGAGATTTGTCCTTTTAGATGAAAGGCCCCAGAGTCAAGAATTCTTACTAGCATCCAGCCTGTTAAATAAACTTTATTCTCATGAAATTGTTATTCGTCTTGCAGATACACACTGTATCTGAGTGCACAACCTATAGAAGTCAGATGATAATATATATTGGATTGTTCTTCTATAAAATGTGCGAAAATATCATGAAGTATTCAAAGGAAGGTGCTAATATCTGACACTCAAGATGAAGCTGCAACTAAGCCTGGCAGTATTAGATCCTTCACATTATTGGCTTTGATTATACCTTACTAATGGCTGGTTCCTTTTCCATCTCATTGGCAATATCTTCATTTCCTTCTATTGAGTCTTTCAGAAAAATTCATATTCCAGAGCTGAGAAATGGAAATTACTCTGCCTATCTTAAGAACTCATAAATATCATATCCTCAAAAGGGATGTTCAGAAAATCAAGAATTATTTAATCCTTCTGCACTTGCTGAGAGGAACCATGCAATTCTGTTCTCCAAGACCACAGACAGGCTCATTAACTCTGCTTCTCAGACACAGAGGAGTGAAGTGAAATGGATAAGAATCTGTAAAAAAAACCACAGCTGCTACTTTTTCATTACTTATCTTCTGCAAAGAAAGATTGGGATTCCTTATATTTTGTAAAAGAGGATTACTGCATCATAGAATCAGAATGGTTTGGGTTGAAACAGATCTTAAAGACCATCTGGTTCCAACTCCCTTGTCCTGTGAAGGAACACCTTCCACTTGACCAGATTGCTCAAAGCCTCATTCAGCCTGGCCTTGAATACTTCAGGGGATGGCCATCCACAACTTCTCTGGGCAACCTGTGCCAGTGGCTCACCACCCTCACAGTACAGAAGAATAACGAAGTCACCCCTCAGCTGCTCCTCACAGCACATCCCATTCAGCTCTTTCTCCAGCCTTGCTGACATCCCCAAGATGCCTTTGAGTGCCTCCACATTCTTATTACATTGTGAGGCCCAGAACTGCATGTAGTACTCAAGGTGAGACAGCACCATTTCTATTCACATAAGGTGAAATATATTGCTATAAATGAGGTTACTATCTCATACTTTTTTTTTTTTTTTTGATAACATTATGTTTTCATCTGCACATTTCTATTGATCTTGGGTTTTATTCAATGTTAGCCAGTTTTCAGGAATTTTCAATAGATAATTGTGCCAGTCTCACAAAGAAAAAAAAAAAAAAGATGATTTGATGACAAAGGCATTTTATCATAGAAGCACAGAATATGAGTTGGCAGAGAACCATCAGAGTCATAAAGTAAAACTCCTGGCCCTGCACAGCACCTCCCCAAGAATCACATCATGTGCCTGAGAGGTTGTCCAAATGCTTCTTGAGCTCTGCAAGTCTTTGTGCTGTGACTACTTCCCTGGTGACCCTGTTCCAGTGCCCAACCACCCTTTGGGTGAAGAACTTTTTCCTGATAGCCAACCTAAACCTTCCCTGACTCAGTTTCAGGCCATTTCCTCAAGTATTTTCATTGGTGACCAGAGGGAAGGGATCAGTACCTGCCCTTCCTCTGCCCCTCTCAAGGAAGTTATAACTGCAGTGACGTCTCTCCTCAGTCTCCTCCTCTCCAGGCTGAAAAGACTAAGTGACCTCAGCCACTCTCATATGGCTTCACCTCAAGGCCCTTCACCATCTTCACTGCCCTTCTCTGAATGATCCCTTCATAGTTTAATGCCTTATACTGCGGTACCCAAAACTGCCCCCAGCACTGGAGGTGAGGCTGTCCCAGGTCAGAGCAGAGTGGGACAATGCCCTCCCTTGCCCAGCTGTGATGCTGTGCCTGATGGCCCCCAGGACACAGGTGGCCCTCCTGGCTGCCAGGGCACTGCTGGCTCATGTTCACCTTTCCATTGACCAGGACCCCCAGGTTAGCTTCCACAGGATGGCTGAATATGAAACTGGTTGTAACTGATTAGAATACAGTTCCTCCTTGTTCAAAATCCATCTCTGTCAATTCACAAAGCCAGATACTTAAGATATGGTCCTTGCTGGAAATACAGCTGAGAAAAACAGCCTACTCCTGCAGAAATGTGTCTAGGAAAACAATGTAATTCATCCTAGACAGGAAAAAAAAACAACAGTATTCACCTTTGCAGTTCAGGACAGAATTATAAAATCATCACACCAAGAAACATGGGAGGGGAGTTGGAGAAAGATTAATTAAAAATTAATGCTTTCCACCATTCAGATTATTCAGGGAACATGTAGAGCACGCAAAGATAATAACAAGCTTGTAAACAGTAGAGGAAGATAAGGTGCATACAGATTTTGTATTCTAGGGAAGTGGGCTCTCCTAAGTAGCGCAGTAATGTGAAGGTGACTGAGGACTAAAGCTTATAATTCAAAAAAGATTTCCTGGAGCATGGCTTTAACAGGTTTTAAGACTCTCAGTGTGCACATAACACATGAAGCGGGCAGCTAAATTTGTTGTTAAATCAACAAGAGTTGAATCACTGCAGGATCAAGAGTGCATCTCTAATGCAGTACTGGCAGCGCAAAGGTGCAGAAATGGGCTGGCACAATCTAACTTTGTGTTTCTCATATCAAGGTCTGTTCATAGGGAAGAAAACCTTGACCAAAAAAAATATTATATGACTTAGACTTTATGGGACATGAAATACATGTAGCATTGCAAGACAATAGGGCCTTTTGAAACCACCCAGTACTATGTGAGGAGATAATCATTAAGTGAAAGAATAGCTGCTATGGATCTTTATCAGCAATTTAAGGAAACATGCTAGTGAAGTGGACACATTAATAGCACTATCAAATTCTGAGCAGAATGCTCAACATAGCATGTGGGACTGCCAAAATGGATTCAGCTCAGCCTTGCTGCTGTTATGAAGGAAAAGTGTTCACAAAAACGGGAAGGAAGCTCTGTATTTTCACCCACCATTATTTTCAACAGTTTTGTTTGCTAAGTAAGCAATGGCAGAAATGGAATCATACAGTAGTCACACCTTTTTTTTAGTGGAAATACACCCATTAAATTAATATATGTTTTATTAGGAAATAAAATAAACAAGAGAAATAAATTCTTCAGGCAATAGACTGATCTCTAAGAGTGTGTCAGAATTTGATTCTCTAGATTCCACACTATTTAGTGTTGAAATTACTTTCTTGTAAAATGAATGAAAATAGTGAAGTGGATATTTAATTACATTCTTAAAATGGAAGAACACACACTTTCCTGAAAGAACAGGAAAAATTGAAAAGCTGTGTCTATAATGTGGTTGTTCTAACATATTAGTATCAAATTAATATCCTAATCTTGGTTATGTTGGGTATTCTGAAGCTAGCATTTTCCCTTTTTTTTTTTTTTTTTTTTTCCCCATGAATGAAATCCTAATAGCTTTGTTTCATTTTAGAGGATGAAGAAAGTGATTCAACTTAGAGCTTTTTACAAAATCATATTCTTGGGAGCTAGCTATTCTTTCTAAGGCTTTGCATTGATTCAAAGCTGCTGAATAGAACCTGCAAAAGAAGTTGCTACCTATTACTAAAAATTGAGAGTGTTCTACTTGATTTATCCAGGGAGCTGTAGTGGCAGAAAAGTGGCAATCTGATCCATTTGATAAAAGGTCCACTGAAGACTCAGTAAGAAGGTGTGAAGACTCAGTAAGAGTCTACTTAAAAGAAATATTCTTTGCTCTTTAGAATAAAGTCATCACATCAAGTAGGTTTGATCATGAGTTTCAGAAAGCATGATGAGAAACCCATTGCTGAAAGCATCCAGCTGACCAAAATGCCTGTTATTCAACTATCAGAGCTGTCAGGTGAAAATGAGGCCTTATGCCTCAAATCACAAGAAAAGTAACAATATAATGACCAAGATCACATTGGCTTACTACAGAAATGCCACTCCCTTCCAAAAACATGAGATACACTTTCATGAGAGACTGTATACAATCAAAAAAACCCCTGAGATGACAGATGAAGGTAATATAGATGGAGGATGTATCCCATATATCAGAAAGTATTTTAGTAGTTCTAATGCTCCAACAATATCTTAAATAACAGAATAGACAATAAAAGTTAGGTTCTGTCTTATATACCTAAAGCAGAGATAAAATGATACTAAAATAAAGAAATAATAAAATTAGGATTAGCAAAGCAGTGTAGCAACCCAGTTCAAAAGAGAAAAAGCTCTGAATCCATGCTAACAAATAGCTTTGGCTTGCCATCTGAAAAACATATAAGGATGCGGCAAAAAATCTAAACGGTAGACTAGATATAACATAGAATGCAATCTACAAATCATCTGGGTTAAGAACATTGAAACAAAGTTACAAAAGTGAATATATGGTGGTGTAGCAAGACAGTTTTAGCACTTTGAAGACCTTCATCCTCTGTTGGTCTCTTTCTTATAAGACCTGGAATAAAGCTAAGCAGTATTGAAAATATAACACTACAAAGAACAGAACTTAAACAAAATAAATTCAAATTTCTTAGCAATCTCAGTTACTTAAATACAGGTAAATAGTTCAAAGATCCTGTATGGGAGGATGACCAGAATTTGCAAAGTACAGCAAAAAGAAAATAACAATTATGTACCTGAGTGTGAAAATAAATTTCAAAAGAAAGACTAGAATAGTAATACAAAAAGTAAATAAAACATTCATCTTTCTATCAGAAATTTGAAGATGACATCCAGCAACCAGTTATTCAAACCATACAATGTGGTCAACAGCTCTTCTCAGTAGATGACAACATTGCACGTGGACAAAGACCTCTTTATTTCTTCACATGTGGTATGCAAAACAAAGTAATCATCAACCATGTAGAGGCCATGTAACAAACTGATAGTTCTAATCATGTGCATTTATCCTCTAAAAAGAATTCCACTGTATCCATATCTGGATTTCAACCTACAACATCGGGTACAGGAAGGAGACTCTAAATATTCCCTAATGCTACTTTTTGTCTCCATTGAAAATTTTAAGTTATTTTACTTTTCAGTAAATCATCATAATGTAATGTCCTATTGACAATATTTTGTTGCCTAAATTGTATTAGGAGAAAATATTCTCCAACTTTAACCACAAGTTAACAAGCAAATGATTTGGGGCTTTAAGAAATACAGAACTTGTGTTGAAAGAGTCTACAAGTACACTTCCTTCCATTGTATGCCTGTGACTTTCTAGGGACTACTTCTCCTAACTAATCATTTTTATAAATAACTGATCTTATATATAAAAGGAGATGGAAAATAGTTTGTTCAGAAAGACCACAGGCATAAGGCAACTGAAGATGATCCTAATAGGCAACGTGGGTTCCATCTATTCAGCTTTGCTTCGAGAAGCTGCTTTGCATTGACTCTGGCCATATGTCCTCAGGAAAAGTAAACTATTTCCTTTTTGCTACTGGAAACAACTGAGATCCACCATCCCTATCAGGGAGCAAAAAGTGTGGGGCAGCTTTTCAGAAGATTGCTAACTGGCAGCAGAGAAGATGCTGCCAGGAAAAGTTGGAGGCAACAATGGAAAAGGTCACGCAATCACAGAATCACAGAATGAACTAAGTTGGAAAAGACCTTTGAGATCATCAAATCCAACCCATGACCTCAGCAACTAAACCATGGCACTGAGTGCCACATCCAGTTTTTTTCAAATATGTCCAGGGACAGTGACTCAGCCATCTCCCTGGCCAACTGGGGAGAGGAAGACAAGAATCTTACCGTTGTACTTCACCTGTAGAGCAGTTCAGTCATCTGGGTGCATGCAAGATTGAGAAACAACAATCATGGCCCTGCAACTCTTAGTGTAGAGCACAGAACAGTCAGTGTCTCTTTGTGCTAACAGCCTGAAAATATGTTTACTGGTCTTCATAGAGAGTTGTGTCAGCGGCCTTTTTCTTTACAAGGACTCTGCTATATCCCCAGGAAGACTGTAGAAAACTGCATACATATAGAAACATGTTGAGATGCCTAGTAGGATTACTGTAGACAGTTCACTTCCCTTTTTGAGTTTGGTAGAAAGACATTTTTTCTGATATTATTTCTATAGGTCCTGCTGTAAATAGGAACATGTGAAGGTGCATAAGAGCAACAAGAATTAGAAAAAGCAGATTCTGCCTTTTGTTCATAGGTCCAAAAGGTCTCTTTAGAAAGGCAGCTATACAAAAATCAATAGAAAATTCATGAACATGTGCCACTCTCTAGCAGTGAAAAATCTGTAACCATCCTCTGAAAGTTGCTTTGTGGGAAAGGAGGGACAAGTCAAACCACTCTGGCCAGAGAATTTCCCAGCGCTTCATCTTGCAGGATCATTTAGGCCATTTGATAACAGAAGAATTTGTACACAATGAGATTCAGCTGGAAAACTGTGCCCTGGAGAGTGAGCTGATATTCACCGCTACACTAGAACTCTTCTAGATATGTCATGCTGTGAGTAGCCAATGTTTTAAAAATGTAATTTCTATATCAGCTTGCAACATTTTAACCAAATGGCTCTCAGGAACATCATGGTTATGAATATTTTGTGTTATTTTATGGAAGGGATTACTCTTACTGGCATTTTTTGCAATCATTAGAAATAGTAACACCTCTAATTGAGTTTATCGGACCTATGTATGAAGACTCAGACATGCACATGCTCAATGGATTTTATTGACTATATAGAAAATTATTTATAGTAAAATGTTATTGCACATCTAAATGTGTATTAGGAATAGACCAGGAATTACTGATACCTATTTTATGCTTCAAAACATAGATAACAATAGACAACATGCAAATGATTTTGTCATTCTATTTTGATAAAATATAGAAAGAATGACACAATGAACCTCTAAGAGCCGTATATTCATAAGTTGTTATGCTTTGTTTAATCATAGCTAAGATATAAAGGAGAAAGTAGAAAAAGGCACAGATGTAAAAGGCATTCAGGGTGTGTTCAAATGCAAATAATAGCCATAAAATATAAAACTTGCAATGATCACAAAAGTCTCTCTAAGTGTTAAACTGTTAATTTAACTACATGGTTAGATTAAAACCTCTGAGTTTTAACAGATGAAAAATGGGAACAAACTCAGGTATAGAGATTTCTTTATTGTGTTAACTTGGAATCTAAATGTTGAATTTTTAAAACTATTTCTTTTTTCCTTTCACTGCAAAAAAATAGACGCATTGTTTGATCCTGGATTTCCAAATACTCTAAATTTTCATCATTCCTTAAATCCTAACCCTAATCATTTTTCAATTACTTATGGATAGATTGCCATTTGAGGAAACAACAAAATGATAAACTTTTCAGAACCAATATAAGTCAGCATCCTTCTGAATAAAAACTGTGAGTCAGCATGCCACTATAAAAAAATCTCGTATAAGTTTAAGCACTATTTGAAATAGCAGTGTTGAAAATTCAGAGAAAATCAAAGTAAAGGTGAAGGTAGGTAATGGCCATATTCATAAATCCTAAGAGTGGTGTTAGTTTATTCTCCTGAAAGGATAGATTATTATTTAGATTACAAATATGTTATGCTGTGCTACCCAAACAGGTTGTTTAGGAAGAATAAATGAGAATGCATAAGATTGTTTCTAATTTAATGGGACTCTACTTGTCATTACTTTTTGGATAAGCATGAATGAAAAATTAACTATGGATGTTTACGCGTGTGTCTGATGATTTGATAATGACTGGAGACACTATTTCCAGAGTAATTCTAGCCTAGAAAGAATAGTACATCAGCAGTCTTCATGCATGTCCATCAGTTTCTTAATTGTGCAAAAATTCCTAATTTCCCCTTTTGAACGCAGCATATTTGCCTGTGTAAAAGCTATTACATTCTGTATATGTCAGATTTTCCCACAGAAGTGAATGTATATAAATCTTGCTTTATACCAGCAAAGTCACTGACAAGAACATTTCTTGAAAGCAGTGAAGTTAAAGGTCACCATTATCACAGAAAAATTCCTTGCAGTTTTTAATCAGTTTTGAGAGGGTTTAAATGGATTTTACTGATTTTTCTCTTTGAAAGGTCTTTATCTCAGCCTCTGCCAGCCTCTGTGTCTTCATTAAAGAATATTTCAATCTTAGTTGTCACAGTATAGTCACATATAACATATACTTTTCACTATAATACTGTACTGAAGTTACTGTGTAACTTCATGTTTTTATTAAATTCTGCACTTCATATCAGCACTTCTTCCCTACCATGCCTTATTTGTCATGTCAGTAGGGAAGATTTTCATTTTCTATATATCTTCTCTTTCAGAAATCAGCATGGGCTTACTAAAATAAGAAATGACTAATGGAGTTAACTGTTATCATGGAAGACGCATTGAGAGATTAATCTAAAAGACAAAGTTTCAGGCACACAATGTTCCATCTGCAAGAGTTAAAACCTGTTCCCATTCAAACCTGTTGAAAAGTTGTCATTGAGACAGCTGGAAAAAAATAGTACTCAAGAAATGATTTGTTAGAAACTTTATTTTTCTACATACAGAGATTTTAAATTGTTGTCCCTTCTTAAATTTAACCATCGTAATTGTGTATAGTTTTTATATTACCTTTTTAACTAAGCTAAAACCTGGTCAAACCCTGTTTAGGTTATTGTCAAGGTTGAATATTTTATCTTGTTGTTAGAATAGTTGTAGAAGTGAAATCAAAGGGACTGTTAAGTTATGCAACTATTCTAATGTAGGCATCTTAGGTTATTTTTGGTCCCTGGATTTTTAAATAAAGTTTAATAAGGTTTAATCTTGTGTTTCTTGTTATCATGATTTGCACAGAACCTGTCCTATTGATTACTTCTGGATCAAAATAAGGTCCTTTGAAATTAACATCTTTCATTAACTCTTTCTGGAAATTGTCACATGGCTTTTCACTGTATAAAGCAGAGAAAAAATCAGTAAATCCAAACATTCTTATTTTTGATTTCATAACAAATTTCCTTTTGTTTGAAAAAGAAAGTGTAATGATAAAATTAGACAACTCTGTGGAGAGGCAAAATTAGTTTCTGGGGCCAGAATATTTGCTGATCTTGAAATTATTTTTTTTATTGTTCATTTTTCATCCCAAAAATTCACCCAGCATGGTATTGATTTAAATTGTAATTTGTATTTTTGTTTGTTTTTTATTCATTTGAAATACATTTGGAGATCCATTATTCAAGAAAACTCATCTGAAGCTGCATCTTGATTTCTTTTTTGATGGCCATGAAGTAAAATGTGTTCGGTTCTTTTATAACAGATAATTTTAAAACATAAATCATTTTTCTAGTCTATTTCTTAAGTGGTGGTTAGTGTGATTTTTTTGAGACACAAAGAGTAGGGTTTTGCTGTTCTTTTAAGAAGCTGTCAGGCTAGCAAGAGAACTGCATTGCGTGTAGCAACCTTTGTCACAACCACCAATCTTTCCTCTCTTTTCCCCAAAAATGAGTGGAAATCTGAATTATGCATTCATTATATTAGTTGAGGATTTGACTTTCTGTTCTCCTCAGAGTTCCAGCAGCTCCAAATATAATAGTCAGAAATAAGAATAAACAAAATCCTTGAGAAATATTCTATTGCAAAAATTATTTGAGTAGAACTGAAAATTTCTAAATATTCCTGTTACTCCTTCTGTTAGAATAAAAAATGAGGAACAAATTGTACAAAATAAAGAGAGAATATTTCCACTGGATTCCATTGCATCTACTGGGTTAGCCCTTTTTCAACCAGCTCTGAGTTATTAACTGCAAGTTACAGGCCCACTTGTGTCAGTGATATTTTTCTATCTTCTCTGCAGGGCTTATTAAGTGCTTCTATGTCAATAGTGATTATTGCATAGAATATCACTAAGCAGGGTCTGATGAAACAAATGAGGGAGGAATTGTGTGCATCCACAAAAGACAGACAAGTACTAAGGAGAGCACCAGGGATGGATTATGTTCCCTTAAGCTGAACCGCCACAACTATTCAGGCAGAACAATTTCACAGGAAAGGTCTCAGCTTTTCCTCCTGACAGGCTCCCTTGCCATCTACAGACAGGCTATTTTAAAGATTTAGATGGAAAGGTACTGCTGTTTACAAAGCAGGAGATGCTGCAACAGATAAGAGGAAAAACATTTTCTGAGGAAGTGACTGAGGAGATGTGGGTGAAAACAGGACAAATATTGTGTTAAATGTGGTTAAAAAAAAAAAGTTTAAAATATTTGAAAGGATTTTTAAGAGTAAAGAATCAATGAGAAAAGTCAGAAATAAGGGGGGGGGGGGGGGATGTTTTCTTAGCAGCGCTTTTCTCATTCCAACTCTAAATAAGCAATTCTTCTACTTATAATCCTTTTATGGTGAAAATGTGAAATATACCTCTGCAGAAGTAATCTATAGAAAAGAAGCTTTAAAAGTAGATTTGCTACATAGTTTGACATTCAAATTATTGTATCTTCTTCACTCATGCATTTTAAGCCCATATGGATGAGAGAAGGATGTAACAAAGCTAAAGCATATCTTATCTTAACATAGTTATTCTGGAGGATATTTAATAACACCTGCTCTCACATCTGTAAACAGATGTGCATTATTTGCTGTATTTTACTATGGTATTATGAAAGTTTTCTACATACACTATATTGTTGGATATGGATGAGCTTGTAAAAGCTGACAAAGTATTGATGCACCCCTTATATTTTACATTAATCTTTTATGTTTAAAGATTTGGAGTACACCAGCTTATAAACTTCCTAGTAATAGGGTCTACAGTTGCAGTGAGAGTAGAACTAAAATAAATAAATAAATAAATAAATAAATAAATAAATAAATAAATAAATGAATTTAAAAATTAACACAGAATAGAAAAGCGGATCTAGAGAACAGGTTGGAGTCTGCCAGTTTCATCCAGATTTGCAGGACAAATCTGGAGTGGGCTTTTTAATATATTTGCTTTCCTTATCCTTTTTCAAAGATTCAAGATGCCAGGCATCAAGACTCAAAATTTCCTCTTTATGATAGAGGAAAGTCTCTGGCTTTCTGTTTTCCTACAGGGTAAGTTTAGACCATGGGCCATTGTTTCAGGTTAATGGGTTAGCTATATATATATATGTATATATGTATATATGTGTATATGTGTATATTTGTGTGTGTGTATATATATTTTTTTTTTTTTTTTCTGTCACTCATCGATGCTCTGTGTTTATCTCTGGTCTCATAAACACACTGATATTTTTCAAACAAGAATGAACAAGAAAAAGTGAATTTTACACTTTGTGGGAGTTTCAGGATAACTGCAAAGATTATACCACAGATATTTTCTGTATCAGTCTCCTTGAGTCTCATTCAATATGGAAGTTGTTGTTGTCTGAATGTCCAGTTTCTTTGAAGTTATTCCCTTATTCCATGCTAAGACTTGTCCATGTAAGGACAAGACTGCTAACACAACAAACAGGTGTATGTAGCCACCCCTTCTACTTCAACTTGACAGCAGAGTCCAGATTCCTCTAGGCAACCTGATCTGGTGGGGCTGGGGGCTTGGACTGGGTGACTTTCGAAGTCCCTTCCAACCCAGACCATTCTGTGATTCTCTCCCTTGCATTTGGGCACTGATCGAAATCACCTCTTCTCAAAGCTGATTCGCTTCACCTGGAATGAATATCATGCTGCCTTCCTGACAGACGATGAGGATTGTAACAGCATTCACTGACCTTCAGCTCCAGTAAAGCAACAAGACAGGTCTTGGTAAAAAACAGGCTGTTTAGCTAGTTCTTTTCAGAGGAGAGTTTAAACTCAAATAGTGGATAACATAGAATATGGTTGAATTAAAGGGAAGGATGGGAAAAGGGATATTTCGTGTGTCCCTGAGGACACATAGGATTTAGCAGATCTTTCCTTGGCATCCCAT
This sequence comes from Tachycineta bicolor, assembly GCA_025960845.1. Taxonomy (NCBI): domain Eukaryota; kingdom Metazoa; phylum Chordata; class Aves; order Passeriformes; family Hirundinidae; genus Tachycineta; species Tachycineta bicolor. The sequence continues at coordinate 1,955,723 of JANEHK010000059.1, read as the reverse complement.
ATATTGACAAAAGCCTTAATCCTTTCTGCAGTCCTGAAAGGTAAGTCTTTTACCTTTCTTCAGGTCTCTACCAGCTCTCCTGCATCTGGCCCGGTATTAGAACACCCATTGATTTTTAGATGACTTTTTATGTTTATACAAACATGGTGTAGTGTAATGCCAGAGAAGCAATTAGCCTTCAACAAGTGGGGTTTCTGCTCCAATATTTGAGAGGATAGTCTTCTAACACTACTAAGCCTATTTACTCTCAGGCACTCAGCTTCAGTTCCATTAATTTCAGTTTACTGTGACACTCTATAATTTATTCTTCCCAAGATTTACATGCATCTGCACTACTATTAGTTGTATTTGTTGTGCTATTAGCTTTAAACTTTTATAAATACCACTGACATGGCAAATAAAGTGTCAAGAAAAGTGAATTATGTCTGAAAGCGTAGTAATATCTGTCTGGAAAGATACATCAAATTTCTTCAGGGACTATATCAGCTCCTATAAGATAACTATTAAGGTTATCTTGGGATTTGAGGCTTATTCCTGAACTGTATTGATTCTTTATTATGTTTGTAGTTCTTTAAGTATAAAAATAGATGTCACCATTAGAGTTGTAATTCATGTGTCTCTCTGGTGTTTCCATCTAAATTTTGTGTAAAGACACCAGAAGACTAGTTATCGCCCTCTGAGACTTTCAGTGAAGCTTCTCTGTGAGAAAGGAATGGTTTTTCTTCCCTAGGAGTGAGACCATCCTTTATGTTGTGATTCTCAAAATACAAAAAATTATATCTGGGTTGCCTTGCATAAAGTGTGAAATAACACGAAAGGTGATATCTCCCAGTTCTATGGAATTTTTGCAATTTGAATAGTTACAGGATATAGGAAGCACAAAGGTGAGAACAAATGATAGTCTTAAATATTCTCAGCTAACAATACATATCAGAACAGTTGTTATCTAATTCAAATCTTTAAAAAAGGAAGTAAGACCATGCAACTGTCTACCCCTGGTTTTTTTTGGTTTTTTTTGGTTTTTTTGGTTTTTTTTTTTTTTTT
>JANEHK010000059.1:1928150-1951560 GCA_025960845.1 Tachycineta bicolor | reverse complement strand
TTTTTTTTTTTTTTTTTTTTTTTAATTTCTACTCATAAATAATATATTAGATGCTAACTTTGCTTTTTAGTGTTGTAGAATACCTGTGGTACCAACAGGACTATCACTACACCAGCATCAATGTACATGATTTCTACTACTTATTATTTAGTATTGTATTCTTGCCAATGGAATGATTCTTGCCAATGGAATGATTTTTTTCAAATATTTTTTTTCTGTCACAGAAATCATGGTTATAATTAAGGGTTCAACTGTGACCTAACAGAGAATATCAGCTCTGAGGAAAAATGGGCAAACACACATTCGAATGATACCATATTGTGCTTTACTTTTATATCTCTGCAAATAGTTACATAACAATGAAAGGAGAAGGGTGACTGCAGCCAGTTGTCACAGCTATCACTTCTTTTGGCAAGCAGGAGGATTTCAGACTTTATGTAATGTCCAAAAATATATCCTTCAATGAAATAGCACCAGTATCACACTCAGTTTATACATTCTCCATCCTTGGCTTCCTTCCAGCCAAGCTCATTTAAAATGTACTGGCTGGAGCCACAATGCATCATGCAACTTTCTAATACGCATTTCCACATGGAAGATAAAGTTATGCATTAACTCTTATACGACTTAAAGTTAGGTTGAAGTTAAACAAGGTTTGTACAGTTCTGAAATTCCGTGGGATTGAAATAGTGGGAGAATGAAATTCTGATGTGCTATGGATTAAGGCAGTTGCACAGAATGTGAAAAAAAATAAAGGATTAATTACTTAAAAAAAAAAAGAAAAAAAAAAAAAAAAAAAAAAAAAGGTGTCATTCTGTGAAAATTGTATAGAAAAGTATAGAGCCATCTTCATTGCAGTACAACTGATGTGTCCTGGAGTGATAACCTTGCCTGTATATGTTTAATGACACTGCTAGTCATAATAAAAGAGTCCTTTAACAAAAAACTTTCAGGATTTTTAACATTCTGCTGATAGAAAAACTGACTTCCTTGTTTCTTTTTGCTGGGAGCATGGGTCAGGGTATTTTCTCTCCTGAAGGCTGCCTTGTGGCCATAGTTGTGACTCAGGTACTGTAATAACTTGACCTCTGTCAAAAAGACTCGATGCTGAACCTGTGCTTATGCCTGTCAGCTTCACGGATGTCTTGAGGGAATCTGAGAAGCAGCTGGACTATGGGCAGCCAGGTCCTTTGGGCATGTGAACTTGGATATTCAAGAGTTGAGGAAATAAATGCTAAACTAGACATTTCCTATAACAGAGTTCATGTGAAGTTAGCAAATGTATTCACATATAGAAAAATATCAACTATTTAAAAGAAATAAAAATAATAATAATAACAACAACAACAACCTGCTTTCATTCCTCTAAGGAAAACCTAAATGTAGTGGCATTTTTTTTAGTCTTAATGTTACTCCATGTTGCATTGTTTGATGAAAGTGAGGCAATTTTCACAGCTGAAGAGGAGTTACTGATACACATTTGATAGTTGTGTCAAACATATATTACTAATTTTTCTAGTCCATACTCTTCATTTTCTACATGCTGAACATAATATAATCTAGTTTAACAACAAGTCCAGCTATTAAATCCACATGAGTTTTCACAAGTAGAAGAAATTGTAAAAGGGCTGCAGAAAGCTGTGCTCATTTATTAATTTGTTCATTTATACATTCATCCATTCATGCTTTTGAGTTTGGTAGTATCTCTGAGTTTTTTGGTTTTTTCCTGTGTGTGACTTGTTAAACATTGCAGTAATTCAGATTTAAAAGGTATCATCATAACATTTGCTGCTTTCTTCTTATGAGAAGGTTCTATAAAAGCATATTTCTTCCCTACTTACTATGTTTAAGAGATACAAAACCTGGACTGATTGAGTAAACAAGGATGACTATGGGGCTGTTCAAACCTGAGCATTCAAAACCCATGATGATACCTTCTAGTAGATAAAATTTTATCAGTCTTATTTACTGGTGTAGTTAGACTGCATTAGGGTCACATACACTGTGCTGCTATATGAATAAAATTCTCTGTTCCTTTTTATAGAGACAGTAAAATTCTCAAGCAAGAAAAAGTTACCACAGTTGAGATTTTTAAAATACACCAACCTGTAAGCTGTGAGAGATGACAACACTGCAGCTATCTCACAGTAGGAAAACAGGATCCAGTGTTTTAAAGGACTGAAGCATTACACCTGAAAAATTATGTCGACACACTTTCACTTTTGTATAAGATCCCTCCAGGGAGAAGGGTAAAGATATGTCCTACATGATGTTTTAGATTAAATCGGAGCATTACTGGTCACAGGAGTTCCAGATTGTATTATGTTCTTCATTGCATTTCTAAAGCATGGAGTGCAATTGCAGCAGTACCCTGGTCTCTTTTACAAGGTTATTGCAAAGGTTTCTTGCACAAATTACATCTTTCACTATTTCTTCTGTGTCCATGCTCCTACTCACAAACCCCTTGTTAAGGATAATATAGCCAACATAAAATCTAGCTGCTTTAATAACTTTATGTTATCTACCTGCCACACCCAGTATCTCCTTTCACATATGAAATAGCTGAGTTTTCATAGGCAAAAGAAGGCCTGTGTATATACATTATGCAAGCCAGTTTTTAGAGGATGTGCATTATTTTTGGCATTGTCTACGAAGTGTTGTTTGACAGAGACATTGGCAAATAAACACCTAATAGGAAATGTCAAAGTTGTGTTAATATGTGATATAGGTGGCAGCATCCTGCCACCTTGGTATAATGAAGGTTCTGCTCTGCTTAATCCAGTGCTGGTCTGAGCAAACCCAGTGAAGTGGACAGGAGTTCGCTTTCTCAGCTGGTTCACACTCTTGTCACCTTGCCAGGAGCAATCATCTGTAACATATGGTTGTGATTTGAATCCTTAATTAGAGAGCACAGGGACTGAACACACAAGAACTAGAATAGACAACCATCATAACTATCAAAGTTTTCTGGTGGACCAGCAGATCATTTCATTATTCCATGAGAAAACTTCTAAGAATGAGATACACAGGGGGTGAGTTACAGGATGTTATAGGATGTCTAACCACAGGTTTCTTGGGAAATGAGCGTCTTTGTAATGATTCAGAGGGTGTTTTAGAGTAATGTTTGGGCAAGATTACAGCAATGATCTTTTGAAAAACACGTAAACAGTCAAAAGCAGACACTCCACACTGCCTTCTTTCCACTCTTCTTCCCTTTAATTCCCTCTATGAGATGGCAGCAAATACAGGCAGAAATAGGTGACTTACTGGAGAGAGATATTCCAGCCAGACCAATCTGGGCAACTGTCTTGAAACTTCTGTATTACTTTCACTGCCCCGGAGAAGCAGCTGCAAAGACCAGAAATCAGCATCTAAATCAACACCCTTTGCTCAGGGGGCACAAAATGCCAACTGGTAGCATGGGAGTCAGGAAATATGCCAAATGAGCTGATCTCATGGTGTTTCCCAGACTGAGTCCTGCCAACCCTGAGCTCTGGCAAGCTCACATTTCTTTAAGCAAGGCACTGCTCTTGAATTAAATATGCAGACAAGATTTTTTTTTTTTTTTAATTTGCATAAAATGCCAAGTTATAATTTTTTTTTGTTTTGACCTGCACAATCACCATTTTTACTTCCTCTTTGAAACATGTGGAGGGAAAATTGGCATCTCAGATACTGGTCTGGTAATTTGGTCATTGCTGACTTTCCTATGGTGATCACTTATGACACCACAAGATCCTTTTGTGACCAGTGATAACTTGTTTTACATTTGCTGTCAGCAAGTCAAAGTTGCGTTTTCACATTGTTATTTTATAGAAGGGTATCCACACAGATTATTGAAATAAAATATAAAGGTTATCAAGTTTTCTACTGTCACAATTGCCAGGGTTTTTTTTCTAACCTTGCCTATGGCCAGGTTTAATGAATAGTTTAGAATGAGTCTGCAGATGCACTAGAAACATTTTTTTCCTAACCTCACCGAGTATGCTATAAAATCCCATGTCGCAGACCTAAGTGACTCTTATTATTAGGGAAGAAATAAAAAGCCCTCAAAAATCCAAGTTTAGGAGAAAGATTGTAAGCTGTTTCCTTTTTGTCCTTCCTTTAGATGAGTTTCAGTTGGATATGCCATTAAAAAATATGAGTCACACTTTCCAGGGTAGGGGCAGCGGCAGTTCTTGGTAAAGGGTAATTTCTCACACAAATCAAAGTTAATCAGTAACCCAGTGAATGTGTGGCTGCCTTTTGTACCCTGTCTACTCTTCAGGCCTCTCAATTCTCTGCCTAAAAAAACACTTCAGAATAACCTTTTAACTTTTCTTTTTTGGTGCTGTCATCCCTAGGAAAGGACAGTAGTCACTTATTCTTTTGAGATTGGGCTGACTTGAAGGCTGACTGAGAAAGCAACGACCTGCTTGGTCTGGCACTTTCAGTGGGCCATCAGTTTTCAAGGATGAGAGCACTTGAAGTAGAATCTTGGCTCTTGCTAAGGCTGGTGCTGCATGTTGGAAACTCATTTCATGATAGTTACCTTTAGTTTATCAAGTTGTCTTTACCCCTTCAGCTCTAAAACTTTTGACATAATTATAGAAAACCAGAAAAATATTTGGATAAATGTATTCTGGCAGCAGAAAGCAATAAGTGAATGCTTTAAAACAGTCTCACACTTTCTTATTCTAAACACCGGCTCTTTATTCCAGTTGCAGTTTTCACATTTATTGCTAGTTCATAGCATACTGATCATTGCATCTTTTCAACAATTTTATGTAAGGAAAGAAAAAATATTATCCATAAAAAAGAGTCTTGGGTATGATACACTTGATAATGACTGTATTAAAGTGAAATAGCAGAACATAATAATGTATTGTGTGTGTAAAGAGAAGAAATCAATGGGGAAAAAACCCCACATGCTGCTTGTAAATGACCACTGAATACCACAGAACTGTAGTCAATTTTGATTTACCAACTATGTATACTATACTTACTGCAGGGCAGCCTCCAGGTGTTCTTGAAGCAGAAGGAACAGGAAGCAACTGCAGGATTCAGTAAACTGAATATTATTTAACTTAATTACAGCAGATACTAAAATTGAAATATATATGACAGATCGTTAGATTTTTCAAATGCAAGTATGTTTATGACTGTTAAAGACATTAATCAAATGTCCTGAACATTTTTCAATTTATATATTTATAAAATTATTAGAGCTTTATTGCTAATAATGCTATGGCTGTAATAAATGCTGCTTGAATTAGGAAGGTGGAGAGGTGGGAAAATGCAATGAAATACAAGAAGCTTGCTTTGAAAGAAAACTGATAATTTTCTATATTTATGTTAGAGCTCTGCAGGTAATAATATAATGCCTTCTGGCCATTTAGTTTTAAAAATAGAATGTGACATGCCTTCTGAAGTTAATTTTATTTTAAATAAATGGATAATACAATGCAGAATTAAAAAAAAAATAATACTAACAAAAGAAGGTTCCCATTTTTGATCCATCAGTTGAAGAGAGGAAGACAAATAAAGGGAAAGAATGCAGCACATATTTTTGAAGTGGCTGTTCTAGAAATTGAAGTTTGACTAGAACAAACATTTGTGCAATAATAAGGAGCAGAAAAAGAAAAATATCTGTATTGCTGACAGACCTGGAAGAATCCTTGCCTGAAAAGAGAATCTTCCCTCTTAAACAGACATGTTCCTGGACCTGGCTATCCTGTATACTCAGTAACTGAATTACTGTAAAACAGTTATTTTCCTCATTTTCTCATTCTGTGCTGTTTATCTTAATTATTATATTAGTAAGAGTTTAGCTCTCTGGCTATGCCTACTATCTTTTTTTCTGATCCTTGCTCTGGATGATTTCTCCTGTCCTAATTTTTGTTTCTTTGGTCTATATGGTCAATTATGCAACAGTGAGGAATGTCTTGGAAACAAATTTGTTTGAATTTGTTTGAAATACCCAAAGTTGCATGAAAAAGGGGAGGGCACATAGACTGGGTAGCTTATTCCACATTAACAAGAAATTTTCATCCCCATAACCTATCATCCCCATACCTAGTTTTTTTCATCCCCATAACTAGCTAAGATGTCCTATCACAGTAACTTTCTGATAGGTTTTCTTAAGACACACAGCCACAAGGCAAGCATTTTGTCAAAAGTGACAGAAACATTCGAAATTATTTATTAAAAAAAAAAAAAAAAAGTGTTAAATTGTCAAAAATTCTGAAACAATTAATCCTTTGTTTATAACACCAAATGAAAAGTAAGACCAAAAAACAGTGTAAATCAATTGTGCTCCCTTTAATTGGTGAACCTGAACTCCTAGTGTTATCTTTTTAATTACACTTTTTAAAGGAAAATCAATGTTTCACCAAATTTTATTTTAAGAATGTTTAAACCCATAGTGACTGAAAAGAAATTTGAGGATCGACACATGATATCTTTTAAAGGAGTCGGGCAAGGATTTTGTTTTGGAAGCAGTCATCTTGAATGATAGTTAACAAATTAAGTTTCTGTAGCAGAGGAGTAAGATAAATAAGACATATTCAGAAGTAAAATACTGACTTTTCCTGCAGGCTTTTTATCATTGCACCTTTCTCAAGAAAAACAAAGCTATTCTACTTCTTTATGTAGTTGCACACCTTATGACTAATCACCTAGGATAAGTTTGGGGGATATTATTCATGCAGAAAGCAAAAAGAGCAAAAATTCAGTATAAAATTAGGAAATGCTTTAATTGTTTATTTAGAGTACTGAAGAAGAAGACTCATCTGTATTTAAATTAAATGGTAAGATTTCTGTGCTAATTTAATCAGCTGGTGTATTTATGCTATGAAATAGAGCAAATATGGAGTTCTCTTAACTAAGCATAACTAAGCTAGTTTGTAAATGTAAAGCAAGGGTCATAGGTTACACTGGGCAGTGCCTGCCAGGAAATGCTTAGTGTTGCTGCTTGGGAGAGTCTCAGGAATTCTGTATCTTGCTCTGTGGGGTGAGGACAGCATGTCCAGTAATGTCTTGAAAACCTGACCTACCTACAGTTCTATAAAGAGATTACACATCTGTGTGTGTGTGTATCTGTAGAAGTATAAAGTATGCCCCACAGACAGAATTTGTTTTCTGAAATACAAGTATTCTAGATGTTCCCTGTAGTATTTCTATTTCATGCTGCCTTTTTGTCAACCACCTCAGCATAGTGAGAAGAGTTAGCTTGCAAATGCCAATCAGATTTGTATAATCACAGAAGCATTATCACATATTTTGGCTCTTCTCTGAACTGGACACTTGAAGCTGCAAAGCTCTCTGACAGCCAAGTATCTGATTCCTTCTCACAACAATGTCCCAGCTAGACTTACGGATATCACAACAAGATATTTGTTAAAACCATGTACCTGATATTCGGCCATTCTTATATTAACATTAAATATTGATTGAATACATTTGCATCTAAACATATATATGGGATGTAATTTCTAATTCATGATCACTATAACCATGCATTTCCTAAATAATACATAAATATTTCATACATGCAATTTATAGTGATATAAACAGCTTTAATTATGATCCTTGCATAATGTAAAAGTTAAAAGACTTTCCAGTTAAAACATTGTCAAATACATATCTTTGAGCAATAAGGAAACAATACGAAAAAAAAAATAATCAGCAACTATAAAGCTTTTTTACCCTTAACTTTGAAGGGCAATATTCTTACAAAAGTTTGAAGACAGTAAAGCATGAAGAAATATTTAGTGTAAAATTGTGATAACTGCACATTATTTAAAATTAATCTTTTTTTATTAGTTTCACCTTTCTGTGGGAACTATAGGCTGAAATGCACATTTCTGATACCTGAGAATAATTATTTGTTATCTTATTGTGTTGCTTCACAATATTATTAAAGTATCTTACTGTGTTTAGCCTCTTGAGAAAGGCAAACTATGAAAATACAGCTTAATCATGTTTTCTGATGCCTGACTTCTTGACTAAGGTAAAGTTAGGGTCACCTAGTCTTTTAGATAATATCGCAGCTTCTGAATTACTTTTTTATTAACATTATTTTCAAATGGAAAAAATGTATTTTACTTTGCTGTTTTAGTATAAAACAGTGAATGATCTTGTTGATTATTGTGAAAAAAACCAAAACAAGCAAACTTTTGCACTTTTTCCCTGCAGTCATCACATATTGTCTTCTATAACACTATTTTTTTCTGAAGTTTTGGTTTTTTACTAAATGAATATTTTGTTAAATAAAATCTAATAATTTATAGAAAAATTTGATAATACATGAAATAGTTCCTTTGAGATCTATGGAACGTATGCACTCCAACTCCTGTTCCTATTCAGGACAATCTCTGACAGTCACACCATGTCCAAAAGCTTCTTGAGCTCTGTATGGATGTGGAAGTGAGGGCAACTATATAGACCTTAAGTCACAGATGCTCCTAATATGGGGCTTGAGTCTTTGGATCTTAATCCTATCTTCTGTTCTGACTGGCGTGAGTATGACAGACCTTTAAAAGTCTAATGAGCTTTTGCAGAGTATGTATAGATGTATGTAGAATTTATTTCCCAAGTTTTTAAACTGATTTTTAAAGTTTTCTTGGTCCTTATTGTAGGGCAGTTATGATATAAATGCAAATTACTGTCACTAGAAACCTTGAAAGATTAATATACCTAAGAAAAAGCATTAGAAAGGGCTAAATCTACCTGAAGGTTAAATAGATGACCTCTATTAATAAGCCTTATGCCATTTCTAACTCAGATATTCAGAACCCAAAGTCCGGTTGTGTTAGAATAATGTCTTACTCGGATGAGGTGGGAGACCACTACTAATTTTAAGGTTGTCTTTTTAAGAAAAGACTGATGTTGACTGATGCATGAATAGACTCAAGGATATCTCAGAGTTTTCTTTCCCATTCATTTAGCTCATTAACTGAAAAGACCTTTGTGAAAAACACACATAAACACTTTTTGCATATCATTGTGCTATGAACATAAATTGCAATTTCTAATCATTCCAGCAACCTGCCAAGTTTTGTGGGGTTTTTTTAAAGATACATCCAAGACTGTATAATGTTAATCTGAGTACAAGGAAAAAGGAAAGTCAGTAAAGATGTTGCACAAAGGTGGAAATTACAACTTCCTGTGTCAGCAACAACTTACTCCCTAAGAAAAGCTTATTTTCAGCAATTTTTGCTATAAACTTTGACAAGGATGGAGAAAGCCAATTAAAATCACCAGAGGACACCTGCTAGTGACTTTTGCAGCAGACAGACGCAGAATTTCTGCATGCTTCAAGGTGCCTTTAATTGCCCTTTTATTCTTCTTACCCATTTCTAAAGTAGAATTGCAGCTGTTGAATACACTTGCAGTCTGTCTGGCATCCTGGGGTGGATGAGGAGCACAGAGTGAGGAACTCCAAATGGCTTTCTGCTAGCACACATAAACTCTGTTACGTGTTCATCAGAGAGAGCTCATGGCGAAAGTCTGAATTAGAGTTTTGTACCACAAATACTTTACTGGACAAACTGAGTGGTCCAAATATTTTCCAGTAAAAAAATTAACTTAAAAGATTTCACACCAAAGGAGGAATTTGAAGCTTCTGACAATGTGGCTGTAAATTGTGTTTGCTCCAAAGAAAGCCTTTCCTCCCTCCTTCTTTCAAAATCAACTCAGGTTAGCCAGTTTTAGATAAATATATAGTTTGTGCTGGAACTGTCAAATGACAAAGTTAACCAAATAGCCGGTCCTCGATCTTTGATGGAACAGTAGCTGCAGTCACCAGGAACCTACTGGGATTTTCAGAGAAAATTGATTTATACTCTGTGCATGATGTGAATGAACAGCTGCAAAAGAGAAAAGGAACAAGTATGTCTCCAATGTTTATTTCCCATACCTCTAGCTCATAATTGGGAAGGTGATGAACACAGGCAGGCAGGTTTTTGTGCTGTATTTGGGATTTTCAGAAAAATACATGAAACACAGCCAGTGTCTCCACATTGTAGGAAGGTATGACCCCTGACTTTGGGGAAAATCTCATCCCTCTAAGTAGCTTAACATTCTACATAGGTTTCAGAACATGCACATATATAATCATCCTCTTCAGCTCTACTCACATGGGGATGGGTTCTCATTCAAGTACAACAACAGGACTTGAAACTGGTTTATCTTCTCTTTAAAATAACCTGCAGTTAAGCAAGGGATTGCTACCACTCCAGCAAACAAACACTTTTATCTGTATCAATAGCCATTTTTTGAAAAGGATATTTTATAAATGTCTTCTGTATAAAATGTTTCCTCTAATTCCTGTATAAAAGTTGTTGGCGTTTGGTCTGGGATGGTTAGTCTTGGGTTTGGGTATTCTGTATCTCAAACATTGGTTGCTTTAAACTTTAACAAATTTTGGATTTTCTGAAATACTGGTGTTTCTGTGTTCACATTTTAAGCTCCTCATGCAACCAAACCATAGCAGTGTTAATTTCTACCTGTTGTCCAGTCACTGAATATATGAAGTGAATTATTCTCTATTCAGGAGCACCTTGCAATCAGTACTTTAGATCCTCTAAAATAAAACTGCAGTTTAAAGTTAGAAGGGTCACAATCACTAACGGAAGCCTCCAGCCTTTAGATTTATGAGTTACTTTGTGGAAAGGAAAATCCTTTATAGGTTTTCAGTTTTAAAATTTAGTAGAGCCTCCAAGGCATACAGTAAGGTTATCACAGCCTCAAAAAATCTGGTTAATGTAATAAAATTTGGGAGGAACTGATAAGATGAACCTTAGTTTCATAGAGGAAGGGAGAGAAAAGAAACAAATAAGCTCAAAATAAAGGTGGTTTGTTCTTACTCTGAGAGCCACCCTTAGGACTGAGGACATGTGACTCTAGGAACGCATGTGTAACTCCTGTTTCTGCTCCACATGGCCAGTCAGCTGGTCTGGACACAGAGTCTTTTCCATGGGGCCAACTTGAATGATCTCCCCCATCTCAGCTCAGCTGGGTGATCTTGGTTAACAAGGTGGCCTGGAAACAAATACCACTCCTCCTCTATAAAACCCTCTTTCAGGGCACCATGCTGCTTCACTGTTAATGTGGTTTCAGGAGGATTGCTGGTTTACACAGCCTCAACACACTCTTTCAAGTGAGATTTTTACAAAATAACTCCCTGGGTTTTGCTGAGGGCTGGGTGCTTCTGGAGACAAGACTAGCAGCCCTATCCCCACATCCCCAGGAACAGGGGTAGGCAAGACTGGGACAGGATTTCTGACTGTGGGTGGTGGGCAGGATCATGTCTAGGGTAGTCTGATCAAGTGTGAGTCCAGTGCCACAGCTTCAGAGAGAGCAGCTCCAGGAAACATGGTCAGCCTGTGTCATTTACACATCCACTTTGGTCAAGAAAAAACAGAAATAATTATAATAACTTAAAAAGAAAAAGAAACAGAAAACCAGGTGAAACCGAGGCAACAAAAAGTAGTATTTGTTTATTTTTATGTCTATATGTAAATGAGTTGAATTCAAATTTAGCAAAACAACTTTCTTAATGCCTCAAGGAGAGGTTCCTTCTCTTGATAAAACCTGACTGCAGATTTTAAAGAAATTCTATGTCATGATTTTTTTGTGATCTCCTGAGAAGAGGATTTTCTTTTTATATCATAAAGTTGCCAGAGAGATATGGTCCTCTTTAAGTGTGATTACGAACTATTTTCCTAAAATGAATCACTTGAAAATTAAAATTAAATTTCCTGCAATATGAGGAAGATGGGAATTACCACTGAGCATGGATTGCAGGTGAATGTGGATAACCTCAGTGGTCAACCTTGATTTCTTGCCAGTACAAATAAGTAGAGAGGATCAGTGATGGTGTTTTGAACCCTCCAGGTTCACTGAGCCTGAAAAGAAAAGACAATAGGAAGAAAGAGAAGTTTTGAGCATGTTTGAGATGTTTGACTGTGAGAGAGATATAGCATGAACTCTGCCCCTCAGATTGTGATCCTTTCCCCATGCTGCTCCCAGAGTAAGACAGAATTAAAACACCCTTCTTATAAATCTACATATAAAAAATGCTGTGTGATATTTAATTTGTAGAGAATTAGCTTTTAATATAATTTTTTTCATGTAAATTTGCCTTTGAATACTGTAATATTGTTTCTGAGCAATGGTGAAAGCATTGTGACCAAACATGGTGAAAGGGTTGAGGTGTGGCAACACCTCCTGTATTAATGTTTCCATTCTACTTGAACATGGTAATTTAAATAACTAATTCATAATTCACCATAAACCTAAAAGTTGTACTTTCATAAATGCCACTAAGCTAAAGTTGAAAATAGCATTTTCCTCTCCAGAAAAGCTTTGGATAATCTCAGTCAGATTCTTGAAAATAGAATGCTGCTTTTGGATAATTTAAAAGAAGTTGAAATTGGTTTTGTTAAGAGTTTGTTAAGTTTTGTTAAGAACATAAATTATGCTAATTTTGCTATCTCTGTTAGTATACTTTTGCTCGGACTGAATTCCTGTGCAGTCTCTCTGTAGCCTGGAGTGCCTCAGGAACAATTATTTCATCATCTTTGATATGTAATATCTGTCAGAGGCAAATTTTACTGTAGAAGAGTTCTTCTTTGCAGTTTATTCTTCTTCTATCTATGGTTTTACTCAAGATGTAGCTAGATAAACTGTTTAAAACTGTTATGTTTGAAGGAGTTCAAACCAAATATTTAACCATTAAGCACCAAAAATTACCATGGATGGATTTTCCAAGTTTTTATGGGGGTAGAAAAGAGATCTGAAATATGCTGTCCTTGGGAGCCATGAAGAAAATTTTAGCCCTTTAGATATGGGAGGAATTTTGCATGGCCTTTTTGATTTTGCCCTGCCACACGAAGTGTGGCACACAGAGGTGGCACTTGCCACACATGTGTCTGATTATCTGGGTTTCCTGAAGGTTGAATCTTTTCTTTTTTGCTTTTCTCAGTTTAAAACCATAAAAGCAGATGTCACTGGGTGTAGCCTGCTGAAGTAAATAGCAATATTTAACTGAGATCCTTAATTGCTTGAAAGTACTATCTTTGATAGTACATTACATAAAGATAAGCTTTTCCTAATAATCTGACATTAGGAAACTACTTAAAATGTGATGAGGTAAAAGTGTGCAGAACATTTTTGTCTCAGTAAAACAGTCTATGCTTTTTAATTTTCTAAGCCAAATGAGATGAAAGAATAACATTAAAAAAACCCTGAGTTTTAAAATGCTTTCTTAGATGCTAAGCTAAATTTATTCAGGTCCTATGTAACTCAAATAAGTCTCTGCAGTCTCAGACAAGTTTAGAAATCAAAACTGAAAGTAAGTTTTACTGCTGTTATCCGTTGGTGGTAGTTTGTTTGTTTGTTTGTTTGTTTTTGTTTTGTTTTGTTTTGTTTTTGTTTTGTTTTTTTCATGGTATAGTGTATTCCTAAGCTATGGAAGTCACTCTCTTGGGTATATGTGAACTCCAGAGGACAGAGGATGAAGGATCTCCCTAAAAGAGAATAGATCAATTCATGGCCACTATACCTAGTAGTAGAAATCAGTAGAACAGGATGGATTTGAGTCAGGAATAACTCCAAGGTATATTCAGCTGATCCGACTAGTAAAATTCCCTGTTTTAACACCTGCTTACATGCTCTCTCTAGAACTTTGAGCTTGGAGTTGAGTTAGTAATTTACAGTGAATGCTTATCAGATGCTGTTGACATGTGAATAAAACAGCAATACAGACAGGCTGAAAAGAATTTTTGAAGATTACTTTGTGCTTGCAATATTAAAGTCTAAGCTAAATAAGAGCACAGAGCCAATGCCAAGTTGACCAAAATGAAACTAAATATAGAATATTATAGAAATGCTTTGTTAATATGGGTCACAGACACCTAAATTTAGCAAAAAAAAAGAAAGAAAGTGTAATTCTGTAGGCAACTCCATCTGGTTGTTCATAGTGAAAGTTTCCTAATGTTGGGCTTGGTTATTTGCAAATTATACCTCTAATTTTTGAACATATCCTAAGTCCATCAGTTGATTGTTCTGTAGAAGATGAAGATACAGTTTTTGTAGAAAAATTATGCCTTTTTGCAAGTCAGAAAATCTGTTTTAATTTAAGCTGCTGTCCCAGGTATCCTATACTGTTGTTTTTATGCTTGGTCAGTGCATAAATGTCAGGGAGCAACATCCAACAGGTAACACTGCAGAGTGCAAGAATGGATTTTACAAAGGGTCCACCCTGTAGAGATAAATCTCAGATCAGAATACTATCATGCTCAATTTTATTGTGTTTTTTAAAATTATTTTCCTTCTGCTAGAGATACACTTATTTTTAAATCAACTGACCACCAAAGGCAGCTTAAGAGGACCAGTTACCCAAGTTTTTGATTCTCTAATTCTCATTGTGTGTTTTA
Source organism: Tachycineta bicolor (assembly GCA_025960845.1). NCBI lineage: Eukaryota > Metazoa > Chordata > Aves > Passeriformes > Hirundinidae > Tachycineta > Tachycineta bicolor. The sequence goes on along the minus strand of JANEHK010000059.1, from coordinate 1,937,140 downwards.
CCATTAAGACAATATTTTCAGGAGAAAGGGAATCTTTAAAAAAAAGTGTTGATCCCATTAGGATGAAGAGATAAGAGTTTTGATGTTGTTCTCTTTGTTGTGGTTTTGGTTTTATGGGTTTTTGTTTGGTTGGTTGGTTTTGGTTTTTGGTTGGTTGGTTTTAGAACCCCTATGGAAAGGCCATTAAATAGATGACTGCTATGGCAAGCTTTTTTTTTTCCTCAAAGAAAATGTTTATTGTGCAGGATGCATGGTTACCTATCTAAGACTGACTAGCAGTGAAAACTGAACTGTGATTTAGCAGATACATATAGTATGAAATTTATGTTAGTTTGGGTTAATGCACTTCTTTTGCTGCCAGAGTAGCCACAGGAACTGCTGTCTTCAGTAGAAAAGACAGGGATAGAATCCAGTCACCCAGAATCCAGTCAAATAACAAAACTGAAATCATTTACTATAAATTTTATTAGAAAATTTGTTAACAGACAATACTGAGATTTCAACTACTGTTATCATTTTCACTCTTATTTTGATTCAACTTCCATCATTTTTTTCTGATTCTTTCTATCCTGCAAAACTTCCCCCTCCAGTGTATTTCTATAGTGGATGATTTCCCCTGGCACTAGATCATGACTATTCCTAAAATATTTGCCTGAGAGCTTTTCCTCCTCCATTGGGAAGAGACATCAAAGAGTTAGCCTCTAATTTATTTTGTGTTTTGTCTTTTTCTTCCATGAAAAATTAGGTCAATACAGGATAAGGAAAGGAAAGGAAAGGAAAGGAAAGGAAAGGAAAGGAAAGGAAAGGAAAGGAAAGGAAAGGAAAGGAAAGGAAAGGAAAGGAAAGGAAAGGAAAGGAAAGGAAAGGAAAATTAAAATAAAGCATTTAAATTAAGACGTAGCCTATAAGTTCACCAAGACCTATAAATATTTTATTAGAGCTTTTTTTCTAAAGACATATTTACTTAGTAGGAATCTTAAGTGTTCAGTTTTTGGATTTTTAACCTAAAGTGTCAAGAGATTTGAACATTGATTCAGTGGCATAAATCACTAGAATACAGAGACTGAATAAATTGTCCAACTGAAATGGAAGCTTTGAAACTCCCTCAAGACTTGTAGTTAGGCAGACTCCATTCTTTCTAAGTCTGTAAAACTAACTTAACTGCAAGCATATGGAAGCCCTGTGCTGCCATTTCAAATTACGTTTATCTCAAATTAGCCAGTCTCTGAGAACTGAAATGGGAAGATCTTCAGCTATCTTAATTCTTTTATCAGATGTGTATATCTATACTATATTTTGTGCCCAAAAAAGAGAGGTCAGTGTTCTGATAGTTTTACAAATCTGTCAGTTACAATTCCCAGTGAAACCAACTGGATTTTTACCTAGAAAGGTGAATAGAAAATAGATTTCTACATGTCAGGAGTGTGTTTCAAATTCAGAAACTTAGGATTTTTTTTTTTTTTTAACTTATAAAAATGTATTTATGTTCTCAGCAAAACTATTGAGATATAGGACTGTACAGTGAAAAAAGAGCAGGAAATAGATGCGTGCAATGAATAACAATATTTCAGCTGCAGGACAGAATGGTTAAGATAGCATTTCTACTGGAAGGAGTTTTAGAAGTGATATTATTTCTTTGAGAATTTTTGTAGAAGGAAATTTTGAAATCTATGGTAGATTATTTCTAGTAAAAGTCAGGCCCTTTTATCTTCAGCTAGTCACACTGTTTTGTGTTTCCAATGATGCCTCATCCCTGGAAATTTTCAAGCCAGGTTGGATGAAGCTTCAAGCAACCTGGTCTAGTTGAAGGAGTCCCTATATGTGTCAAATAATCTAGCAAGAGTAGCTGATCTTTAAGCTCTCTTACACTTCATGAAACTTTGTAGATTCTATGAAGAAAGAAATTTGACTAATTAACACATTACTTGAAGTTTCACTATCCTACTTGCAAACTCTAATAAATTGGTTGGCAAGCTAAAAGACAAATTAATATTTTCAATTCTGTATCTTTAGCTGCTGTATTTACATTGTGTATATCAAAAATGTAAGACTTCATGAATATGAGATAACAAATTCCTGAGGTGGAGTGGATATTAATTTAGATGCTGAGGTCAGTTACACCACATTACATCTTTCCCAATAGCTGAGTAGTTCAGTAATGTTTTCAAGGTGAATTAATTGTCCTGCTACTTGGCACACAATTTCTAATCTTCAGTCTCTGCTATCATTGTTTCTATGCAGCCAGGTTGATAGCATACACCAAAATTCATGCCAGTCTCTAGAATATTGTTATATATCTTCCCATTCTCGTAATTCACTTTATACAGATTTCAGAGTACAAAAGACAGATCTGAGTATTGTATTACACCTTATGATATTTTTTTTTACATTTCAATTTTTAAGTAGATATATTGAGTCTTCCTGTTCCTGAGCTTATATTACAGTGCAAATGGATATAAATATAATAGATGTAATTCACTACTTGTGTTTACTTTTAAGTAGCAGTTTCTGATTTCTGCTAGAATGCAACAGTGGAGAACCAGTTGTAGTGAAAAGTGGTTTACATTAATTCATGTGATGGTGAGTTTGTTTGTTTGTTTGGTTGGTTGGTTGGTTTGGGTTTTTTGTGGGGTTTTTGTGGGGTTTTTTATGTATATTATGTGGTGGTTGATAGCCCATGAGCTGAATTCACTTCACAAGATGTTTTCTATTTGACTTTCCAATTTTCAAGGTGAAAGAAAGATAGTTATACCATTACTCAGACTAGAAAAAGCTGAAGTATTTATCCTCCATCATAAATGGTTGGAGAGGGGTAGCAGCACTGGTTTTTGTCGGGAAATAGAAAGTTTCCCACTCTTTTGCTGCCTACACATTGGCTGCACCATGAACCCAGTGCTAAGGGTAAGACAGCCAGCCCTCCTCATTCTGCCTGCTTCCTTCCCCAGCTCTTCAGAATTCAGCTTTGCAACAAAAGTTCCCCTTAAAGTTTTGAGATAGGGAAGTCGGTGGGAAGGCTATAAGACTGCTTGCATGGGAATAGTTCAATGCTGTCACCAGAGGAAATGTAAATATTTTTTGGGAGATATTTACTGTTAGACTGTTACTTGGTTATGGGAAGGGCAAGGATAGGAAAAAGGTCTGGCAAAGGAAAAAGGTCCAGCAAAGGGAAAAGGGAAAAAGGGAAAAAGGTCTGGCAAAGCAGGATCTCACTTCCACACAGTCAAAGGCAAGCCTTGGCTGCCTGCGTGCTAAGGATCTGAAAAGTGTTCTACAAATGAACTAAATATTTACTCTTTCAGTGAGTTCTAGGTGACACTCACAGACACTATGTCTGGGGAAAGTCTTTTCTCACTCTGTCATACTTGACTGTCTTGTGGTGTGCCTGACCAATTCGTTAAGCTTCTAGGATGAAATGGCTGCTGTGGTTTACAAGGAGAGTGCAGTGGATGTTGTCTACTTGGACATCAGTAAGGTCTTTTACACCGCTTCCATAAGATCCTCAGAGAGAGGATGTCAATCTGCAGGCTGGATGATCAAACTGAACACTGTCTGAATGACCAGGCTCAGATGATGATGATGAGCTACACAAAAATCTAATTGGTGGCCAGTAACTGGTTGTGTACTCCAGTGGTCTGTACTGGGTCTAATCCTTTTTAACATCTTATCTAATGATCCAGATAATGGGCCAGAGCATATCTTCAGCAAGTTTCCTGATGACACAAAACTGGGTGAAATACCTGACATACCAGAGAGTCATGCTGCAGTCCAGTAGGACTTCAGCAGGCTGGAGAAATGGTCTAATAGGAACGTCATGAAGTTCAGCAAGGGAAGGTGCAACATCCTGCATGTGGGAGGTAAAGTTGTGTAAAGCTGGGGGCCACCCAGATGGAAAGCAGCTCTGTGGAGAAGGGCCAAGGCATCCTGGTTGAGGTCAAGTTGAACAAAAACCAGCAGTGCCTCTGTGGCAAAAAAGACCAGTGGTATCCTGGGCTGCATTAGGAGGGGTGTTGCCAGCTGGTCAAAGGGAGGTGATTATGCCCCTGTCTTCAACCTTGGTGAGGCCACAACCAGAGTATTGTGTCCAGTTCTGAACTCCTCAGTACAAGGGACACACAGACGTATAAATTGCAGCAGAGAGCCGCAAAGGTGATGAAGAGACTGGAGCATTTCTCATAAGATGGAAGTCTAAGACAGCTGTGACTGTTTAGCAGCCTGGAGAAGAGCAGGTTCAGGAGGGTTTTACCAAAATAAAAAAAAAATTATATAATGGAACCAAGCTGCTTTCTTTGGTGCCTAGCGACAGAGTAAGAGGTAATGGCCAAAAAGTGAAACACGGGAAGTTTCTTGTAGACATAAAATAGTTCTCTGTGTGTGTGAGGGTGATAGAGCCGATTGCCTAGGAGGTGCTGAGACCCATCCTTGAAGATTTCTAGGGCCATCTTCATATGATAGTGGAACTGCCTCTGGGTAGCCCTGTTTTAGCAGGAGACTTGGACAAGTTTTCTTAGATTTCCCTTCCAACCTCAACCATTCACTGATTCTGTGAAAAGAGAAAGGTTACTTGACAATCTAGTTTCTGAGCTCTGCTTTCTGTTTTGACACATCTCAATTATTTACAACGGGAGCTTAGACACCTACATATAGATACCTAAATATAGATACAGTCTTGAACTGAAAGAAGACTGGCTTGTCTTGTTCTAAAATAAACACCAATGCATGTTTTTATTTGTTTTTATTTATTTATTTATTTATTTATTTATTATAAGGAGTGCTACTTGAGCCACTTAGCTTTTCTCTATCTCTTATGTAATTTTTTTATTTTATATTTGTGTGGGTTTTTTTAACACTTTCTACATTTCTGATTAAATTTTATTTCAAAATAAAAGCTTTCATTAAAAATATTTTGAAACTAGATTATTCAGAAAGAAGTTAAATGTCTTAATGTTTTAATACTGAGGAATTAATAACAAGAGTAAAAAAAAAAGTTTAAAAGGGACGTATTAAGACATTTTAGTGACATGAGTCACTGCAGCATGATTTATGTCATTGACTGCTTGGGATTTATTAGCTCTGCAGATTTATAGGGGTCCATTCTCAAAATAATGTGCATAAAATAATCTCTGAATAAAAATATTGATTGGTAGAGGGGAAAGATAGTGTTAGTTGTGAGGCAGCGGTACTACTAATGCCCTGCTTAGGATGCACTTATGTTAATAGAAGTTCTGCAGGTAGGGATTTCCCATGAGACAAGGGAAATGTTTGAGGTACTCAGTTTGTAGGTGTTATACAATTGTTAACTGCCATCAGAAATACATGAGATATTTGTGCATTAGTGGAAGTACTCCAGAGATGTCGAAGAGGTAGATAATACCTTTTCCTGACAATTATTTTTCTTTTATTGTCAGTCTCACTGAAATGCAATGCAAGGTGAGACTAATGCTAATGCAAGGTAAAATATCTCAGGAAATATTCGTATGAAGAAATAAAATTTGTGTCATCTTTAGTACTACATATATGCCTCCTTACAAAGAGGAAAATGCCAGCAATAACTGACTTAGTTTCCCAAAATTCTGGCCCAAAAAGTGTACACTTCTATTCAGGTCCAAGTGCACTATTTTGCTGTGGATCAAAGCTAAAAACCCGTCACAACAACAGGTTGCAGCAAACAACTCAGCAGCAAAACAAAGGTACAAAACATGGGAGAATAATATCTGTAAGAAACAGTAATGTCATCAGAGTAACCTATGTGTATGGAGAGGAATTCTTGATTTGTTTGTTTTCCACAACTATTAGGTGCTTTAAAACAAGTACATATTTCTTGAAATGATCTTGCTTCATTAATATCTGTTGTCTGGAAGAAAGTACAGTATTACCACTATGGGTATGACTTTCTCTTTTGATTTTAGCCTATTATGAAAGCAGTTCAGTACTCACTTAAGATCTGACAGGATTGGCAGGTTGGTTAAAACAAAAAGATGGGTCACGTTAGAAATTTTTCAGGTAAACCTGACCAAGACTGAGCGAATGTCAGATTTACAAGCAGTCTTGTCATAAACACAAAGTTAACAAGCTGGAGAAGAAAAAAAAAAAAAAAAAAAACTCTTCTGAGCAGTATAATCTTAATTGTTATTTATAGCTGTAACATATTAGAAAAAAAAAAATCTGAATTAAAAGGTGTTATTTTAACACACACTGTCTCTTTAATAATGAACTCCAATAGATAGAAAAGCTGGATCCCATCTTTCTTGTAGACAAGAAAGCTTTCATCACTTTTCCCTTGATGTTGGATTATAGAGCAAAGCTAAAAAAGAAAAGTGAACCTCAAGCCAGGTTTTTAAATCCAGAGATAGGCGACAAATTTAAGTGCCCTGATTCTGAAATGCTGAGCCTCTGGCAACTTCCATTTACTTTAAAGGGAGCTGCCAGGGGCTCAGCACTTGAAAATAAGGTCAGTTATGGAGGCACTTTACTGAAGACTGATAATTCAGAGAGAGGAGATCTAACCAGAGCATGGAATGATTGTACCCCTTTGGGAGGAGAAAAAATTCTGAAGTGAAAAAACAGAGGCTTGTCACAGGAACACTACTTTCTGTTACTAAGCAGGAAGTGCAGTATCCACAGATGAAATCAAAATGTATCTATTTTATAAAACATTAATATTACCGTATTTGACACCTTCAAAAAACAAAAACAAAACAAAACACCAATTAAAAAAAAAGAAAAAAAAAAAAAAAAGGGCAAAACAAAACCCAAAACAACAAAACAAAGAAACAAAGGAGGAGGAGAGTTTTAGGGGACAGCATGATTTGAAAAGTCAAATTTCAGACTGCTGAGTCATGGCTTTACCTTTTACTGGCTAGTCTGCCTCTGAAGGTTTTCATCTCAAAATTGCATTCATTCACCCACTGTGCAAGAAGCTTTTCCACACACAGAGCTGAGATGCTTATTTACTCCTTCTGCCCAAGTAGGGAGCTAGGTGGCAAACTCACAGAGGCACAGAGGAGACGTGCTTATGATCTCAGGCTATTACCAGGTCTCGAGTCATTACTTGGTTGTTACTGGTTCATTCTTTCCACCTTTAAAGGAGAATATGTCCCAAGAGGTAATAACACAAGGTCCATGTGTGGTGATCTTTTTGCGGGCAGAGGCTGTCTGACATGGAGCATACTTTTACTATTATAATGAGTAAAGGTATTGTTGGAGCAAATTCTCACTGCAAATCTGGTCAAAACTGGAGGTGTAGTTGACTTATCATGCAATATCCTTGTTAAAAAGCATATCCTCTTTTCAGTTCCCTTGTTAAAAAGCATATCATCTTTTCAGTTCCCATCACTTCATCACTTCAAGGACTTAGATAATTTTTTTTAATATTTTTTATTTTTAATTCCTGTGGTTGTTTCTTTCATTGCTTAACTGCTTTGTTCTTTAGCTTGTTAGCTGGAACTTTTCCCCCATTACTCAGCAATAAAATCCCCTTTTTGTTGTTGTTGTTGTTGTTGGTTTTGGGTTTGGTTTTTTTGTTTTTTTTTTTTTTTTCCTGCCCCCCCCCGGCCCCCTCCATTCAGATAGAAATTCTTCATGTAGGCCTGTGAAAAGCATGAATCCTGGATCAGGAGGTTCCATTAAATCTGTTTTTACTTCTTGGTTGTGTCCTCAAGCTGATTACAGTAGTATCATGGTGTGTTTTGTTTGGAAATTAAAAATGTTGAAAGGAGGAAAACAAAAAATAATTTTCAGCAGTTTGTCAAGTTACCTTGCTCTAATCTTTCACTTTCTTTTGAGCTCCAGCACATATTTTTTATCAGATTTTTCCTCTTAATTTTGAGTCTTCTGCATTTCCCCAGTACTAAGCTATCTCGTCGTATGAGCAGTGCTAGCACTCGCATTAAAACCACTAATTTTCAAAGATTCTTTACTGAGCTGTGAAAATTTGGTCTAGGCAGACACTTGCCTCGAGGCTGTGATGCAGAGGGAATCTTGTGCAATCTCCAAGGCCGTTTTATAACATTGTTTCTTTCCTGCAAGTGTTTCAACCTGGAAGTTCCAGAAGTTTAATTTTTGTGTCCTAATTGACTGAAACACTGCGGAGTTCTGTCTAGTTACCTCAGGGATTCAGAGGAGTTTTCTGTCAAGGAGCACCAGCCAGCTCAGAGAATACAAAACTGGGCCTTTCTCCCTGCAAAAAATGCTGGTGTACATTAGAACCACATTTCAAATCAGCCTACCTCACGCTGCTTTGAAGTAGCCCAGATGTCCACAGTGACCCTTAAAAAGGCCCTGATTTACATAATTGAGCCTGCCAGCAAATACTTTTCCCCTCAGAAAAAGATTCTTTAACTTGCTCTGGACAAACTTAGCTTGCAGACAGAGATGAGATTTATGTATGGATGAAAAGCTAACAGTTTAAAATCCTCCTGACAAATGTAAAAAAATCATAAACCACTAGAAAAATTAATATCAAAATAAGTAATGAGAAATTCTTGATTTAATATCTCTCTGCTTTTTTTAATAGTCTAAGGCTGTGTTTTAATGACTGAGTTTGGGCTGAGTAGTCTCAAATGTAGGACAGCACTGAGCAAGAGCTTCTAGGTAATACCATGGGGATTTTACAGGATCTGCAGTGTGGGGGGGCTGTAGCAGTCATCACCTTATCAAAATTACATTATGTCCAGGGTTAATCACAGCAGGAACTTTGTGAAAAGGCTATATGGGGGTGCCCTCTTCTTGGCTGGGACAGAGTTAATTTTATCCTAGTAGCTCATATATTGCTGTGCTTTGGTTTCAATACAAGAATTGTGTTCTATATTGGTCCTTGCATTGATATGATTGCATGATAGTATAGTGACCACCTGTGATATGACAACTCACACTTCTACTGCTCTTCACTCTACTGAGGGAAGGAGGGAAGGAAGGAAGGAGGGAAGGAAGGAGGGAGGGAGGGAGGGAGGGAGGGAAGGAGGGACAGAGGGATCGCGTGGGCGAGGATCTCC
>JANEHK010000059.1:1898672-1928050 GCA_025960845.1 Tachycineta bicolor | reverse complement strand
GGAAGGAGGGAAGGAAGGAAAGGAAGGAAAGGAAGGAAAGGAAGGAAAGGAAGGAAAGGAAGGAAGGAAGGAAAGGAAGGAAGGAAAGGAAGGAAAGGAAGGAAAGGAAAGAAGGTGTGACAAGGTAGGTTCCTGTTTGAAATCAAGTTAACCAGCACCTAAATTAAGATTGTGATTGATACTGTTAAGTTTTTTCAGAGCAGGGTAAAATACTGTGTTATGACTCTGGGGAAGGAAGAACAAGAAAGCGTAGGAGAACCTAGGAGTTTCATTTACATAGCATACAAATACAAAGATAAAAGGTACACACAAACTCTAGAAAACTGAGAACTAAAGCTAGCTGAATATGCTTGTTTAGCCCACCTACCTTAGTTCAGACTGTGGTTTCCGTATTCCTCAGACATTAAATGAGGCAACATTATGACTGTAAGTGCTGTTTATCACTCCATCCTTTTGGCCAGATCTGGGAGATCTGCGTTATTCCTCACAAATTGCATTATAGAATCATAGGTAAATAAGTTTTTCTTATATTCTTCTGATCACCTTTGCCAAGCACAGCATTGATATACAGAGGTTTTTGAGAAAGCATAGAAAATTTTGTTGTCAAGCATTGCTGCAGGTATATAGTCCAACCTTTTTCTCAAAACAGGGCTAACTTCAAAGTTAGGCCAGATTACTAATGGCTTTTCTTCAGTAGTTTTGGAAATTTCAAAGGATGGTAATATAACAGTCTTTCTGTACCTGTGGTAATTTTGAACCACTCTTATTGTGAACTACTCTTATTTTTTCATTATGCTTACTTTAAATTCCTTTGCCTCTTCCCCAAATCAAGGAGTACTTCAGAAATGACTTATTCCAAGTCCCAAGACATCTCTGATCTTCTTTCATATAAGTGGAGTATACATTTCATACAATTTCCAGTATGACTAAAATTTTTTGTAGTTATCCAAATGCAGTCTGAACAAGATTTTTTTAATGTAAATATAAATCCTGTCAGTCATTTTATAAGCTGGCTATATTACCTTTAATGTTAAAAACTTGATGTTAACCTATCAAATCTGTGGGATATTTGTTTGATTTATTCTGTCTGTTTTTACAACCTCTGGTAATTGAAAATTACAACATTCTTTTGTAGTTAACCAGTGTTTTGTTTATATTGAAATTACAGTGCTTTGAGTGCAGTATTGTATAACTGCTGTTTTTTCAGAAAACATGCAAGTTGTACTGTATTATTCTTTTACACTTATTGACAATCAACTACTAAAACATGGCTATAAACAATGTTATTTTCAAGATTACTTCAAATAATACATGATAAATGAGTTGGTAATTCTGCAACTAAAAATATATATTCTTATGTATGCTTATGTCAACCCTAAAACTTCTATTTTTACTGACCTCGTGAAAACCTAGCTTCTACTAAAGTTTTGAATGGATAAAAATATGCATAAAAGAATTTTAAGTATAAAAATCCCTGTTTGTTGGGATAATTTGAAATTATTTTTAACAATCTCTTTAAAGGCACAATTTTGTAAATTGTTAAAAACATGAAGTACATAGAAATTATATAACTATTATATACAAATTTAGCAAAATCTGTTATATTCTGCTAACTTACTGTAGCACAAGCTACAGATGTTGTCTTGATATAATAATATACTATACAGGGACGGTCTTCAGAAAATTGGGCACTATCTTTCCTGTCAGTAACCTTGCGTATAGTCAAATAAATTTAGTTAGTAATAAGACTTTAACTGTGTTAAGTTGGCAATAGTTTTTAAAAAAAAATCACAAAAATTGCTGCTGTATCTTTTGAAAACATTGGGCTAAATCTCTTCATCTTGAGAATAAAGACGGTATTCAGTTGGTAATGGCTGAAAAACTATGGTTTTGTAGTTCTAGATATCCCTGGGACATTTGCATAAAAAACTAACAAAGCGGTGTCTTCTGTATTACATTTTGAACATGTTAGCATACAATCAGATTTTCCAGGCAGAAATATAACCATGCTTATTGTAGCAAACTAATACCAGAATATATCTGTTTTTACAGATATTTCCACAAACCATTTCAGAAGCAGTGAAAGAACATGTGCCTTTCACAAAATTTATATTTTACGTATGTATATGTTTTTGTAAGATAACAAGACTACCGCCCCTTCCTACAGTCGGGAGGCACTTAGAAGAAAAATCCATACAAGGTTGTTAAACCTGAAAAGAATACCTTTACTTAGGATGTCTGTGAACAGTAATTACAAGAAACTTGGTTAGAACATAAGTCTACTGTAATCACAAAAATATGTTTTCATCATCCTTATACTCTTCCCTAAGCACCTGTCTTTGGCCCCAGTCAGATGGATTTATACTTTGATCTGGTTCAGCCACTCTCATATCCACTGGCAGAAAAGCAGTTGATTATTATCTGCATTCTTATTATGAATGAATACTGCAAATCTGATCCCCAGACTAATATAATTGAAGAACAATGGGTCTACACTTCTTGCTATCTTTGATCAAACCTTAGTATTTTCCAAAAGCAATCTCACAAATTCAACAATCTGAAGTTCATTTACAGCACAAGGACAAACGAGTGAAATCTCTTTTTGTAGGATATGGGGTTTATAGTTGCTGAAGGAGTTAATGGCTGTGTTCACCAGAAGGCCCTGTGGGAAGGCACAGCTGCAGGCTGGATGGTTGGAGTTTGTTGCTGGGTGAGAGGTAATTATGACTCATGGGCAGAAGACTGCAGCTGAGCCAGCCAATGGGTGCTGTTGTTCTGTTACTTTTGGTTTTGTGCTGCCTCTGCTGAGGCGTTGTGACCCGGTTCAGGAACAACACGGCAGCCACACTCAGGCTGCTCGGGCCACCAGCTCACAGACACTAATGTGGTGGACGGCAAATGGCATTTTATTAACTGGTTACATGGAGTTATAAAACCTCTGTTTGCTACATCACTTCCGTCTGCTTACATTAGAAGTTATGTGTTGCTTACCTTATCAAGGACACTAAACAACTAAGTGTTGAGGGAGGGGTTCTGTCTACCCATACAACACGATATCTTCCGAACACTTGTCCCTAATCTCCCACATCTCGCCCCCCCTCATGATTAAGTAAAAAACCTATAAAAGTATAAATGTTATAAAAAATGCAAAAGCTGTTAAAGTTAGTATAATAGGATACAAAAGTGATATAACATGTTAGTAATAAGTGCACTTCATGGTAATTGCAGGCGTTTGACAAATAGGATGTCGACTTTCTCTAAACAGCTTCTAACAAACGACACTAACTTGTTCAAAATGCAAGACCGAAAAATCAATATCAAGAATATCATGGTGAGAGGGCCTATTAGGGTGGAAACAAGGGTGGCCAGCCATGGGGACTGATTGAACCATGACTCGAACCATCCTCGTTGGGCCTCTCTCTCTCTCTTTCTCTGGGCCAGTCTTTCCCTCAGTTTGGCCATGGAGTCTCGCACGACTCCAGTATGGTCTGCATAAAAACAGCATTCTTCTCTCAAGGCGGCACACAGGCCTCCTTGCTGCATGAGCAAGAGGTCCAGTCCTCGCCTGTTCTGCAGGATGACTTCTGAAAGCAAGGAGATAGATTCTTCCAGAGAAGAGATGGATTTTTCAGTTCTTAACAAGTCCTTGTCAATGGTCATTTGCAGCTGAGAAAGTCCTTGGTGTTGGGTCAGGAGAGCTGAAACACCTGTGACACCTGAAACACCGGCAGCTCCTAGGCCAAGGAGCATTGCAATGGTTATACCTGTCATTACTTCTCTTTGGTGGAGCTGGATGGTTTCTTCTAAAAAGCAATACATTTCCTCTTCTCGGCGATTTGGGACTCTAGGAACAATTAGAACTTGGACACAAAAGTCAGCAAGGTTATTGAATTTACCAAGGTACACACAGGGGGTTGTTCCAGATTGTTGGCAAACCCACATTCCTGGTACGAATGGGACTGCCCACTTATCGGTCTTTTGACTAGGTTGGATGAACTCAGCACAGATATTTCCCATCTGCTTTGCTAAGGTTACATTGCCAAAGCACTTGCCTCGGTCTGTGACTTGACTCAGGGTAATTTCCCTCCAGAGGGTGTCCCACTTACAGTTGTGCGGATTATCTGCTGCAGAATATTCAAAAGAAACATCAAGAGCGACACCCTCATAAAAAGGAGGTTCTGTGTTATAACATAACCAGCATGATTTTGTAAAGTTTGGATTGGATTGGTTCAATGACAAAAAGGTAGCATTTAACACACTTAGAAACGGATTGTAAGGATCTGACTTAGGTTTTTGGTAGATAGCTAAAGGAGGAGGAGGAGGAATGAGGAGGATGTACCAGGTGTGGCCTCTCTCCTGTGTCTGAGAGAATGCTGTGAGAATCTGATAAGGTCTAATTGATCAGGGTACTGAAGGTAGGAGTGATAATTTGCACGTTTGCCCAATTTAAATGCCTGGCTGCACTTAAAGCATGCCGTTTTTATCTTCTTCCAGTCTGTGAGAGGAGTTCAGTCTTTTTCTGACTTCCCCTCCACCCAAGAAGAAACATTGTTGTTACTGATTTTATATACTGTTACTTCTTCTTTGTCTGAGCCGGAGTCAGAGCCTGCAGCAGAGGACTGGCTGTTCCAGTGCTCTGAGCTAGAGTCCGATTCAGAGCCGGAAGTCGACTGACGCTGCTTCCAGGTTCTGGACCCTTTTGGTCAGGCTCCAACCCTGCCCCTTTCTCTCAGAGCTGGGCCGCTCCTTCCCCCTGGGCCCCCGTCCCTTTCTCTCAGGGCTGAGCCGCCCCTTTCTTCCCCCTTTAAAACTGTGTTCCTTAAAAGAATGTGCTTTTTGGCAAGCGCTCTGACTAGCTTTAATTCCCTCTTTCTTCTGTTCGCGTGTGCCTGTGCTATCTTTGTTTCTGTTAACAATGAGCACACTATGTAAATGACCTTGTTTGCTGCTTCTTGGCTATCTGCCAAATATTCTAATCTGGCTATATTCTTGTTCTCTCCCAGCGATTCAATGCAATCTCTTGCCATATAGGGTGGAGGCCCCCCCTTAGCCCCTTCTACCAGCAACCCCGCGGCAGCATTCCTGGCTTCCTCAGCTAATCAATCATAAAACAATTTTGCCTGATTTTTTTCTTCAGCAGCTAACTCTGGACTTGAAGCCTTTGGAGGGAGATTTTGCTCCTCCAAGTTTCTGCAGTCGGCAGCACTGACTTTATCGCAGTCTGAACACTGTCACTGACCATCATATCGCATTTTTCTATGCTCTGATAATCCCCTTTAAAAGTTTTCTCTGGAAAAGTTTCTTCTAAAACAGTTTGCGTCGCAGCTCCTACACCAAGCTGCGGCATAAATTTTAGACAATTTTGTGTGGCTTTCCAGGTCTCTTCCTCCTGCAAAGCTCTTTGCAAAGATTGCACGATCCTCCCCCATGACTTAAGATACTTTGCCAACCCAGAAGACATAGTTTCCTCGGCTAGAGCTTTCATACATTCATCCCAAATATCTAGGTGGAGAATTTCCACCGGACAATCAATGATACTAAGTTGCAAAAGCCTCATCACTGCGAGGGTAAAATCTTTTGCTTTACAATCAATTCCTCACTGTTTATGAATCTGAGATACGACCTTCATGAGGGCTTCCATCCTCCTCACGGGTCCTGGGGCATCCCCCTCGCCGAGCTGGCCCAGCCGCTCGGCTGTCGTTTACCCGTCCAGGTGACTCCCGATCTCCCGGGCAACTCCCGGGGTTTTGGCACCACTTGCTGCCTCCACTGAGGCGTAGCGACCTGGTTCGGGTACAACATGGCAGCCACAGCCAGGCTGCTCGGGCCACCAGCTCACAGACACCAATGTGGTGGATGGCTAATGGTGTTTATTAACTGGTTACATGGAGCTATAAAACCTCTGTTTGCTAATATCACATCCGTCTGCTTACGTTACAAATTACGTGTTGCTTACCTTATCAAGGACACTAAACAACTAAGTGTTGAGGGAGGGGTTCTATCTACCCGTACAACGCTATATCTTCTGACCGCTTCTCCCTAATCTCCCACTGGTTGAGATTAAAGGTATAAAAAGAGGGTGATTTCTACAATAAAGGATCTCCCATGAATGCATATGGGTGTCCACGTTTCTTTGCTCCCCATTGTTACATCTTTTGGTGCAAAAATGTTTCTTTGCTAAGTAATTTTCTTTTGGTTTGTATTTTTTTACTTTTAGCTACATAAAAAACAAAGCACAAGTCCTCAGTTTCTGAAGATGTCAGATGGAAAACATAAAAGTTTACATTTAAATGGACCTGAATCTGTGTTCTAGACCTCAGCTGGAAGTGGATTTGAAATTGACCAGCATAACAGCTGAACACTACATGCACTTCTTTGAAATGGTCAACTTCAGATCTCAACATCCTCTAAACTCTTAAAGATAATTGACCGGATAAAAACAGTGATTCTAAATTGTGCAGAGCTTGATACTGTAGGTTGTCATATAGCAATTTTGAAATCAATTTGGTGTTGAACAATAAGCCTATGTACTTCTCTTTAAATTCACTTTTCCTACTGAGACCTCCTAGTGCATGCTAAGTCACAGCATTCGTATTTTGTATGCTTAGGAAGAAATTGCATCTAGGGGAAATATTCAGAAAGTCATGCAGCAACCTAATTCTATATGCTAAGATATTTAGACAACATATGGCAGTATACAAAGTAATGGCATTTTGTAAGCTATAGCTCAGTAAGCTAAATCTGGACTTGAAGTTCCAAGGTCATATTCTTAACACTGTTGCTTGCACAGTGTGTTCATTTAAAGTAATATTTCCTATTTGAAAATTCCAACTAATTAGCCTTGTTTTCTCTGTACATTTTTGTCTATCAGAAGAAAACAAAAAATGAGAGTGGTAGAGGAATAAAAGTCTACCACCATTCCCTAAACAGTCTAAAATGGGTGGCTCTCAGAATCCTTATATTTCCTTACTAGAATCTAATTCTCTAAAAAGCTATCCCAACATTTGATGAACTGTGTTTTAGATGCTAGATGAAGTAAATATTTTCAGAAATTATGTATACGCAGTTTATTTCAAGAGAATTGTGTGTCCCTGTATTTAAAGCAGCATTTTCTATTTGATCACTTAAACTTTATTTTATTGGTTTCCATATATAATTTTCTTTCCAAAAAATAAGAGAGAACTTATTATCCGTAGTTAAGAGCTTGCATTTCCTTAAAATTAAATGCAAACCTCTGAAACCTATTTATAGATTCTATTAGAGATCTTGACTCTTGTGCTTAAATAGAAGCTTTATATTTTAAGTAATATAGATGTTAAACTTACAGTTTAGATCCTAATTTTAAAAGAAATTAAGGTTTGGGAAAATATTGGAAACATTACAAATTAAGAAAAAATATTCAACATTTCATTAATAATTGTGCTGCTTGACTGAAATAATTTCCTTAATTTACCAACATTTTAGTGCAATTTTATCTCACTTTGATATATTTTTTTCATTCCATTCAGGATGCTCAACTTCAACCAGGTGAACGCAAAATAAATATATGGTTCCACTGCCAAGAGACTCAGCCTTGGTTAAATTGCTGGGGAAACAAAACCCAAAAACTAAACAAAATTAAAACAAACACAAAAATAAAGCAAACAAACAAACAAAAACCCACAGACACCAAAAAAAAAGTCCCAAACTTCACTGTGTTACTAAATAAGCATTTTATCTTTTGTTGTTGTTGTTATTCCATCTCCCTCTCTCTGCAAAAACTGCTTTAATAGGTTCTTCAGCAAACTATGAAGCTACCTTTCATTATATTTTGGAGCAAATGACTTTGTTGTTTTGAAAAATGGATGCTACTTTTAATCTAGTATCTTTGTGCTTCAATATTAATGTATTTTTTACAGTCTTCTTAAGTCCTACAGAATTACACTCAAAAAAGTTGAGACATCTGTCATTCTAAATTTCTTTAAGAACATTTAGTGTGATGCTGGGCTCTTCTATGCTTCTTTTTTTCCAAGCTGTTAATAAGTTTAGAACTTATGCATCACCCTTCAGAATCACTGCAGCAATTCCCTGGATGTGTTTCAGAAGACATGCATATTTTTAGATGACATATAGTGCATCATAGGAATAGTATTCTTCAATATTTTTTCTAGTCTTAGATTAAAGGGTTCAAGTAGCAATAAAAAATAACAGACATGCATAGATATTCAAAGTCTGTATTGTTTCCTTTCATAATCAGGTAATATCAGTTTAACTTGTTTAAACTGCCTTCAGTTTTACTCATTATTCACTGAAAGTCTGATTGATAGTTTTGGTTAAATTTACTTTGAGGACTAGATGAAGGGTTTATTTGTTTGGGTTTTTTTTTTTTAATAACTCACATACTATTAGATTAAAGATAATCAGTTTAGCATAAAGGAACATGGAACTATTCCAATCATATTGAATCTTTTGTGGCAGTTGTGGAGGACGCGAGGGCAAGGAGGATGTTTTTGCACTAGCACCTTTTTATTTTAGCTTTATTTTTAGTTTCCTTAAATGCTAGCTTGTAAAAGAATCTAGAGCAGAACTCAAAGAATTAAAATGACCATATTATCTTTTTTTAAAAAATTACAATAATTCATACATTGTACTGCTTGAGAACATTAAAATATTTCACAGAAGCACTTCAAAACAGATAATAAAATACTACTTAAGTTAAAGTTTTCTTTGATATAGTATGGTATTCAAGTCTACTATAAGAAAATGTTAATCGCTGAATTGAAATGACAGGGTGCAGCCTAATGTAAGGCAGGAAGATGGTTAAGACAGACAAAAGCAACAATCTCTTCTTTTATTCAAAGAGCTAATATAGCTGAATAATTTCTCAGTAACAGAGCCAATAAGGCCCAAGAATATGGTGAGAGAATGTGTTTGAACAGTGCATTTGAACAAACGTAGACAGAGCATGGTTTTCTACAATGTATATGACAATCTGGCACTCCAAGCTAAATACTTGATTGCAACTTTAGCTGGGTGGACTGGTTTGTGAGTTACCAGTATGATCCCAAGTAGTTCAATGATGTGATGTGTGGGAATTCCAGTAGCAGTGCCAACAGTATGTTAATACCACAGAAACACCTCATTCCTGCTAAGAAAGATGATACAATAATGGTGGGTTGTTAGGCTATTTTCTGTTGTTTGGGAGGTTGTTTTTTTGTTTTGTTTTTGTTTTTGTTTTTGGGTTGGGTTTTTTTTTTTTTTTTGTTTTGGTTTTGTTTTTTGGGTTTTTTTTGGTTTTTTTTGGTTTTGGTTGTTGTTGTTGTTGTTTGTTTGTTTGTTTGTTTGTTTTGGTTTTTTTTTTTTTTTTTTCCCCCATGAAATTTGCTTTTAATTATGACAGTCAGTAGTTCAGCGGGTAGAACACTCCTGTTTAGGAAGAAGATTCTCAGTTCTCAGCTGAACAGATGAGTAACACAGCTTGAAATTTGAATTTCTCTCTCCTGGGGTTCTGTAGCAATGCCAATGTGTATAAGGTATCACCTGAGAAAGAACAGGGAGAGCCTGTAAGACTCACATGGTGTGATTCTTGAGGATGTGCTGTGCAGAGTCAGGAGTTGGACTCGATGAGCCTGCTGGGTTCCAGCTTGGCATATTTTGTTATTTGATTCTTAGTAAATGCCTTTGCAAACAAAAAATGGATTTTTTTTTTTTTTCCTACTGTCAGTTAATGTCTTGTGTTACTTTTCAATTATTTTTAAATTTTAGATTCTGAAGTTTTCATGTTGATTAATTTACAAAGATGCAATTTCACCTGAATTCTAGGTATGGAGGAATGACAAAATAATTATTTGTCTGGCCATTACAAAAATTCCTAATACACCTTTTCGTAATTACTTTGGTCTTCTGGGAATTATTTTCAAGAGCTGCAGATAGAGATAAAAATGTATTATGAATATAGGCACAAAAATATTTAATAATTAGTAAATAGCAGTGACATGCTTAAACAGGTTATTTTTACACTTGTTGATCCAGGCCAGCAGAGAAGATAAGATAGATATCATTTCTATGTGGTTTTCAAGGCTTGTGTATTGGATTATGTAACGTAGAAATGTGTATTGTATTTCATCTGTTGAAAGCCGTTTTTGGGGAGATGTTTTATCCTTCTCTTGTAACTCCAGGGGGGAGATACTCCAGCCATTTAAACCAGGTGGGGCACTGTTTCTTCTCTCTTTCACCACCCCTCCATCCTCCAGGGGGACATCTTCTGATAATGGGCCATTAGGGCCCACCAATGACATGACACATTCCATCATCCCTTTGTGAGATGCTCCACACAGTGGGGGAGGAACCAGCTGTTCCTAGCTAGATAAAAACTGG
Source organism: Tachycineta bicolor (assembly GCA_025960845.1). Lineage (NCBI taxonomy): Eukaryota > Metazoa > Chordata > Aves > Passeriformes > Hirundinidae > Tachycineta > Tachycineta bicolor. The sequence continues at coordinate 1,917,694 of JANEHK010000059.1, read as the reverse complement.
GACTGAAGGACACAAGGTATCCTGTTTTTCCACTGCATGCCTGGAGGAAGACTGGACTCATCTCGTCACCACTGGACTTTCTACTGGGGCATCTCTACTCCACAGAACCACATGTGTTACTCTAGGAGGACTTATTTGGACTGCTTCCAACACCCTGACCAACAGGGTGCCAGGTTGTATCCCTGACTCGGTCAGGTTTTGGAGTTTTTTTCCCCAGGATTTTTGTTTGTTTCCTTGCTTGTTTTTTTGTGCTATTACATTTATATTTTCCTTCTTATTTTTAATATTCCTAGTAAAGAACTGTTACTTCTATTTCCCATATCTTTGGCTGAGAGCCCCTAATTGCAAAATTATAATTTGGGGGGACGAGGGTTTACATTCTCCATTCCAAGGGAGGCTCTAGCTTTCCCTGGCAGAAAATTGTCTCTCAAAACCAAGACACTCTCAATATTTTGTGTGTTCCTAAGCTTTAAATTAAAAAGATTTGTGGCAACAACTCCACCAATTATTTATCTTTATCATTCATTACTAGCATGTCTTGGTACCAATGGAGTCAGTAAGAGCATATTGAAAAAGTGCTTTAGTTTTCTGTGTCTAGCATGCCGAAGGGGAAGAGCCAAATTCACCTTCCATGTAAAAATAAATCAGGGAGAAATCTAGACATTAATGCATTTACTTTGGGTAGAAAGTAGTTTTAGAAATTAAGTCTGAAAAAGTAGTTATTTTCTTCAAGATTTGTATGTCTGCTCTGGGGGATAGATGGCAATAACTTCAACTATAAAATCTGCTGAGAAGAATATTACCAGTCCTAGAACTGCACACACTACTTGTGGTGGTGAGTCTTGCCCTGTGCACATACTTGGAGGTATTTATCAGTTACAGCCTCTCAGTCACTTTTGTCAGCACTGTACTTGGTAAAAATTCTCTATTCTGTAAGCATAATTTGCCTTGCTGTGAAGTAGCAACTTGCATTTGTTGATTTATCTCTGCTCATAAAAAGGATAAAGCACAGGTGAAGCAGATTGATTTTAATTATATAAGACACTAACTTCCTTCAGAAGCTTAAAAAAAAATCACTAATATATAGTATTATGTAGGTTTGTCGGTGTGGTCTGACTAGTGAAACATACTGTAAACCAGAGGTAAAATCTTGTCCGCATGCATGATTAGAGGAGTGTGAATATGCAGCAACTGTTTTCCTTGGGGAGTGATAAAAATAGGGACACTGCCAAGCAGGTTGAAGGAGTGGAGCTAGTCAGTTAAAAAATATTAATGTGGAGGCCTAAAGGATGTGTCTTTTTTTCCAGTTTCTCAGACTGTTAAAGATACAGTAAAACTGCAGGTAGAAGTTTTTTCAAGTCCAAGCTGTTTCTTATTTCTCTTGAATATTAGAAAAAAAATCTTAATGTTTCATTTAAGCTACCATTATTAACTAAAACTCTTTCATAGAAGGACTAAGCAGTTTCTTTCCTGGCTGTGCTGTGTATTTTGAATATGATAAAATTGCTCCGCTCTGTTTTTTAAAGAACATGATGAAATACTCTATTTTTCCAGAACACCCTTTTCTTAAATTTTCTTTCACAAATTATCTCTCCTTTTCTTGTTTCTAATACAATGTATTTGTTTCTAAGAACTGCATCTGATTGAGGTTGTGAGGGTTTGAAACATGGTAATACGACTCTCATATAAAATCATATTTAAACATGTCAAAAATAATTGTTCAAATACCACAAAAAAAAAAAAAAAAAAAAAAAGACATTGGAAAACTGCAGGAAAAGTGTTGAGACTCATTTTTCAGTCAGGAGTAGATGCACTGATTGTAAATGTTAGTCTTATTTATTAAGGTATTTAATATGATGTTTAAATTATTGGCCAATATTTTATGTGGATTTATACTATGTTTATGATCCTTTGGGTTGGTTGTTTACATCATCTTGATGGCATATCCCAAGTAGTAGGCCAATGTAGTTTTTAGCAAATCTAGACAAATGGAGTAGGTGTTACTTTTCATGCTGGGGAATAATAACCACCTGCCAATGGAATATAAATTCATATAAATCACATCTCAATATGCAAATCTGTTTTGTCATTACTACTGCAAGTCTGTAAAGCCCAACAGGACAGAAACTACTAATATTTTGTCTTTAAATGTTCAAAACTATAAAATAAATGAAGCGTGGGTATTGATTGTCTTTGCCCTATGTTATCTACACCTTAAGGAAGGATTTTTTTATCTTGTTTTCATGCCTTATTTTCTCATACTATCTAATGAAGACCTTAGTTTAAAACATAAGATTCTACGGGCTTGAAAGTACATTTCTATCATAATAAAAACTATCATTATGCATTAAATATTTTTACTGCTGTTTTTATTGATGTGCTTCATTGTATAGAATAATAAAATTTTGTAATGTGGGAATTGCTTGTTTAATTAATTTTTGCTTTTAAATTATATTTTGACCTCTTTAAAAATAACCTAGAATGCTGATTTTAAAAAAGCAGATACCTCTGGATTTCAGATTATCATGCTGACAAGGCTACTTATGAGTAATTTAGAACAGTGGAATTGGCATATATTTTTCCCCTTGTAAAAGTTCCTACAGTTTCAACACACAGATTTTTGGACTACAAATTACAGCATTTCTTCCACACTGATTAAACTAGATCTTTGTGCTTCTTTGTTTAAATTCAAGTGTCCTGGTGAACGAAAATTGATTTTGTGGCAGCAGTCTTTTGGCAAGGAAAGGAGAAAAAAAGAATTTAATGGACAAAAAGAAGAACTGAAATTTCATTTATTCTTGTTAGCAATTATGTGCATCATGTACTGAAATATTTGGTGAAAACTTACATCTCGTAATATTCTAACTAAAGAAAGTGATAGACTATTTTCAAGTAGTCTGCAGACTAAGCTCTTGCTGTAGGTTCTGCTTTTTTTTTTTTTTTTTTTTCAGAATGTAGTCAGGAGAACTCAAGATTTTTGAGCAATTTCTATCTAGACAAAAAACATACAAACTGATTAAAAAAAAAAAAAATGAGGAGGATATGAATGTATAAATGCAATCACTTTCCTCTGTTTACTTTTTTCCCCCCCCCTCCCCTCAGAGCACAGGTAATATATCAGTAGGTCTTCTATGTAAGTTAAAAACCCCAAAATCTACCCTGTTTAGTTACAAAGAAGAATGTCTAGGCAGCCCAGCAAAGATTGTCTTCAGAACCTGAGCTGTGGGATTTTCTGGCACTTACCTCTCGTGGGCATTATAACATCCCTGTCTAGGCACCTTCCGGAGAGAATAATGAGTAAATCTTTGGTATTTCTCAGCCTTACCTGGAGCAATGTGATTTAACTTGGATGGAGCTAGTTTTTGAGAGTGAGGATTTTAGGCTGTTTAAGTCAGAGCATGAATCAAGGTCTCAGAAAATCAACTGAGTTAGTTATCCAGGTCCTGGACAGAGGGAGTTTCAAGGGCCTTTAAGGTTACAAAGAAAAACAGAGTGGATTGCTTATTCAATTATACCCAAAAGATTTTTTTTTATATATAAGCTTTCTAAGTTTAACAAATGTGAGGTCAACAGAAGGGGGTTTTGCCAGATTTTCTTTCCAATAGTTGTGTGACTAACTTGCAAGGTCATTGCAGAATTTTTCCAGATACCTAATGTGTACACATATGGCTACATTTTTGAGAATAAATTCGAAGAGCCTGAAAGGTCTGTGTCTGTAGAAAGCAAGCTCTATGCATGCTCAGGTATCATATAATAATAATCTCAAATTTTAGTTTCAAGGATTCTTATGTTACTGAAACTATATTTTATCAGGTAGATTTTTGTTTCTAAGAAACATGCAATGGGTAGATTCAAGTGTCCAAGATCTTGAGGTAGACTTCATTACAGACAGGTCATTTCTGACAGAATCATGTCCAAGTTGCCAGATTTACTCAAGACAGAAGTCTTCTACATCAATTAACTGCCCAAAGAGTTTGTTTTCTCAAATTGTATCAACATTTCCTGTCCAGCTTGCAGTGGAACTTGAAAACATTTAATCATTAGCCTCTTCAACAGAGTGATGTACTGCCTCAGTCATCTCTCGTGTTGAACGAGCTGATCTATTTATCACACCCCTTACCTCTAAATTAATCTTCTAGCTCTTTCATGATTGTAGGATTCTTCCATTCTTGTGTAAATTTCCTTGAGAATTTACCATTTCTTAATATCAGAAATGTCTAAATATATGTGGAAAATATTGCAAATATAAATATTAATAACTACCAATTATAGAACCAATTATATTTATGGTATTTAATAAATGCAGTAAAAATTTAATATTCAGAAATATTGTAGCTATATTTATTAAAGAAATTTAGGCAGATAAAGAACAGAATGGAACTGAACTAAGGATGAAAACTTGTAAAATATAAGAAAGATATACATTAAGAATATAGTTTAACTGCATGAATATGTAATGCATAGCACATTAAAGCAAGACCTGTAAAACTGTGAAGTGTAAATTTACAACTAGACTGCAAAGTGATATTTTGGTATTTGCTAGTAAGATTATTGCATCACTGAAAACAAGGGCTCCCATGAAACAGACAAAAGAATAAACATTAAACTACTGCTTAAACTGCCTGGACAAAAATTTTACTTTGGGCAAGAAAAAAATATCAGATAGGTAATTTTTTGTTACAATCATTAAATTACTTTTAAAGATCTTAGTGATAAGAATGATTTGTGTTGTATTTACTGATTTTTTTTTCTTATGATGAATAATTTAAAAATAAATGGTGCTTTAGTTTGGAAATATAGAATCCCAACACTTTAAAATGTAAAAAAAAAAAAAAAAAAAAAAAAAAAAAAAAAAAGAAGGCCAATTATGTTTCTGCTTTGTAAAAAATATCTAGATATGGATAAAAAGAAAAATCTCTATGCTTACACAGGAATCCTGGAAGCAGGCTTGTACGTAATAATAAAAGTTTTATTCTTTATGTGATGGTGAGAACGACAGGATCTCCTAGTCTATACATATTGTATTTACTTCACCATGTAATATGTCTGAAAATTGGTGCTGGACAGGGTCTGTGCTGCAACAGATAGTGCATTTGTGTGCATGGGTTATATATGTATATCTATATACAAGACTGCTTTGCTGGAAATGTCTCATAATGACAAAGTATCAGCTACACTGTATGTCAGTCATTCTCTTCTTAGGATGAAATTCCTCCCTTTGAGGATGGTGAGCACAGGAACAGGCTGCCCAGAGAAGTTGTGGATGCCCAGTCCTAGAAGGGGCTTCGAGTTTCCTGGTCTAGTGGAAAGTATCCCTGCTCATGGCAGTACTAGATGGTCTCTAGGGTCCCTTCCAACCCTAACTGTTCTGTGATGTTATGAATTTTTAATTCTCAACCTGATTAGTTAAATTTCATATCAAGTTATTCATAAATTCACACACCGGCAGTGTACTGTATGGTTTAGTGGTAATGATTTATTCTGCACATTACTCCCTGCTACCACAGTGTATGCAAAATTTATATCCTCATGTAGGTGTGCATGCAATGTCACAGTAACGCAAATGTTTAGTGCTGATGGCTGGGTGCTCCTAACTCATGGAGGTTGAGTTGATCAGAAGATGAACCTGAAAGCTCCTGTAAAGTTGCTTCCTTTACTCATAGAATTGGCAACAGGTTGTATTGATTATTGGATTACCATGCTAATGCATTATCGATAAGTTACCTATAGGCTAGAAATTAGCACAACACACCCTTAAACAATATAAGGGGTTGAAATTTCCAGAAGAATGAACTTTAACTGGGGCAGTTCAAGTACTGTTGTGTATTTGGTGATTAAATTCTCCCTTTTTAATACTTGCATTTAAGCCTGTGAGATTAATAGGAAATATTAACCTCAATTTTTTTTTTTTTTTAAAACTTTCTACTAACTAATTTTACTGCTATTTATATTTTGATAGTGGAGAGGCAAAAATTTCAATTTTTTCTCTTCTCTAATAATAATTTGGCAGCAGCAAATGATTGCAGCATAAATACTGTCGTATTTATCTCCAGCTTAATATTCTGTTTTTCCTTCCAGTATGCCATTGTTGAGTTGATGAGAGAAAGACAACCTTAGACAAAGAATTGGAAAGAAGATAGGGATGGAAAAGGTGGGTGGAAAGAACAAAAATCTTATGTACATCTACTGTCCTAGACAGAGTCTTAAAGACAAAATCTGGCATATTAAGTTAAAGGAGATTCAGAAGGATAAGGAAACATAAAATCTTGAGCACTCTAAGTAAAGGAAGGTTGGATTTTGAGCTTTAATAATGTGGTAGGAGAGTATAAGTTGTTAAAGTCAAGAAAGAAACAGATAAATACAAGTATATGATTGGACACTGAGGTAATTTTAAGCACCCTTCAGAGTACTAGTGGACGAGGCTAAAATAATCTGTGCTTGAAAGAAATTTTTTTATTTGCCAAAGTAGCTGATATAACAGATCAAGGTGGTGTTCTCTGGTATTCTGTCCTCGTTTAGGGAGAAATTTGGGAGAAAACCCCTGAATAGGATCCCTCCGGGAAGCAAACCCAAGTGGCCACTCCCTCCAACTGGTCCAGTAAAAAACTTCTTTGGAGAAAAAGTGGAAAAAACTATTTTACTTAACAAACATAACAAACTTAACAGAGTGCATACACGTATAAAGAATGAATAATACGAAACAATAAAACCTCTCGTTCTGGAGTGAGATGGCAAATTGAGAAAGTCCTTGCCGTGGGTGTAGCTCGGCTCTCTCTCAGTCTCTCCTCAGTCCCAATCCATCTGGTGCTGCTGGAAAATGCCGAGCTCCAGGCCCCGGTGGGCCACAGGTGCAGCCCCCGGTGCTCCCCTGGGTTTTCAGTCCAGGGCAGGTTTAAACAGTTCCAAGAAAAAGAAAAAAAAAACCAGTCCAGGGAACTTCTCTGCCCTAGCTAGCTGAAACTAAATAAAAACAAAAAAGTCTCTGTCCTGCAGTCTGTCCAAGCCTCCACCAAACACCCTGTCAAGCGTGTAGGAGTCAGGCAGTTTTCTCAAACTCTGTGCTTCTCCTCGCTCTTAGAACCAGCCTTAAAGTCACAGAACTCAATATACAGCACAAGCAGAACAGATGATTGGTGATACAAGCATCATAAAGTTACCCTAGGACAATTCTCAACATAGTATTCTCAGTACTGTAATATATGGAATTATTATAATTAAAATAATTAGATATCTAAGATTAAATCTTTATCCGAAATAACATTAACTCTTTTAGTTTAATGAGACTTACTGTATTTCTCTGTATGTGAAATGTGGGCTTAATCACTAGCCTGACTGCAGGAACTAATATAAACTAAGGAGTCTGCTCAGAAAATCATTGTGGTACAGCTTAAACTGGTTGAAGTTTAAGAAATCCCTGAGGAAGGGCTTTTTCAGAAATTCTTTGGTATCTTTCAGAGTTGTCATTGTGGGATATATCGGAGAAGGAAACATGAAAAATGCAAACTGTAAATGTGAGGGAAGCATATTTTGTGCATATTTGGCAGTATGAGCTGTGAATGAGTAGAAATCTCTGTGTCTGTCCCATCTACCATTTCCTGAGGGACCGAGCAGTCACTACTCATGACTGCCTCCACTAAGCACCCCACATTTCATCATGTCAGAGAAATTTACAGCATTTTCACTTTCCCTTAGTGTTTTTCTAAGAAAAATTCACTTTCCCTTAGTGTATTTCTAAGGAAAAAAAAAAAAAAAAAAAAAAAAAAAAAAAAAAAAAAAAAAAAAAAGGCATCTGTTGGGATAAAAATAATGCACTTTAGTAAATGAAGAGTATAACTGGGAAATAATAATGAGTAGGAATAAGAGGATATGAAATTTTTAAAGAACTTAGATTTACTTAAAGAACTTAAATTGATTTAACATTTTGTGAAATCATACAAAGATAAAGCACAAGTAAAATAAAAGTACATTTTTTTACCAATACTGAACTACCTAGAAAAGATAGATTTGACATGGTTGGTTATAATTTTGGCATTATTTAGAGTAATGCTTGGTGTAATTTTTTTCTTCTCTCAGTCTCTGCATCCCAGTGCCGGAAGCAGAAAAATTTTATAGTTGAGGATTATTACACTATTTCAGAGTAAGGTCCATAATATAACAAACTTTCTTAGATTTTTTTTCCTTAAAACAATAATTTCATTACACCAATTCATTCTGTATCTGCCTGTACCTTTATCAAAGCAACATCTTGCTGAGTGCTCGCTGAATTTTTGCACATTCATAGTTTTGGGTTTTTTTATTTGTATTGAAATTTATTTAATTTTACACAAAAGATGTTTCCACAATGTTTTTATTACATAAAAAATCACTTTATCAATAGATAGTCTTTTGACTTGCAAATAGATAAACCATCCTTATGGTGTAAGAACTTAATCTATCATAATAATAAAGGTTTCAATGCAAAACATTCCAAAGTAAAACATTTTTATTTTGTGTACCTACTGTTTAAAGATCTACTAGCAGGGAGCCCCTTTCAAACAATATCAATACATGGTCTATATTTTCAGAATCACTTTACTGCTCTTGTTTTCCACTCTCCAGAAACAGGAATCCAAATAACACAAATGCATTAATTCCATAGGCAAATTTCTTGAAACTTTTTTGTTTCTAACAAGATTATGGTCATGTGAAACAGCAACTGACTTTATAGAATAAGAAATCACAGTTAGGGAGCCACTGTATTTCTGAATTGAGAAATATTTTGCTGGCAATAATTAAAAAATTAATTTATTGCTTGTAGGAAATCTTGTTTTCATTATTTTCTAACAGTAAGTTGAGTCCTTCACTCATGCTCCCAAAAAATATGCTGGTCATCTGAGTCTTCTGTTAAAAAATTAGTGGATTCCTACTTATGATCAATTTAATAAAATACTTTGTTTTCAAGCCCACTGCTCTTAGGCTTGTTACTGCATCTTTTTCTAGTCATAAATCAGGGCTGCATATCAGTTGTGGGTAGAGACAGGATCTTTCAGATGCTTTGCAGCTGAAATGTATATATGTGCATATCATCCTTCTAGAAAGTATGTCATTCAATTTTAATGCAATGAGTAGCATAATTCCTGTTAGGTGGAAGAGCATTCCATTTAATGCAGCTATTTGACAAATTAGTTATGAAATTTATTTTCATCTGTTTGTGAAACTGGGGATGTCACACTGTAGATACATGCTGATCTGTTAACTGGTTAATTGCTTAATAGATTTCCTGGTGAAAGCTGCTGTTTCTGCAGGTGCCATCTCATTTTCTCTGTGGCACACAATTAAAATCAAGCCTCAAATTCTTTGATTACACTGAGAAAGTATGTTTGTGTATAAGTAGTCCCTTTGAAATTAATAGGTCCTATTTAGTGAGTAATATAACAGATTATTCCTCAATATTCCTAGTTGCAATACTTAAAAAATAAAATCATAGCACAGAAAATAAACCCCTCAAGAATGCAAATGGCTCTTAATTCCAATGCTTATCATGTCCTCAGTCATTTTTCACATTGCTCTGTGGTAAAATATTTCTGATTTTTCAGCTGGGAAAACACTTAAACCACTTAGCAAAATGTGATTTCTTCACCCTGAGAATTTCTTTATTTACTCAGACCAGATGTTAAGCTCAGCAGCAGTCTGTTTCCAGTACTGCTAAGGGAAAGTGAGGATTCTTGTATGAAATGAGCAACTTTTTGGTAAATGCTCTTGGATTGTAGTACTCACAGTTCAAAGATCAGAGCTGAGTGTCAGGTATATGTTTAATAAACTTCTAAAAGTCATAGTCAAAATAATAAGATGTCTATGTTTGGCCATCATTCATAAGCAGTTATCTTATTGTTCCAACAATAAGTCATTACATCTTTCTGGAAAATCTGAATGTGATTTGCTATTGAGTATCTCTACCGTAGGTTTTTTTGTTTGTTTGTTTGGGGTTTTGTTTTGTTTTGTTTTGATTTGATTTGATTTGATTTGTTTTTTTCTTTCCCTCCAAAAAGATAGAAAGAAAGAAAGAGAGGGAGAATTTTTATTATTTTATTTTATTACTTTCTGGTCATACTGCACTTTTTTCAGTGTGGTAAATTTCAGTCAAATATTAGGAAAAAATTGGATCTCTTTCTAATTGCAAGTTTTGAAGTAAGTTTATCCAAGAACAAGCAGGTATTAATTGGCCCCAGAAGATCAAAACTGAAATTTGGTAACTCACATGATAAAAACATGGATCTGGACCAGTACTTCCATTAGTTCTGTTAGTCTCAAGACATTGATATTTATATAGATCATGTAACATTTTTGCCCTGATGTGAGGACTGGAGGAAATTCCTTCTGGTTAATCCATTAGGAAAGTATCATGCTAGATAAGTTGTATCTTTGTATAGCTGATTATAGTGAAAAATCTGTGAGAGATTCCTGCACTGAAGCTCTTCTTTAGAAGAAACAAATTTTGAGAAATGCCAATTGGCAATTTGGTCTGGATGACCTTTAAACTTCCCCTTCAAATCAAACTGTTCTATGATTCTCTGAAACTGCATAAGATACATGAAGTAGGGTTGTAATTGTCAAATAAAATGTACTTGGAGAAATAGCATTCTATGAAAGGAAATTAGACTTTACTCAAAGCATAGAACTGTCACATGATTGCTCTGAATATTAACAGTGCTTCTGCTGTTCGTTTAATTTTTTCCATTGCTTCTCCTATAATTTTACTGCCTCGTTCATGTGGCTTTACTGTACATTTTATTTTCATTAATAAAGCATTTAGAGGAAGGAATAAGGCACGTGCTTTAAGTAAGAATATGCCTTTGTGGAAATGCTAGGACTCTTCAGGACAAGGTGTGTCAGGGAAGGTCAGAGGGAGTTTCTGTTTTCTTTTTAGTGCTAAGTACACACCAAAATCATGACATAAATGTTGTAAAAAATGAACTTCAGTTTCTTTTGTAGTATTCTGATAACTGATCCACTCAAATTGTCAATTTTCTCTATCTCTCCTCTTTTCCCAGTGAGAAAATAATTTATGATCAATCATAGTATAATGACAAAAAATGTAGAATGAAGCAAGAACTAAGCTTAATTCTTGTCCCTGACTTTTCTATATAAAAAAGTGCAGGATGCTAAGTAGACATTTATGTTCAGCATATCGAGTTTAAATCTTTTATCATGTCACCTTTTATGCATAATTTAGAAGTTAAGTTGTTGAATCTTTTGAATGGCATAAATATTTTAAGAAGAAATATCAGAGGTCTTCTCTGGCTCAATCCCAAAAGTATGAGTTTGTGTGTATTTCTATTCTGTTTGCCTCTTGACTGCCTCTTCATTTCCATTAACAGCTGAAATTGGCTTGTGCTGCTCAGATTACTTGTCAAGAATTCTACAAAATGTCTCACAAGTAAAGTGGGTATATTCTTATAATCTTCCTCAATTTCTATGTATAACACAGGTCAATAGTAGAGTACCACTTAGAAGTGCATATCACAGAACATAATTCCTCATAATACATTAGCCAGAAAATTATTTAAACACTCAGTGCATTCTGAAAGTAAAGTAGCTAATTGAACAGTGAGGAAATTTTCTAGTGTTCCTAATTTATAATGGTAAAAAAAGCATTCTCTAAAACTAGTCATGAAACAACACAGAAATCATTCTTGTAGCATTCATACCATCTAAGTAGATTATAAAAAATAGCTACTCTTAGAAAACATATTGTTCATTATAAAGAGGATGAAGTAACTATTTTTGCTCACTTTAAAAGTAGTTTAAAGGAAAAGCTTTTCTGTCACATAAATTTGGGCTGGGGCAAATGTTAATGGAACCATTGATCCATGTATGAAAGCAGTTATATCTAAAAATGGGTGGATAGAAAAAACATTTCATGTTAGGGATAGCAGTAAGGTAGGAGAAAACTGTATAAACCAAATAATTTTAAAATTGTAATCAAAAACAACCAATTGATGTTAAGTAGCTCTTATAAATTTGTAAAAACTACATGGAATTGTTAAAATTATAGCTCTTTATTAACTTTTTAGATTTAATATGTCTTAGAAATGTATTTTTCACTACTTAGCTTAACCTATTTTTGTACTGAATTCAGTCCTGATCCAGTATATGAATTGGGATGTTCATCAAGAGACTTCCAGAGGTTCTTTCCAGACGATTAGTCTGTGGCTTTATGTTTCTTCATAGAAAAACTCAAAAAGTCTGATATGTTGTGTCCAGTTCTCAACATGAATCACAATACCATGGCTGTAAAACCTGCAAGACAAAAGAATTTAAGAAGCAGAGACTACTCTAATACAAACAGTTGTCTTGACTGAGATCTTAACAACAGAAAGTGGGGAAATAGTTATAGTGTTAGTTATAGAAATAAACTGTGGAAGCATACATATGAGTTTTGTGATAGCTAAGTTGAGCCTCTCTCTCTTTTCTCTAAATCTGTGATTTAGAAGAGCACACATAAAAATGCACCTGGAGAAAAAATAATATTACTTATCCTATGTTTGTTCATGTTATTTCATGGATAGACCTCAGTTTATACAGTTTTTCAGGGATTATGAAAAAGGACATTTGCAAAGCAAAGAAACTTTCCTCCCTTCACTTCTCTGGCGCCTCAAAAGGAAAATAACCCTGACTAATCTAAGCTTGTCCAGTCAATATGAAGTCAATAATCAACCAATGGTTGATTATTTCAGGGAAAAAAATAACAACATATCAGCTGATATCTTCTTAAATAACTTGTCCATTTGGTATTAATTTTTAGTGATATCTTCCAGTTTTGTACAGCCAAGTGTTTCTCACAACTGAAATGGTAGAAGTTGTCTGAAGTCCTGAATCCAAAATGACACCTTTATTTTAAAAGAAGCATCTTGAAAATAAGACAGTATTTTTAGGTGAAACCCTGTGCCAGGTAGAAATATGGAAGATTATTTTTGTTTAATGAACTAAGTATCTGGGCTATTGGTTTATTACTTTTAAGAATGATACTAAAATTGTTACATAACCAGAAGGATGAGGACTTTTACTGAAGAACCACCATGTTGTATATTTCAGCTCCCCAGTGTTGTTTTCTTTTACCCCTTTACTTGCCCTCTTTCCCCCACAAAAAAACGATGATTTAATTTTTTAAATTAGAGTTTAATTAGTGTTTAATTAGAGTTTAATTAGTGTTAGAGTGCTTTATAAGCTCTTTTCTAAGTAATATAAACCTGCAATAGCTTCAAAATACACTTTGAAAAAAAATGAGACATAAAAGACTACTTCTAGTCCTTGACGTCAATGTGCAACAAGTTTTATCTCCTGCCATGACTGTCTTGTGTGACTACAACTTCAGAAATTACATTTCTAAAGATTCCATTATTTACTAAATTTCAAAAATAGTCAGAAACTGAGGAGATATATTATGCAACTTTAACAATTTACACTGAAATGCTTTTCTTTTTTATGAGTGTTTAATGTCAAAGATGTGCTATATACTCATCCTTGAAATATAAAAACAGTGACATGAAAAATATGATCTATCACACTAATTCAAGGATTTCAGTTACTCAAGTTATTTTGTCACAAATATTATTTTCTTTTGTATATTTTATTTATTGGGAGTTGAATTTTTTATTATTTATTTTCTCATCAGGTTGATACTTAAATAGTCTGAAAGAGGTAACAGGTGGAAGACTTTCACCACAATTGTGAAAAATGAGCAGTGTCAACCTGGTAAGTTTATCTTTTTGTTGTATTTATGATGGTTTACCCACAGATATTCTCATTTACGTTATCTAGCAAGGACTCAGTTAATGTTTGTTTTATTCTTGATGTAATATTTCTGTGTTAAAGTCTTAAACTTTGCCTTTTGTTTTTAAAAAAGACAAGTGCTCAGTATCTCATTAACTCTTTGAGATGCAGTTTTGTCTTGATTCCAAGTAGTCTCAGTTCCAGCCAAAGTATTTAGTGCATAAAATTATTTTTTAATTTAGGTGTGCATAGAATACTCCCATATTTTTCCCAACCTTGTCACGTCTATATTTTTTCAATTTGAGAAAAAGTATGAACTGAAGAATCTGAGTTTAAAATGTTATTTTTCTGGTTTATTTAATTTCTTAATGTCATGGTTTAGAAATGGCACTCCAAATCACCAGTCACTCTTCACTAAATCACTCCCGTAGGAGACAAAAGTCAAAGATTATGGGTTGAGATTTAAAAACAAACAAACAAACAAAACACCAAACAACAACAACAAAAAACACCTGGAAAGAACAATGATAAGAAAAATTGTCAGCAACCACAAGAATATTAAAAACAAAAGTGTACAAAATTGGGTGATTTACATGAAAGTATGTGACAATAAGAAACAATGTCAGACAGACCCTCCCTACTTCCATGTTTTTTTCCCCTGACCTAAAGCTATGTCGCCTTTTTAGTAGAAGGAATCCCTTACTCATGCCACCAAGCATGACCTGAGGTGATTTAGAGTAACAACCTAGACAGCCCACACAACTCCAGGCTCTGTTCCCTCATGGTTGCTGCAGAAAAAAATTAACTCTCTTCTGGCCAGAAAACAGAACAACTAATTCAAATAAAACAAAAAAGGTAAAACAAACACAACTTTTTTAGAGTTTGTAATTTTAAAGCGGCTATTTATTCCAGCCTTATTTATATAAATATTTGTTTCAGGTGAGTTTTCCTTCTATGAAAAATCTTTCTGTGGATTTTATTTCTCCCCTAGAAGAAAGTCAGTGCAATTAAAGCAGTGCTATTCTCTTTTTTGACATCAAGCAGTTTTAAACATCATTGGATAATAGTGTCTAACTCCCCCATGTTAGTGGAACAAAGTCTATTTTCTTTACACACACACACACACACACATGCAGCCTTTGGTTAACGGTGCTCTGGAAAGTGCTGGAAAGTGCAAAGACAGTTTTAGGGATTCAGAAATAATTACAGCACTTAAAAGAATAACATGTTCAAGTTCATAATATGAAAATACTAAAAAACAGTGGTATCACATATCTGACAAAATATAAGACCAGATTTACAAATGCATTAAATTTGTAAGCAAAATACACTTAATAAGGAGTTGCAGACTTCTGTCAGGACTGGTCTTATGTTATCACTAATTCCATATATATGTGTAAGTGTAGTCACTTACGTATATATGTGGGTATGTTTCTATCTATCTATCTTCTGATGATCAATGGACAATCGATATCCTTTATTTAAATGAACTACAATAATTTCTCTGTTTGACTACCATTACCGACAATTAATCAGTAGTGCTTAAACACTGCACTGCCTTTAACAGCATAGCACATAATAACAACAAAGCAAGAAACCCCTCTGTCTTGGTTTAGGAGTGGCATTTCCTAAAGTTCCCACAGAAACGCCGAAGATCACACCCTGCTTGCTCCCTCCTCCTTGCCTCCTGGCTATGGCAAGATGGAGAGGAGAAGGGGAGGCAATAAAAGGTAAAGATCCTGTATTGAGATAAGAACAATTAACTACAAACAGTAATGAAATAAGAAGAGCAAAATAACAATACTAATACTGATAAGAGTGTATAGGACAAGCAAACAGTTCACAGGCCATTGCTCTCCACTTGGAACCTGGCATCACTCAACCCCACACCACTCTGGCAAAACTGTCCATCCCTGCTGCACACAGTGTGACCATGCCCCTTCAGGATGCTGCAAAAATGAACCCAGTCCTGGCTAGAACCAGAGCATTTCCATGCCTTATTCTGTGCCATGGACATCGTGTCCATACATACATGTGTGTGTATATACATATACATAAACATACATATATACATACACACACACACACACAGAGACATATAATATATATATGTATGATACATATATGTGTATCATTCCCAAAGTCAGTGGCTCTCCCTCCAAAATGTCTTTTAAGTAAATTTAGTCTATGACTTAATGTCTTAAACCTTGACTTTGTGTTCTATCCATTCTAACTGCGATTTCAGGGCAGGAGGACTGGTACAGTTGGGAGGTTGCAAGATTGATTAAATGGTAGAGTCTCCCTCACCACATCACCTTTTCTTCCTCCTGTGATGATAGTCTGAAATATTTGTCTTAGGACAGTTTGTGATGAATTCCAAGATCCCCGGGCAAACTGGAGTTTTGTATTTGAGCTCATTGTGTGATCCACTTACGCTGCATAGCATCAGTGACATGATGTGTTGCAGGGACTCTCCCTTTGAACATCCAGCCCAGCACGGTCAGTCAGGGTGCCAGGAGGACATTTGGTGCCAGTCACTTCCGAAGCAGCTCAAACCCCTTCATAAGCTGCCAGTATCTTGGATATAGCACTCTCATCAGGATGTAGCAGGTCTCAGACCTTTTGTACCCTATCTCAGAATCCCGGGGGTTGTCTTCAAGTCTACCTGGGTACATTTTGCAGGGGCTCCAGGAAGGATGATTCTCACCAGCTGCAGTGTAAAGCACACTTTTCACATCTTGTTCTGTCCTGACTGTCCCAAGGGCTACTGCATTAACAATCTCCTGTTCCATTTGTCCAAAATCTTGTTGTTACTCATGATCCCACTTGAAATCAGTCTTCCTTTTGGTAATTTGATAGAGATCATTTCCAATATGACTCTGATCTGGAATATAGATCCTATAAAAACCCATAGTGCCTAAGAAAGCTTGTATTTCCTTTTGCTGGTTGGTAAGGATGTAACTGCTATTTTGTTGTAAAATCTATCAGAATTTGACAATGTCAATCTTGCCATTTTACTCCTAAAAAAAATAATTTCCTGGACAGCTCCTGTGATATATGACCTAAAGTTAATTCGTGTTAGGTAATGTGATATGTAATTAATTCACGTTAAAATGTAGTGATAAGCGTTCGGTCGGATTTAAGATCTGTAAGCCTAAAGTGTGTTTAGGGTTAACTAGGACTAAAACTGCAAGAAGGGGACACGGGGGTTGGGGAAGGAAAGAATTTCTGCCGCGAACAGCCTCGGGACCACCAACAAAACCATAAAAAAATGGAAAATGGGGAGAGTAGCCGTGCCTTCCCCGGAGATGGGCGTGCTAACGATCGGACGATTTGGAGGAGATTGGTATCTTATCTGTTCCGGCCCGATTTAACATTTCCAAATCTCCTCCGGACCCGGCAATCATGGTATTGTTCCACTCCGAGAATCTCTTCAACTGACCCAGGACCCGAACATGAATACCTAATGAAGCTACCACGAAGCAAGAGTTCTATGATCGCCGTCCACTCTCAGCGAAAGGCTGTATAAAAACCCGGCAGTGCTGGGCACAATTTGTGAACAGAGGGGGTCACGGAGCGATAGAGTCCATTACCACGTTCACCCAGCGCCGAGACCCCGGGGGTTGATGCTGTTCCTTTTAATTGTGGATGTTGGAGACTGAATTTAAGTCTCGAAATAAAATTCTAAATTTTGATTTACTGAATTTGGCTTGTCAATTTATTACAGATCCCTTGATCTTCTTAAAAACCTCACTCTTTACAACATGATGCAGACTACACTGAGGAAACACAGAAGGCATAACAGTATGCTTTCCTTAACATCCAAAGGAAATTCAAAATTCTGAAAAAAGTCTTGTAACAAGCCTGAAGGAGAAAACAGGGGTGAAAATCTGAGGAAAATTACCCTCCCCTGTTCTCCCCACAGACTGTGAACAATTGTTATTGAATTCCCAGAAGTAATACCTGAGGTAAGGGCAGGAGTGCATCACTGAGTACACATTTCAAATGACCCTCATTGTCCTTGACATTATCATGTTGATACCACACAGTACAGCAATAAAGCAATCCTCATCCCTCTCACTCCTCTGAAAAAGAGAATCAGGGAGAGCACATAGTACATATATGGGAGAAAAAAATACAATGTCAAGCACCACAACCATGTGAACAGACAAAGCAACATTGTGACCAGTGGCTCTGTACCCAATAAAACAAATGTGTATATCAGATTTGTTTCCAACCCACTCTGGGCAGATCTGTCATTACCTCAATCCTTCAAGTCCCACACTGGGTGCCAGAGAAATCTATTGTGGTTTGAGCATAAGAAAATGAACAGGAAGAACAACAATATTTATAGCAGTGTAAGGCAAAAGATTCACGTGATATTGCTCACCATGCAGAACCCAGAGCCACATGACTGTGCCGCTTGCACACCCTGACCAAATTGGGAAGGGACTCAGCCCCTGAAGATTTTGTATACTGCTGCTGTTAAAATTGGAGCAGTTGGTAAACTACTTGAAAATGTAATCAGATTTTGTATATAGATATTTGAACTCTTTTAATACACTTTCCTTTGGAAAATCTAAAACTGAGGTAAAAACTCAACTGCAAACTTCTGAGTTTCTCCCTTATTTTTATTTTAGTCCAGTTCTCACTGCCTGTCTTTTCCAAAAACAACTTATATTAAAAGACATGTAATTTTAAAGGTTACTAATATGGTTATTTTCATATACAGCTGTACTTTTTTGTTGTTTTACCTAGAGAAAACCAAGAAAGGCTTTATGGATGTAATTTCTTTATTTTTTAAGTGCAGAAGAGTAGAGTGCTGTCTCAATGTAATAGGTACAATGACCAAGTCATAGTTTGCTAGAAGTCAAAGAATTCATCAGAGATAAATCTGGATAAATAATGTTTAAAAGAAACAGAGAGTAATTTGACTGAAAAATGATCCCGTACCCTAAAAGTGATTCATTACTGAAAAAGTACTAATCTTAAAAGCAGCATTGCCAATAAGTCATGCAACAGATAAAAAAAATTACCGTTGATTATTTAAGCCCTTATTTTTAGGCACTTCAAAATGCCATCTAATTCCTGTCACTCTTTTCAATTCCCACCTGTATTAATAACTGTTAACCTTTTCCTTACCTTGATCTTCTTTTCACATTTCTAAAATATCTTCATTTAATCAGGAATTCATTTGCAGCTTTAGCAATGATTTGTAGTCCTGAGCTTTTTTTTTTTTTTTTTTTTTTTTTTTTTTTTTTTTTTTTTTT
>JANEHK010000059.1:1881389-1898272 GCA_025960845.1 Tachycineta bicolor | reverse complement strand
AAAAAAAAAAAAAAAAAAAAAAAATCATTTAGTGGAGAGAGTTTTCCCAGAATCGAATGTTACTGTGATCCTTTCCAGTAATCCAGAATTGTACCCAGGGAGTTGAGACAAAGTATAAGTATGCCTGAAGTAGAGTAAATGTTACAAGAGCTGTCCTGTCTACTTTCCTTGGCTGAAAAGAGTGGGTTTCTCTACTCAGCTACAACTGTACTAACTATATAAATATTTCTTCAAAATCAGTTTCACAGGTTTAGAATCACACACCTACCTTCATGTTCAAGATATTCTTCTACTCCATATTGGTAAAGTGAATGGTGTTTGATCTAACCTTGAAATAAATAAGCATGTCATATTCATGTCACTGCTATTTCAGTATAGCAGCTACAAGATGCTTCTGTTAGGATGTTATGCTTCTTCATGTTAACTTGTAGAAGATATTTCTGGCTATGTCCAGTTTCTCAGTTAGTGTAGGCTTTTCAGATTCAATTTGATCCAATATAATCTGTTCTCTCATTTTAATGAAAATTTCTAGGGCTTTTCTTATTTCCTTGTTTTCAGATGCATTAAGAATAGAGCATTGGAATCCCCTAATTTCTCATCTTATTTATTATTTTGGGTTTGTTTCTTCATATGGGCTTTCTGTTGCTGTCCATGAGACATCTGTGGCAGTGAGAGTGTTACAAAATCATTCGTGAAATGTTGCACTTTGATCTGCTAATTTAGTAGAAGTATGGAAAGATGTTTTTTACATGCTTTGCAAACAGTAGGTGTGAGTGAGTGGAAGGGTCATAAATGACAGGGAGAGAAGAGCAACTGAGAAAGTAGGACAGGAGTTGTAGCAAGAGGGAGTAAAACAATACGGAAAGAGAATGAAGACTAGACTGATAAAATATTACAAAGGTTGTGAGAAAGGGAGTGAAAAAACTCTGAAGTTAAACAGCGTGCAGTGTATTTTCAATATCTGGAAGGTCACTGATATTTTTCTGTTCATTATGTCTTATCATAAACATCATAAATTTTAACATCTTAGAAGCAAGCAAATGAAGAATTCTGCTTATTTAACAGCATTCTTCCATCCTCCTCTCCTTAAAAAAAAATACACCAGAACTTTGACCATTGTCCAATTTGTGCTGAAGCAGAAAATTTCCAAAAGAAGGAATGAATATCAGCAGTCCCTTCCCTGATGTAATAAAATTCTGATTCTCTTCCCTCAGTAATATTCTCATTAGTGTTGGGATATCATGAAGATATTTTCTTACCAAATACTACTGTAGTTACTTCTTGACCTCTTTGTTCAGCAGATGCCCCCATTTTGAGTTGGACTTGATGATCCTTCTGGGTCCCTTCCAACTCACAATCATCTGTAATTTCTGGAGGGAGATTTTATGATTTTCATGAGATAGGACAATAAACTGTGGGACTTTCATCATACCGTGGAACAGTGGAGGAGATAATGTCAAGCATTAACTGTTCAGAAATACAGAGTTCATATTTTGTTGCTAAATCTCCCTTAGATTAGCTCACCTCATTGTTCTTACATAATTTTACCATTCATTTCAGTTCCATCAGTAGGCACATAAGGTTAGTAAATTCTCTGAACCCTTCTTGAACCCTCTCCCAAAAACACCCTAATTAAAGCTCCATGAAAACAAGTCAGATTTGAGGAATCTCTTCTTTCACTTTCAGGAATTTCTATGAATTTTGCAGGGTTGGTTTTAATCCTTAGATTATTCATAAGTTTCTCCATGTTCTTGAAAGACATCCAGTTTTCAGTTGGTTTGGAGAAGAATTTATAACCCTTTAATTAAGTTCTGATGAGCATTTTCCAGTAATGAAAGCAGAAAAAAAGTCTCATTAAGAGAACAGAGTATTCCATCTATAACAAACAAACAAAACAAAACAAAAAAAAGGGCAGAAAACATTCTATCATGTGAAATTGCAAAATCTTTTTTTCTCTTTTCTGATATTTCTCTTATAAAGTATGCTTTATAATAAGAATGGGATAGTATAAGATTCACTTTGAAAGCTAACTAGTCCATTGCTGACAAAGAAAGTGCATCCTGACCTATGCAGCAGTGAGTTAGGGTCCACAGTCTTCTGTTTGGACTTCACACAAGCACAAATGTACCTGTTTGTGAGGTATTATTGTTTTTGTTTTTTTACCTATTTACTGGTACTGACAACACATATCCATAATTGTTTTATGCTTTAATGACTTTCAAATCACAGAATGAGCAGGTTAGAAGAGACCTTCAAGATCATTTAGTCCATCCCATACCCTAACACCTCAACTAGATCATGGCATCAAGTGTCTCATCCAGCCTTTTTTAAAAATACTAATAGAAATAAAAAATTAAAATATGACAGCTCATATAGATTTTATTTAGTTGTGGCACAGTGCCTCACTCATATTAGAATAAATAATTCTGAGAGATCTTTATATTGCAAAATATTTCTACATTTGAGTTCTCAGGTATTTGCCACATGGTCAATGAACAGAGTTTAAGGATAATTTAATATTTTTCTAGAAGAGTAGGCTGATCAGTTCATAAGTATATGCTACAACAACTTTCCCAACAAACTTCTCCCTATCTAGAATGAATCCTGAAAGATATTGTGCAAAACTGTTAAATATGATCCTCTTTGTAATTTATAACATAAAAATATTGTATTATAATATGTAATTGTTGAAATTTGCTTTGTTGTACCTTACAACAAAGATAGTTGAGAAATTCTTAACTATCAAAGAAAATTCTTAGTTGTGTTATAATGCTGATCAAAATTCACACCTCTAGCAAACATTCCTACAGCAAAAAAAAGGTAGACGAGATGAATAGGAAAATGAGGCTATAATACCCAAACTGTACTTTTTTTTTCTTTAATTGTCAGAAAAGGTTTTATTTTCAGCACTGTTTCATAAATTAGCTCTTGAGATGGCAAGATGGCAATATTAAATGCAGTTGACAACAAGAGTGAGTTTTCACTTCATAATTTAATGTGCTTAATTTATCAGTAAATTAAGCTTATTCAGTAGTCCTACATGTTAAAACATTTTCATTAAAATAACTTTTCAGTTTGCTGCTTTCTGACTTTGTGCTAGAGCTGATTTATTCTTTGTGGAAGAGACATGAAGCACTTCTCAGCTTATAATATGTTAGTAGAGAGAAAAATATATTACAGTCTTTATGATAAACAACAAATTTTACTATTAATGGCCAAAGTTACTTCACAAACCAATGTCTTCCAATGATATTGCATGGGAAAAAAACCCAACAAAACAAAACAAAACAAAAACAAAACAAACAAACAAAAAACCCAAAACAAAACAAAAAACAAACAAAAACAAAAAAAAAACAGATAAGATGTGTTTTGCCCAAGATAAATTTAATTAAAAAAAAAAAATCAATGCATACACCAGGACAGAGAAGAGAGGTGGCTTGGATGAAGCACTCTCAAATACTAAATTTATTATTGGCTTAATGGGGAATTTCTGTGTGTTTCTTTTTATTTGTTTGTTTTATAAGTTGTAAGCAAGATTTTTTTTTTTCTGTTATAATATAATAACATCTCTAAAAATTCTTCCAGTAACACAAATTAATTTCTCCTGACCCTTGCTTACTCTTTAAAAAAAAGTATCCAGAAGGCTTTGTTTTTATTGAAATGACTTAATGGCATTTTACTCCGAGGGTTAAGGAGAAAAAGAGAGATGTTGGTAATCCATATGGAACAGCCAGCATGAAAATCATTGAATTAGAGAGCTGCTGCATAAATGGAAACAAGAGTGAAAGGTAATGTGAGAGAACTCATGAAGGTGCAGAGCCCATATAAAAGTGTGCTCAGGACAATTCTGCAAGAAAGAAAAGGGAACACACAGGTGGCCCCTCACTTTTCCCCTCAGGTGGCAAAGGACTTAGATCACAAGACAGTTCTTCTTGGTTAAACAAACCCTATCCTCCACAAGGGCAGTCTAAGAAGATGTAGGTACAAGTGAAAACTGTTTTCAGCAAATTTCAGTAACCTGAAGTATCTTAGAGTATCATACAATAATTCATCTAGAACCATAACCCTTTTTTCTGCCACAAGAGGTCATGATAAAAGATTTGTCCCATCTTTCTAACAAACCCCCTTTAACTAGTGAAAGGCTGCAGTTAAATCTTCATGGAGTCTTCTCTTGGCTAAACCACTTCAACTCTCACAGCCTTTCTTCATAGGAGAAGTGTTCCATCCCTGTGCCATTTTTAAACATTTCCATCTAACTCTATTCAGGATTCAGATTGCTGGTTCTTCTTTTTCCTCTTGTTTTCCTTTTTCTTATCCCCTAATCTTCCCTCTCTACCTCTGTGGATCTATATTGAAGAAACTGAGCATTATTCCTGCTGGTTTTTTTCATGCTTAAGGGACATTCTAAAGCACTCCAAGTCACATTTTTGTATTCACTATTTTTTTTTTAATAAATCTAGTACACTGTCTTGCCAGAAGCTCTTTCCTTTCTAATGGAACATATTATAATCAAAATTACATATCTTCTGTACCTAAAAGTAAAATAATAAATTTGATTAATATATGACTGGGCTGGTAATGTGTAATAATTATAGCTAATGTGTCACAAGAGGCAATAAATACTGATAGTAAGATGTACAACAGACGTTTTCAGGAATGTGAAAGCCACAGAATATATTCCTTTTATCTCTTCTGGTTTGTTTCGGTATGTAAATTTATCCTTTTAAAACTACACAGCTGTTGTCAAATTAAAAATTTATCTTCAGCTTATCAAGATACAGCAGAAATTTCCAGCAGTAAACTTTGTAGAGAGGAAACAAATAAAATTAATAAAATCAGAATATTCATTGAAAATAATACCTCAATCCTCATGAAACTGTAGATGTCTAAAGGATATGCAAGCCTACCTACATTCATGGATGCATGCATTTTTGCTTTTGTAAAGGACCAGCTGCTCTCTGGGGTTACAATGTGCCTTTAGGAAGCTGATCAGAGTCCATTTCTTCTCTCTCCATTGATCATGAGAAAAGTATCAAAGAAAACAAGGGAGGTTTCCTCTCGTTATGCATTATTACATATTTCAAATCCAGAGTTAGAAGTGTATCTGAAGTAAATGGGTGAAATCGTTTGAGACTTTCACCACATGTAATTTCATTAGAAATCATTAAGTCACTGTAGAGAAAAAGAAAAGAAGGGGAAAAAAAAAAAATCCCAGGGAGGGTTATTCCTTTCAGTTTTCTTTTGAATTACATGCAAGAAAGATTTTTTGAAGATTTTCTCTCTTGTTTTTCATGATGGTGTGCATTGCCATCTCCAGTTGTACTGCCAGTAATGCAATATGGTTGGGTCTAAAATTTCAATCAATATGTTCACAAGTACTGAGCAGATATAAGTGTAGCTTTCTATCTTATCTCTATACTCTACTGAATGTGTTTTATTTCTATTAAAAATTCTGTATTTATATGGCTGTAAAACTTGGAAGGCGTTTCACATATTAAATTTTGCTACAGTATCAAAATTAAATCCTTCTCTGGATCTTGGCATGCTAAAGCTGTAATATTTATTTGCTAATATTTGGTAGCATGACTAGTTCAGAGTTTTGGGGTGCCTTTTTTTTTCTTCTTATTACACTGCTGCTGTGCTCATACAATGTTGAAATTTAAAGAAGCTCTGTGTTATTTCAACATTATTATTTTCTGTGTTCTATTTTTGCTTGTGTGTTGAATTTTAATTCCCCTGGAACCCTAGACTGCTGACAGAGCCAAAATACTAATAGCAATTAACACTTGGACTGTGCTATGTAAGTAGCTCAAACTTTCTGTAATACTTCATCTTCTAGAAAGAGGAAAATTTGGAAATAAGTAGTCACCAAGTCTTCTGAGAAAGTCCTTTTTGGCTTCAAATAAAAGGAAATTTTTCATGTGCTACCATAAATTAAATTTTTGAAAGGCATGTTTATTGAAATTCAGGTTGTTAAAGGACAAGAGACTTGATTTCACAACACTGGCAGGGTACTAATCCCTCTGTATTTTTATTTTACTTCCATGAATTTCTTAAGAAAACATAGCATGTTACCTGACAGATTTAAAAGGCTTACCAAGGAAAATGAGTGAGTTTTATTGTTTAATTGGTTTAGGAAGATATTTGACAAATACTTACCTCAGTTCTCATACACTTCAGCACGCCCCTTCCTTAAATCAAAGTCATATTGTTTATTGTGGAGTGCAAGAGCTCCGGAGAATGTTGCTTCATTACGAACTCAAGCAATGAATTTGTGCAGATTTCTACAATGGGACATCTAGGGGACAGACATACATTTTATCATTCTGCAAATGTTGGGCTGTGCATGATCAAGATATTTTTTGGTATAAGCCGTAGAAAATGTAAATTATCCTACTATTAATCAGAGCACACCAGAAAAACAAACAAAAAAACAGAAACTACCAACTTTTTAAAAATATGAACCTTTAAGAAACATTTATTTGGAAACTACCTGATTCTGTTATTCCTTCAGGAGGTTCTGTTGTGCATCTAGGACAAATCAACATGATCTTTGGCTTAGTCAGTATTCTAGAACTGATTAAATGTTCTTAGAGATTGGCTGAAGGTAACAGAGTGGCATAGGAAAATTTAAGTCAGGTAGAAGATAAGACAGCCTTTTTCTTCCTCTTCCCTAAAGAAAAGTAGAACATCTTTTACAAAAATATTTTATTCTTTTTAATCACAAAGCCATTTCAGGAGTAATTTTCTGATTAATGTTATTTATGACATCATCTTACATGAGAAGGCAGCAGTTAGACACTCTTGTCTTTTAATTTATGTAGGTAATATCTATAAACTATTGAGACAATATCCTCTTCTAAATTTGCAGGAAGTGTTATGGCCTTTAACATCCCAAATTATGCAAAACCTATTGTGAAGCTGTTGGGGGTTAAGTTCTCCTGTGGAATTTTCCCCCCCCATAAATTGCTAGGAGACTAAATACTGATAGTTAGAGGGTGTTTAACCAGGACAAAAGGTGTGGATCACTTAGTTTAGGGGGAGGAAAAGGCTCCCGGAGAGCTGAAGGTCGGGGTTCTTTTTCGGCTCTTGGTTTTCAGGGGAGGACGGTCGGGCAACAGGTAGCTGCGTGGATTCCACAGTTAAGGGAAAGGTTCGGTCCTGAGAATTCTACCATCTGTTGGAGCGCCCAGGAATTCGGAGATTTTTCACCTGCCCTGCTGGAGTTTGGGTCAGCCTGGGTCCAGCCGCTGCGGGTTCTCCAGCACTGCTCACTTTGCCTGCCGGGACACCCCCTGCCTGCTAAGGACAACCCACTGCTTCCAGCCACCAGCACCGAGTTTCCACTGTTTCGGTTTGGTGCTCTTGGGGTGCTGAGAGATCAGACTGCCTGGGACTTGTGAGACAAAGCCCCTCGGGGTTCTTAGTTCTGTTTTACTATTATTATAATTGCTGTTGTTTGTCTGTCCTGTTATATTTACTAGAAAAGGACTGTTATTCCTTTCCCCATAGCTCTGACTGAAAAGTTGTTTTTTTTTGTAAACTTCCGAATTATAATAACACGGAGGGAAGGATTTGAATTCCCCATTCCTAGAGAGGCCTGCCTCTCCCTAGCAGATACCTGTCTTTTCAAACCAAGACAGAAGCCCAGGCAGAGTGTCTGCCACATCTGTGGAAATATATTGCAAAACATGAAAAATATTTTGACAAAGCTCCTTAAGTGCTCTGTTAAGTGCTGATGTCACATTCTCATTGTGCTTCACAGAATTTTGTCACAGAATTACAATAAAATATAGAAATATTTTGTCATTGCCAGTAGGATTTGAAGTGAGAGACTACAGAGAATGGCATTTGTTATTAATTATTAATTACAGGTCTAGGTCTCCTTTGGCATTCTCAACAGCTTATTTTTCAGACTTTATGGAGGATAGCAATTAACTTTTCAAATAAGGCCACTCATGAGGATACCAACATCTAAAATTAGACCTCTAAGTTAAAAAATCTTGCCTAAAAACCTGACTTTCCATTGCTGCTACTAATGTTAATAATAAACCTCAGGGCCTTAAGATCTCTTCTCATTTATATTTTCTATTGTCCTCTGTGGATAGTTTGTTCTGAATTATTCCTCTTGCGTTATCGTAGCTACATCTGCTGCATTCCTTTATTATAACCGACTGCAGTGCCACTTTAGTAATTGCTGGAGACAGCTAGGCACCAGCATCTTAAATGCTATGTGTGAAAGCAAAACCACCTGACAATTTTCTATCTATCGTCTTGTTACAGCTTTATGGCTAAAGTTGTTTTGGAATTAGGGACGTATTTCTTGATGAAGTTGTTTCTTGTTTCTTTGGTTCGGCTTTTTTTCTTGGGAGCTTTTTAGCATTTGACTAATGTTGTTATTGTATGCTACCCCAATGACATTTCTGTAGGAAATGGGTATTTGAGTTGGCTCAGAAGTAAAAAGTCTATTTGCAAGCATACTTTTGTTTGTTTGGTTTGTTTGTTTGTTTGCTTTCATATTAGGAGTCCTTTTTGCAACCCTATCTCAGGAGTTTATCAGCTCTTAGTCCCAGTAATTTGCCCTTCAGAGCCTTTTGTTTAAAAGTAAAAAAACCCAAAAACTAAACCAATGAAACCAAACCAAAACCAACCAACCAAACAAAAAAATTTCCACACCAAAACTGAAACAAAAGACACCTCCCTTAAATGTGAAGAATGTGTACTTAAACTGTGAACATATGTCCAGTTTTTCTGTCCCTGAATTAATTAGGTTTTTTCTGAATTTTATACAGAAAAGGAATTTTAGCTTAGTACTGAAGGTGTTTTTATCTATGAAAACGTGATTTCTGTAAACAACATTCATCTTATGCAGAGCAGAAATAAAATTAACTATTTATATGCAGTATTACTCATACACAGCAGTCAGTTGGGGAAGTGAAAATTACCTGAAATAAATTGAAACTCTGGAATCTTCTTTTCCTAAAAATGCAAATATTATGCTTAAAATGTATTTCATAACAAATTTTTTCTATTTTATGTCTATGATACATGTAACTGTAAATGTAGTGAAAATAAGAATAGACTCAAGTTCTGAAAGGGCTTAAACTCTTATTCATTACTTCTAAATCTATTACTCCAGGGAGTTCATTTATTGTGTATGGATTTGAGCAATCATAAAATCAATCATAGCCTGAGCTGGAATAGTTTAGATGTGTCACTCTTGAGCAATGACAGCATAAAATGCAATACATAGGTTTCTAAATTAACAAGTTCCCTTTTCTAAACACAGAAAAAGCCTGTGAATAAGGTAGTATTATGACATATGAAAATTATGGAATGTCTTGAAAAATGCTGAATTTTTCCAATAAATATTTTTCACTTACCTGTTTTTCTTTGTCATAATAAAATAAAATAAAATAAAAATAAAAATAAAAATAAAAATAAAAATAAAAATAAAAATAAAAATAAAAATAAAATAATAAAAAAAACCAACACCCAAAAAAACCCCACCATAGTCATTAGGATTGCCACAAAACTAATTTAAATTATTTGTAAATATATTCTTCTCTTAATTTTAAGAGAATATTCAGGGACTATGTATTTTTCACCAAGCAAAAATCTTTAACTTTTTACTTCACTGATTAGACAACACCATCACTGAGAATATGGGTGAGGTGAATAGGCTTTATCGTGGGAAGAATGAAGGGGTTTAATTCTGTTAAGGTTTTTTTTAATTAAAAAGCTGCAGAAGTTGGTTTTTAAAGTCTCTAAGTCTCTCCTCTTTCTTTTTTCTTGAGTTGGAATTTGATGTGTTTAGCTGGGTACACTGCAGAGGTAAGGTGGATTGCAAGACACCCCCTCACAATCTGGTCGCATACTGCTGCACAGCTCTTCGTTCAGATGATTCTGCTTATAATACCCTGGTACTTCTCCCCATAGTGAGTTTTTCTGCCTCTAAAGTGCCAAATGTATCCAAAAGGGAAAAAAAAAACAAAAAAAACCCAAAAAAACCCAAAAACAAACAAACAAACAAAAAACCTGGAGAATTGTCTTGTTATGGTTATGTTCAGATCTTACAAAAGAAGGGGTTTTACTTGAGCTTCTGCATGAAAACTTTGAGATCATTATTTATTTAGTATTAAATTCTGATAGATATCAAGTAACTTAATCATGAGACATTAAAATACATTTGGGCCCATGATCACTGAAGTCAGATGGTTCATCTATATGTCTGGATCTTAGTATTCTGAGGAACTATCTGTATATGTCACCAGATATGAACACTCTGAGGAATCACTTTTGTCAGTGAACGTCTATATGAATTTCAACTTTTCCTATATAAGCAACTTATTACTACTTATTAAGTTTCATTAAAACATATATAGTGATGAAATACTCTGTTTTCTTAAGAAAAGAGAATACAGTAATTTTGACTGTTATTTAAAATACTGCATACAACAATGTTCTTTCTTACTGAAGAAAAAAATGCCACAAAAACAAAATTACCACAAAATCCTGACATGAATTATTTACCTCTAATTTTCCTTCTTTTTTTTTTTTGATGGGTTTTCTTAAATATGAATAAAATTTCTATTTATAATTAATTAATTAAAATTTCAAGGATATCTCATAAATTTGAGTTCTTTCTAATAATAACTGCATAGCAGCACTTCTGTGATTTCTCCATCTTTCCAAGCTGCCATGATATTTGGTATTTTGAAGCAAGCTTTAGTCTGAGCATTGTCATATCCCTGTGTTTGTTCATAAAAATGAAATTTACAGTGTAATATATAAAACTGTTCAGCTGCTTCTGCTACAGCAGCATGCTTGGTGGGCCACCAAAAAAAACCAAAAAAAAACAAAAAAAAAACCCCCAGTATAATTATTTTGGGTTTATAGACAAATATAAATGAATGGCATTAAAATCAGGCCATCATCAGATTCTCACAGTCAAAAGAATTTCTGAAATAGTATATTTCAGGATAGCTTCTGCTGTTCTGCTCTGTGAAATCCTGAATAATAAAACATTATTTTCCCTGTGGGGTTTGCATGCTGAGTGGCTGGTACTTTTAAACTTGATGAGGTTTGTTGTTGATTTCTTCAGTCTGGGGCCTCTACGTATAGTTTTACGGACAGAAGGAATTCAAGTCTGGCTGAAAAGTGCAAATACAGCAATTTGCAGATCTAGTCAGATTTCCTTCTTGGAGCAATAGTAGAAACAGATTAGTTTTTAATTCCAAAGATACGTGAAGAAAGACTTTCAGTTTACATCATTATTCTATGTCAGTGACAAGTAACCTTATTCACTGCATGAAGAAGGATATGGCTTTATGGAAGTTGATTTTGTCAAGGTTTGAGCTTGCTGCTGTCCCACATTTATATTGGATATGGATGGGGTTTATGAGCAAATATAATAAGTAGATTATATATTCTGGTGTACTGTTTTTCATTTCAGCTTTTCTATTTCATGCATAAGTTTTTGTAAGTGGTTCCGTTTAATTTTTGTTGTAGATGGGTGAATGGTCTTAGGAACCATCAAGCAGAAGTTTAATTTAATTCAATTGAATTTATATAATGTTACCTGTGAAATGAAATTTCAAATAACATAAAGAACAATGAAATGAGACCTTGGTAGAAAAAGACACTTTCGAACTAAGTAAAAAAGAGCAAAAAATAATTCTAATTAATTTTAAGGGAAAAATATTTTTTCTGCCTAAAGATGACTAGATCTGGAAGACACGGTAAGACGGGCAGAGAACTAAGCAGTGAACAAACATCAAGACAAGTATCAGCAGAAATAGTAATAGAAGGGACAGTGCAAAAACATACTGTTATGTATTGACCAGCTGATGATTGTCTGTCTCAGTTGTGACTATACTTCTATTCGATCTTTTCTAGACTGTCTCTGTTGCTTATTGCTTTCCAACTATTTTCAGTCAGTCTGGAAAACATAACTTCTTTAATGGCCACTTCAATTTCTGATGCTTCAGGGAACCCCAGGCCTTGTTAATACAGAGAAGAGTAGTCAGTCAAGTTCAGTGCTCAGCCTTGTAAACAATCCAGGGACCAAAGGGAGGTATAGTTCATTAGAAGACAGTAAAATGATAAATATGTCCAATCTGGCCACTGGTTTATAGGAATCAAGATAAAGGATGAAGGCAGATTTCTTTTTAACTAATGAGTGCAGATGTTAGTGTCTCATCAGACTTATAGAAGAAGCAGAAGCCAATTGGGAGAACTCACCTATCAACAAATTAAAAATACAGTAACAAAATAGTGATAAGGGCGTCACTTCAACAAGGCACAGAGAATAAAGTCCCAGTGAAACCATGGTAAATCAGGTAAAATAAAAGAATTAGTCTCACTTTTGTTCTCCTCCTAATGAGAAAATGGTAACACTAATTTCTTTTTGCTGGTAATTTAAATGATGGACTGTCTCACTATCTAGTGAGACAATTCATTTCTTTATCTTCTATTAAGATACACAGTGAGTGACAGGTGGAGGAGAGGCATCAAACTTTTGCAATGTAGCCCTTGAATGACTGTAGGCCATAACTGCAATGTCTTTTTAGAAAGGGCACCTTTAACTGGAAGGTTTTTTAGTTCAGGCATCTTGTTTTCATGTGAACTTGTCTCTGAAGTCCAACTGTGAAACATGTTAGTATATTGATTATATATATGTTTTCATATGAAAAATGAAACACTGTGGTGCCTAGCAACATACATTTTTAAAAGCATTTAGTAGTGTTCTTCATAGTCATGCGCTGTTTTAATTGCATTACATTAACCTTGCCTGAAGGAGATAAATGCAGACATGGTAATACACACCTCATGAGATTCAAACATGCATGCACAGGTTTATTTTCTGCTTGTTGTCACTTTATATCTCTAATTTATAATTTAAATTATGAGATAGTACTACATAACACAACACTTCAGATGCATGTTGGATAAACATATATATATTTATAAAACATTTCATGTAAGCATGTGACATGAAAGCCTACGACTTGAATATCTTCCATTCAACATATAAATATTTAAGGACTCCTTATTTTGTGTCTGCAAGCTCCTGATATTGAAACTAGAAAGATGGGAAGTCTCCTTTTAATCACTCTCTGCTCCATTCCTTCATGCAGCCTAGGTTTAATTTTTGCACATAACTTACTTTGCACTTACTTTTTTTTGTTTGTTTGTTTTTTGTTGGTTTTTGTTGTTGTTGTTGTTGTTGTTTGTTTGTTTTTGTTTTTTGGTTTTGGTTTTTTTTTTCTTACTTTTATAAATAGGTGGCTTTGATTTGTGTGACATTATATGTGTAGCAAGTGGGACATAGTTGTTTCAGTTATCTTTTTTCAATATGCTGCAGTAGTAAAGGGTTAGGGTTAACCAAGACATTCACACCACTCATGCCTGCATGAGGTCTTCATTTTGATGATTATTCCTAACTTAAGACCTAAATAATATAAAGCTGAAATAAAAAGAAGATCAAAATAAAAAAATAACTATACTGTTCCAACTTGTTTTAATTACTTCAAATTGAGTAAAAAACTTGTGATAAAAATGGGTTTTTTCTAGGTATATTGAATTCTGTAACAGTGAACATTCACTGAGCACAAAGCCTGTGAGGACTACCTGAGGAAGAGGAGGCTCAGGTGATAGTTTCAAGGCAGAATTAGATTGGATATAAGGAAATATTTCCTCGCCAAAAGTTGCCAAGCATTGGAAGTCACCAAGCAGTGACCCATGAAGTGGCTGAGTCATCATCCCTGGACTTATTTAAAACACTCGTACATACGGCACTTAGATAGATTAGTAGTGGACTTAGCAATAGTAGATTAATGGGTGGACTTGATCATCTTAGAGGTCTTTTCCAACCTAAATTATACCGTGTTTTCTATGTGAAACATTTTATTTTATTTTATTTTATTAATGTTGGTATTAATCTTTGGCTCTTCTTTCAAATACTCTAAATAGATTTTCTATGATTACTGCAGTCTGGGAATTTGCGGTCCTTCAAAGCACATCGGAATTTCAGGAAAAGTCTGTATCAGGACTTAAGTAAAATCTATGCTAAAATGTTACAAGAATTTTAAGGCATTCTTGTATAAGAAAATACTAATGCAAGTTTTCCCAATTTTTTTCTCTCAAATTCTGTGAATTTTACACTGGTTATATGGTAATTCTACACGGCGGGGTTTTTTTGGTTTTGACTGTAGCCTTATGGTTCTCTTGCATTTTAGAGCTCTCCCACTGTATCAGAAACACAGATACAAAATTGTCTGTGACATGCTTGACAATTCTGTTATTTATTTCCCCTGGAATCATGGAATTACTTAAAAAAAAGGAGAATAATTGGAAAAAACCCATGTTTTCACTCATGACTTTGGAATTGCTACATTAAGAAGATGATAAATATTTGAAAAGTGCTGTCTGTCAACACTGTCTTATATTTTCAAGTGATTCAAAGTGTGGGTTGTGACAAGGCAGTGTTATTTTTCATGTCTGTGAAAAAGTATCAGCTTCCTATCTAAAACTTCAAGGTGGGTTTTTTGCAGTTTTATTTGTTTGCTTGTTTACTTGTCTGGGTTTTGGAGGGTTTTTTTTTTGTTGGTTGGTTGGTTGGTTGGTTGGTTGGTTGGTTGGTTGGTTTGGGTTTCTTTGGCAGGTGGGAAGAGAGAAAAAGCAAGTATGAAAGTTAGACTTCTGAGGTTTGAAAGAAGATATATATCTTGAGAATAAGTAATAATAATGTAATATGAGAATAAGTAATAATAATGTAATATAATAATAAGTAATAATAATGTTTTCATCATTTATTTACAAAGAAGAAATATTATTTCATCTTTCTCTTATGTCCTTGACTAATGTGCCTTTCAAAGGTATATAATGTTATAATATCAAATTATGTCAAGTCATATCATACAATAAAATATAACCTCATATCAAAATATATATATCCATATTTAATATAGTACATATATAAAAATATATATAAATTCAATCTATTTAAGATAAATGTAATATACACATATATATAATCCATATATATATAAAAATATATTATATATATATGTATACGTGGCGTGAATTCCATGGTACTTTAACTATATCAGTAATCCAGCTAATCACAGGTATTGAGCAATAGCAGCTTTCAAACATTACAGATAGATAACAGCTACAAAGAAGAGACAAAAATTTAGATTCAATGGTTGAATTATATTTTCTTTTACACATATGCATTATTCCTTTCAGTACAAATATAATTTTATTATTTGCTGCAAAACAAAACCAAATCAAAATCAAAAAGTAGTAAAAAATAGCTAAGACTTGACCTCAGCTTAAATGATGATATAACAGACTAATGCAAAAAGGAATAAAGGAAATATCAGAAAATTTTAGGGAAATATGCTATATTAGGTAAATTGGAGTTACTTGAGTTAATCCAGGTATATCTCTGGGTTTTTTAATATGTTACAAATTTGAAGCTTTGAATTTAATAGTAAGGTGGAAACTTGAACAATTAATGTGGCTTTTAAAATTTTCTCTGAATGAATAATCACCCTGGTAAGATCACCTTTTGTAAGCAGATGGAACATAACTGAAAACTTGATGTCTTTTTATTTCTTTTGTTTACTTTTCTACTTCATATCCTGTGATATTTAACAGTGTGAAGAAACAGCCAGCAAAAAAATATGATCTTAAAAAGTCTATTTATAGGACAAAAATCTGTATTTTAGTATTTGAAATTTCTCTTGTTTTACTTCTTTTCAATGCTCTTGCTACCTCACAGGTTTTTATATAGGCAGACTCATTTCAGAGTCTCAGAACAATCTGTGGAAGCATTCCTTGGAAATAAAAAGTTATTTTATCCATTAGATTGAAGAAGGTTATGCAATTCTGAATATGAACTGAAGGAAAGAAAAATTACAATTAACTTAGAAATTTCGAGAAGTAACATTTAACAATTGCAAGGGCTGGGGGGTGGGGGGGTGGTGGGGGGAAAGAAAAAAAAAGGTAAAAAGTAGAAATAGACCTGATATAGGAACATACTAGCATAGAAAGATCTTCAAAATTTTAGCTGAAATAAAAATTATTGGGATGCCGTTTTGTCAAAGAGACTACACCTCCTAAATTTCAGGGTAGTCTTTCTTTCCAAATCTTACAATGCCTCATTTGGTTTAAACATTTACCAAAATCATAGACTTATGGACTATACTGAGTCAGGAGAAACCCATGTGTATCATCAGAGTCCAACCCTTAACACAGGACAGCTCCAAGAGTCACACCGTGAGCGTTGTTGAAGCACTTTCTGAGGTCTCTCAGGTTTGGCTCCCTGGGGAGCCCCAGTGGAAGCCAACGGCTAAACTGTCAGTGAGACCAGAATTTAACCATAATCCTTGTCCATATCCTGCAGATTTCCTCTGCATGAGTGGGTCATTATTTCATTATTCATGCTTCCATAATTAATTTTACTTGGTCTGTAATTTTCAATTTGTGACAGGTTGAGATATCCCTGAAGAGCTTTAGACACTACTAGGATCATAAGGATGTAGGATCAGAAGACTGTTAAGTAAAAAAAAAAAAAAAAAAAAAAAAAAAAAATTCTATGTTTATTTGATTATTAATGAAGACATAAAACCATCACCCATAACAAAAGTCATACTTATAAATCGTCTTTCTCATGCTTAAGTGTCCTCATGTTAAGTATAATATTGTAGAAGGATTGTATCCATGTAATGGACTATTCTGAAGACAGATAGGTTTAGAAATGCTTTTGAAGTATTGTAAAATCTTCACTTTAATAAAATACAACTAACAGTTCAGCTTTTCACTTTACTGGTACTTTTTTTTTTTTTTTTTTTTTTTTTTTTTTTTTTTTTTTT
>JANEHK010000059.1:1866113-1881289 GCA_025960845.1 Tachycineta bicolor | reverse complement strand
TTTTTTTTTTTTTTTTTTTTTTTTTTTTTTTTTTTTTTCTCCCACAAAAATTGATTTGTAATATTAAAGTACATTTATATATTAAGGCTGAACCTTGGCAGAAAGCTTTATTCATAGTTTTTTCAAACTTTCTAAAAAATTCTAGGAAACTGCAATAGTGATCAGATATAGGCAAAGGCAGGATAATGTAGTTTTACCATAAAAATATTTACTATTTCTGTGTTCATATTTCACTCAGTGTCATTACCAGCATTAAATCAATGTTTCCATTTATCAAAACAGAAGTGGTTTCTTTCTAAACCATTATGAAATACACACGCATCTCTAACCCTTTTTAATCCATCAGAATCAAAAATGGGGTTTTATTCAAAAAATTGTGATCATTTGCAACAGACAAAAAGATTCCCAATATAATATGTGTCTTCTCGTTATAGAATAGTAAAACTTATCTGCCATGCACTATTCATTGCTAGTGGGACAAAAGAAAAAGAGCATTTTTATTTTCAACAAAAATTATATCTTTTTTTGAGAACATCTTTAAAATTAATGCTAATTTTGGCTTTCTTTGTTTTGGATTGGTAGAAAAAAGGCTAAGCTTTCTCTGGCTTTGTAATGCAGATTTACAGAGGATATTCAGTTTATGTATTAGAAAAAAAGATTTTTCACCATCAGGGTGGTCAGGTTCTCGAATAGATTTCCTTGGCAGGTGGCAGTCACCATACCTGGAGGTATTTGAGATGTAGGGATCTGGTGCTAGGTGATGAGGTTGAGTTGTTTAGGGGCTACAGTGGCACTGCCAAATGGACAGTTGGACTGATCTTAGATGTCTCTTCAACTTTGACAATTCTAAGATTCTATGATTTGCTTGGCAATGAAATGTATACAAGTAGGAGTGTGTCCAAATGGCTTAGAGGGAATAGAAATGAGACATAAATAGAAATGAGACATAATCCAAATGAGGAGTTAATTTTATCTCTGAGGGGAGTAAATGAAATTCAGCAACATTGGTAGGACATGTGGTACCCCACACAAAAAGTTTGCAAGCTAAAGAAAACTGTCATAAGAGTAGTCAGCATGAATCAGTATTTCCTGCTGTCCATGAAGGGACACAAGCTGGAAAGTCATAGGTATGCTGGTTTTCTTTCTCCTAGTTATGTTATAAAGCAATGGTGGAACAGCAGCAGAAACCCGGTAATATCCCTGGTATGAAAATATCTGGAAATTATAGCATCACATGAGATAACCCTGATTACATTTAAATTTAAAATTTTATGTGCAGAGTGCCTACATTTTTTTCTAATTTCCTCCTTAAAATGTGACTGATTTAATATTCACTCTTCTGTTGTCACCTGCACAAAAAATTAGAAGAATACACGGTTTCAGAGAATTTTTTGCTCCAACATTCTCTCTTTATGATTTTATCATGCAAGCAGGTTGAGGCCTGAAAAGAAGCCTGATTCCATGACAAAAGCACACAGCAGCCAGTGCAAGCTAGTTGGGTGCTTTAAATCTTAGTCACTGCTTGTCATGAACAAAGATTTTTGTCATGTTCTTGTCTAAATGACAAAGGAAAACAAATTTTAAGTGTGATGCTATCACTGTCAAATGGAATTCCTCTACTCCTTCTAGAGTACGCAGAGTATGTTCTGAAGCTGAATTATGATACATTATACAGGTTTTCTGGCAGGTGTGGGTTAGGCAGATCATTCCAAGATGCTTACAGATGCTCAGAAAACAGATGTTTTTCCACACCCCAGCTGTGTTGACATATTTCAGTCACCTTAAATGCTGGGGTTTCTTTAAGTATCACTTACAATATCTACCAGTAAATACTTGATCCAAGAGTATTTCTGATCACTTTCTGAGAGAACTGCATAAAAACACACACTTTAGCTATCCTGAATATATGAAATAAGCCTTAAATTTTTTTCAGGCTGTGAATCCTAGTGGCATTTCAGCACTAAATGCTGACTCAAATCACTAATTTAGCAGCAGATTAGCTTTATGCATGCAAATGTTTCCATTAACATCTGCAGTCTTGATTGCAGGTTTACATTTAAACAAATATGAACACTTTTATGCATCAGAGACCAATAGACATTATTTATGTCTCAAACATTGCAATTAGTAGTAGCTATTATTTCAGTGCATTCTTGTTGCCCCTCAGGTATAGCCTGGAAAGATATATTTGAAAGTTGATGTATTTCTAAAATATTCCATAAATTTGTAGCTATGACACCCTTTCCTCCTCGTTATATATTGAATTCAATAGTCTGTTGAAAATTACAATGTAAAAAGTGATTTATTAAAAAGTGATTATTATTAAATATTTCATAATTTCAAAGTAAGACAGAAGAGGGGATAAGAATGAGTCGTAATAATATTTGAAATGTCAAATTTTGTTTCTATCACTTTTACCAAAATAAGAGTCATGACACATAGTTCTTCAAATGCAGATTCTACATATGTAGGTTCTGTGAGCAGATGTACATAAATCTCCTTTATCCTATTTTCCCTTTAGCCTGCTCTGAAACAGACTTGAGAAACCTGAGATTGGTAAACTAACTGGGAAGGTAGATGGCTTCTGTGCTAATGTTAAAAATACAAATATATTGTTTGAAATAATTGAAATAACCTTAATTATTCTGCATTTAAGTTACATCTAGTTTCTGTCAACACTAATCACTGGAATCCTTTGAATCCTGCAGACCATATTTGAAGTACAGCCTGGACTCAGACAACTTTTCCACTATTTTTGTCTCTCACTTTTTCCACAGAAGAAGTTAATTACACTTCTAAGTCATATATAGAAGCAGAGATGACAGCAAGAGGAGTATAAAAACCCAGCCAAAACCAACCACCAAAAAAAAAAAACAAACCAAACCAAACCAAACCAAAACAAAACAACAAACAAACAAAAATCCCAAAACAAACAAACAAACAAAAAAACCCCAAACAAACAAAAAAAACCACCACCCATACCAAAATCACAAAAAAGCATTGCAAGAATATCCTGAATTTAAGATAACTGAAACCTGGTCTAAGCTTTCAAAATTTTCAAGTGTCTTTTGCCAATTAAGGATCAACTTTTCATATGCCAGCATCTCCATATCAGAAAAATTGATGCAAAATCCATGAAAGGTTTATGTTCATATCTGCCTTCTATGTAACACTTGTTAACGTGTGACCCATACTTTCATTTTTGCTTCTTCATTTTCATTTCCATGAGTCTTTTCCTGTGCTTAGGTATGTCTGTTTACTTGTCCCTCCTTCCACTGTTACCTGTTCTTTTTATAATATTCTTGGGACAACCTTAATTTGTAATCCTGGCTAGAGCAGGATTTAATCAGCACTGTAAAAGAGGCAGCAGATTTCCTGCAAGCAAGTAGCTTTCTAAAGTCTACCATTTTAGATCACACTTTTCAATATTCTTTACCCCTAAGTTGTGCTTGTCTTTAGTGCAGCATAGAAAATTATGCATAAATGTGTTCTTATGCATAAATCACAGTGTACTTATTTTGGACTCACTTTCACTGAATTGCATAAATCACATTCTTGGTACACTTATGATCTGTAATAGACTGAAATATAAGTGCAAATATGCAAATACTCTCTTAAAAATTATCAACAGAAATCTTAAGAAGTAATTTTTTTTTCCAGTAGTTTTCAGAATTCAGTGGAATTTACTATTTATACTTCATACTTTATTTATACTTTAAAACAGCAAGGACCACATCTGGTCACAAGAAAAGAAAGCACAAACTGATCTAGTTTGTAGCTAGGATTCAGTCCACAGTCTTTTTGAAAATATTTGTTATTTAACCCATTGTCTCATATAATACAGCCTCTATTACAAAGAATATTTTTAGTATAAGAGGTAAATTATCCACTGACAAATGCTGAAATGGTAGTGCTCTTTGTCTCATAGTCTTTGTCTCTGACTTGAGAAGTCTTCTATGGAATAAATGAATAGGAATATCCAGTCACAGCAGCAGAGGTTCATGGTGGGAATGTCCTGCATAACGAACTTTATTTCTTTTTATGACAAAGCCACCCATCTAGTTGACCAAGGGAAGCCAGTAGATTAGGTGTTTCTTGACTTTAGCAAAGATTTTAACACTCCTTTGCACAGTGCTTTTCTGGACAAAATGGCAATCATGCAGTTAGACAAGTCTATGCTACGTCAGGTCAGCAATTGGCTGATGGGTCAGGCTCCAAGAGGTAGAGTAGGCAGCTACATCAGGCTAGTGAGCAGTCATCAATGAGGTTCCCCAGGGATAAATTTTAGAACTACTGCTTTTTAATTCTATTGGAAGTGTTGTGGATGCAGAAGTTCCCTCCAGACAATCTGATTGTAAATTCTCAGCTGCAGAAGAAGCATCACCTCAAAAGCAATATACAAAGTTGAAACCATATGATCTCAAAAAAAAAAAGACAGACATGCCTTGTAGGTATAATAATCACCTTCAAATGAGTCAAATATGAACATTTGTTTAGTCCAATTTCAGTCAGGCTACATTCGGTCTAAAGGTAGTCAACCATGATGAAAAGAATGGCAGAATGCACTGACTCTAGGAAATCTCCCAGGAAGTAGGAATTTACACTAAGGGTGTTCGGGTGTTCGGGTATGGTAGATACTGAAGTTTTGAAAATGTAAAGGCAGACAAAAAGCAAATGCTGGCTTGATTTCTGTGGTTGTTGTTAGCATGCCACAGATTAATGTCTAGAATGTCCATCTACACTAAACATTCATCTACATTTTTATTTAAATGGTGTCTTTGGAAGCACAGCGGTGTCTCTAGTCAATGTGTTTTATTAAAAACACATATGAATCTAGATTTTGTGAGTATACTGCCACGCATAGCATATCAAACTATGTCAACCATATTGACCTCCTATCTCTGTTGAAGCTGATATTATTTTATTAATTTTAGATAATAAATGTCTAACATGTAAAACAGTTGCTACTGATACTAAGAGTACCCTTGATACCAAACCCATCTAATCTCTTAGCAGACTGCACCGCTATGAGATTTAAATGGATTTCCAGCCAGAGCACATATCTAAACACAGACTGTAGGTAATTCATGACCTTTCCCATTTCCCAACACCACTTTGTACTAATAGTAAAGGCTGATGTGAGGTGTTTGTAACTGCAAATCTAGGATAACAGAGCGGATATAATTTAGGATAACATGGTGGTCCAGTGTGGTCAGACATATTGATGTTCTTAAATAATATGCCTTAGGTATTTCCAGAAGGTCACATTCCATTTGCCAAAAATGAAGGTAAATATTTCTTGATGCATAAATACACAGAATTACATTTTAGTTATGTAGAATGCAACAACATAAGAATAATCCAGTGTAAATTCTTCCATCTCTGGATAATATTCAACATAAATTTGCTTTTTTGGGGGGGAGTTGGGGGGGGGGGGGGACAGGTTGCTTAGAATTTTGTTGTTGTTGTTAAAGACACAAAGAGAAATTGCTAATAGAAAAGGTATAAATTTTGGGTTGGACCAATGTAACTCTATGTCTGTGTAATGATTCATAATATTCAAAAGTAGCATTTTTTGAATAAAAATTATGATAATGGAACAGGAAAGTTGAAACAAAAAGGAAAGGAGAAAAGCATCTAAAGAAAGCAAAATAGCATCAAAATAAAATAGACTTTATTTAGCATAATTTATATGTGCCTCAATAAATACAATTTCTGGAAATTAGAAGGGAAAATGGCATAATTTCTGAACCTTTTTTCAATCAAGTTAAATTTTTTAAAATAAATTCTTACATTATTCAAGAAAAAGTCTGTCTTAAAACTTTCTGGTGAACACAGTGTATACAAATTATTTGCTACATTCTGATAACAAGAACTGACTTCTTTTATTAATTTGAGAAAATAGAAATATATTGTATAGCTTTTTAAGGTGTCCTTTAACATTAAAAACTTTACCTGATTTGAGGTTTGGTCAAGGAAATTACTCATTATTAAAACATTTAAAAAAAATGCATTGTTCTTTAATTAATACAGATCAAATTACTTTAATTAGTAAGAAATCTATCTACATTTCTGTCTATTTTAAAAATTTGATGTCATTTTAAAGTTCTCTATTTTGATCATTCAGCTACAACCACAAATCTAAAATTCAGAATTATCTAAAT
Source organism: Tachycineta bicolor (assembly GCA_025960845.1). Taxonomy (NCBI): domain Eukaryota; kingdom Metazoa; phylum Chordata; class Aves; order Passeriformes; family Hirundinidae; genus Tachycineta; species Tachycineta bicolor. The sequence goes on along the minus strand of JANEHK010000059.1, from coordinate 1,875,125 downwards.
GAAAAATATATGGCTCCTTTTTAAAAGCAGTATAATGTCACCTTTCTATAGAAGTTATATCAAAAAATTTCTAAAGTGTTTTTTGTGATATAGACAACAAAGTATGGGGATATCTAGAATACCCTATGTATGTGTAATTTTGATCATAAGGTAAGGTAGAAAGATATTCAGTAATATTGTGATGTGAAATTATTGAATTTAATATTTTACATTTATTTTCTATATAAGGTTTTGCTGTTTAAGGAAGATAGCCTTGTCTAGAGGAATATAGTTGTGATACTTCAATCCAATAAAAGGCTAATTTGCAAATCCTGCAAGAGAAAATTATAATCTGTGATTAAAAAGGCAAATTATTGCCCATTTTTCTTCCAAATAAAATTCATTATTGAGTTTAGAAATTGGTGATAGAGACAAATTTGATGTTTCTTCCTTCCTTGCCTGACAAGGCTGCAAAACCCATACACCTAGAGGTCTTCAAAACCTATATAGACAAGGTTGTGAGCAAGCTGATTTAATTTGAATTTTTAAAAAAGGATATTAAAATAATTGCATCCTTAGATCTCCTCAGCAAAAATTTCTTTGTTAAAATATCTTTATTTTTTCTTCTCTTTCCTTGTCCATCCCTGACAGAGAGCTACATAACACTGGTAAATTCTGCCACACTTAAACCAATATGTGTACATGGTATACATGGTATTTTCCTACAATAATATGTAGAAAATATGGTTTACTGGATAATGTAATTCAGAAAATTATGAAATATAGCTAAGAAAAGGTATAACAATTAATCCAGAAACAGTCTCTAGATTTACATGAAGGCCAAAATTTTCTTCTTTTTAAAATTCAATCTGGATGTAAATTAGTGTCTTTGAGGTGAAATATTGGAACAATATGGATTTAAGATGATGGCCATATTTATGAAATTAAAAAGGAAAGAGATGTTTCATGTCTTTTAACGTGCTAATATCTCCTCCAAAATATAATGGAAGAAAAATAATGTTATCTACCCTGCTGAGATGTCACACACAGGGATGGAGAGTATGCTTTCACAAAATCACATAAACAGAGTTTGGTGACACTTCTTTACATTATCTGGTCCAAATCCTCTGCTCAAAGCACAGCCAGCTGGAACAAGTTTCTCAGTAGGATGTTCTGTCAAGTTTTGCATATCTCCAGAGAAGACGACAACACAACCTCCCTGGGATGTTGTTTTCAATCTCCAAACACTCTCACATTAGAAAACATATTTTTGTGTGTTTAGAGATGAAAACTTCATGAGTTTTAAGTTGTGCTTATTATCTTAATGCATTGTGTCCCATCAATGCACACCACTCTGGGAGTCTGTTTTGCCCTTCAGTCCCCCCCCATCAGGTATTTATACTCAGATAACGTGCTGCTGATACTTCTGCAGGATGAATTTTCAGGTCTCGGTCTCTTCTTATTTGAGAAATGCTGCATCAGTTTCGTTGTCTTTGCGGCCTTCCACTGGATTCACTCCACATTTTTCTTTTACTGGGAAGTCCAGAGCTGGACTTAGGAGAGAGAAAGACTCATGTCCCTCAACCTGCTGGCAAACCTCTTCCCAATTCATTCATGCAGGTCCTTCACACTCCTTTGCTGCAAAGTGTGGCTCAAGACCAATTTGTCCATGAGCAGGATGTCTTCTGTATTGATGCTAGGGTTATTTCTCTCTAGGTGCAGTACTTTTAATTTCCTTTTATTGGAATTGTTTCCTTGTTTGAATTATAATTTATTCTTTATAAATAATTTCTTCTTCTTTTGTATGACTATGTAGTGTCATCTTCTTCAGTTGAAAAATGAATATGTTGAATTTTGTGAATGCATGACTTCTAATAATGTAGTGTTTGGGTATGCTCTTCTGTGAAGCATTTTAGAACCATCTTTCAGATGTGGGAAATCATGCATACACAAAATAATGAGAATTTATGAAGTGGAAACCCTGTAATTTAAAATCTATCATTTAGTCTGTGTTCATCACATCACAATTTCAGTATTTTATTAAAGGAATATTTATTCTCTAAACAAAGCTTGGAAGGGATTTAGTGCTTGGGAATACAATCAAAGTTAGTGAAATGGTGGAAACGTCAATCTGTAGGTGTTACAAATTAACACTGAAGTCATAGAAACACAATGCTTGCATCCAAAGAAGCTCTGGAGGATGGGGTTTGTGGTTTTTGTTTGTTTGCTTGTTTGTTTTGCTTTTTGTTCTTTCATTCTTTCTTTCTCAATTTGAATGAACAAAAATACCCTGTAGCTTTTCCAAGAGGATTTTATAACTTTGAGAAGAATGTTTAGCATTTACCACTTTCCAAAGTAATCTTTGTGACTTCTAGGGGATTTTCTCTTGCTTTTATTTTATAATAAAGTTTTTAACATACGTTCTTCATTTTAACATCCAGCTCAGAGTCCATTTCTGTAGGCTTCCTTTCATTATCAGACCACAGGAGAGAGGAATAGACTTGGTTTTCAAAGGAAAGGAGAGGAAAAAAAATGAGAATTTTGCTGGTCTTCCTTAAATAATTTTAAGAAACAAAGTAGTACTTTCTCTGTTTGAATTTTTCATTGGAGGAGTAGAATTTTTTTTCCATTAAATAGTTGTTTTAAGTAAGAGAAAGTTTGCACAGATGAACAGGTAAAGAAGCATGATCTTGGGAGATGAACTAAAACTGAAATTTACCAGTGCAATTACCAATTGATGAAGGTTTAAAAACATTTGGGGTGTGAAAATAGTGGCACAGAGAGCAGATCAAATTGCAAAACTCTTGCACCTGCAAAAAAATGCAGAGGTCCTGTGCTGAAGTCTGTAGCAATGGCTAGCGTTAGAGATCAGGCCAGTGTGGTTTGATGAGTGTGCATTCTTTGATTTATTCTCTGCAGTGTCTTCTCTGCTGAGAAGTAATCCCAGAAGCAGGAATCTTAGAGTGTTAATTCCACAAAATAAGTTCACTCACAAAGATCTCTTTGTGTATCACTGCTGTTTTTTTTCTCAAGAAGGCTGCAAGAAGAGTTTTGATAGATGGTTGAATTTCGTTTCCTCTCATAAGACTATCAGAAATGTTAACGTAAACCTTTTTCAGATGTCTAAGACACTAAGTCAGGAAAAGTGGGAGGGTGATACAGTGGTGAGAGCAAAGAGGGAAAGGTTAAGCTTATTTGTGAAATGCCAAGTTATGAGCAGTATGCTTTTGCTCAACAGATGTAATGTATAATCTGGCATTTGTGGAATACGTGGAATACGTGAAATTTGTGGAATTATGTGGAATATGAAGAGAAGAACAAAGGACTCTGGGTATATATATTTCCTCATATCAGTAAGGGACTGTCTTTTCTTGCTCTACAGAGTCTTCAAGATATAACAAATGCAACATAATCAAATTGTAGGACATTTTTCCTAATGCATTCTGCTTGTCATTTTCCCATCTCCTTTTAATAGAAATATATATCTGAGTGATGAAACAGTGTGGTCCTTAGTGAAAATATATCTTAGCTAAAACCTTTAAGAAAAAAGTGCAACCAATGGATGGTTCATTGTATTATAATAAAACCATAAAACGAAGGACTTATTTGGGAGATTGCTATACTGGTGTTTATGTAAATTTAGATTATTTGACTTTGCATTCCACTAATATCAAGTGGTTTGCTACTTTAGAACTACTAGAATGAGAATTTGCATTTGACTGGATGCTTTCTCTTGACTGACTCCTTTCCTCCTTCCTTCCTATCAAATGACATATTCTGCTGAAGTACAAAAGAGAATTTCTGCAGTGCTGTGCACTGTTAGCTGTGAGCTGATAGGATATACACCTGGACTTCTTTCCTCTATCAAAGCAAGTGTGTTGGTGAAGGAGATCTGGTAACGGTATTTTACACCTGCTGAAGTAGAACCTTGAGTATATACTGCTGAAATAGTCATAGGTCAAACCCATATTCACAAGGAACTTGTAATAACCCCATGTCTTTATGTTTTGATTTTTTTTTCCTTTGAAAAGACAGTCAAGAATACAGTGATTCTACAGAATGGGTTTTATGAAGTATATTTGTATGCTATGCCTGCTATACAAGCATGCAATGTCCAAGCCATTTTTTGTTTCAGAAAGTAACTTAGGAACTTGAATTAAAAAAAAAAAAAAAAAAAAAAAAAAAAAGGTGTTCTATTAATTTATTAATTGCTATTGAAGTATCAAATAAAGAAAAAAGTAAAAAAGTGGACAGCTGATCATTTTCAACTTATTTTTTCATGTCTATCCTACTTTTGATGTACCATAGTTTAAAAACCATGATACTCTGACCACAAATATTTCCTGGCATGAATCATGCAAAAGGCAATTACAACGGTCATCAAATATAGTAAAGAACATCACACAAAACCGAATGGTGAGTAGGATTGCAAGAGTATTGCATTTATATTGGTTTGACTGTGTTGCTTAGGTCTTATTTTCTTTTAGGTTTGAGCATCTCCAAGGAAAGGGATGTCATAGCCTCTGCAGATATCTTGTTCCACTGTTTGACAATCCTAATAAATGTCAAATAAATTTTCTTTTATATTGATTTTGAATTTGCCATGTTCCAAGCTGTGCCTGCTGCCTCGCGTAATAAGAAACTGGCTTTATCTTCCTTATGCTTCCTCATTCCTCACTTTATTAAGGTTGAAGAAACCCAGATTTCTCATCCACATGCTCCAGCCTCGGCCATCATGAACTCCACTGAAATCACTCCTGTATGTCAGTGTCTGTCCTGTGCCAGAACACTGCACTCTTTGGGTGATCTCACCAGTGCTGAACACTAGAGCAGCATCAGTGCTTGACCTTGCTGCTGTGGCTGTGCAAGTGCACCCCAAGGTTCAGGGGATGTTTTGCTGCCTAGGTGCACTTCCTCCTGGGAAGGAATTGCTGCTTCCCAGGAACTTGCTGCCTCTTTTCTGTACAGCTGTTTCTGCTCAGTGAGAAAAAGCCTGTCCTGCTGCAGGAATGAGTACTTTCCAGGACTTGGGGAAACTCTGTAAGTAATTCATCCCTGTGGTAAATACATCTCATTTCTTCAGCCTGACTGAATTCCTCTAGATAACAGTTCTAATCTCCAGCACACTGTACTCCCCTCAAAATTTTGGCCCCCCCCCCCCCCCCCAACCCAGTTTCTTGCTGACACTGTCTTTATATCCATCAAACAGGTAATGAAGTCACTAAAGTGGTTTGGATCCAGTATCAGTCTCTGAGTGGTGTCACTCTTAACCATCCACTGTTTGAACATTGCAACACTGATTTCCATCCTTCAAGGACCTTTTTCCAGAGCATTTTCTTCTCTGGAAGAAACAAGACTGTTTCTTGTCTGTACTCAGCTAGACATTCCCTTGGCTACAAGGAGTCTTCATACAATCATGCCAAGGGCCTTGCAAAAAGTTAAAGTATGTTGTTAAAGCATGCAACATCCACTTCTGTCCCCTAAACACTCAATCACAGAACCTGGTTTGGATTGCCCCTGGTAGATTTCCATGAGCACAAGACCACTGTGCCTTCCAAAATGAAGGTCTGATTGCACCATGTGAGAGCAAAGCAATTCCAGGTTACTCTTGGTAAAGAGGTAATTAGCTGTTTCTTAGACAGTAGTGCATGGAAGTAATCAGAGCAAGAATTTTTCTCGGGACCAGTTCGGTACTTAAATGGGACACCTATTTCATGTCTTGTTTTGCTTTGTGTAAGTGAATAGTTATTTTTATAAAATGCAGATACTTTTTTTAGGTACAGTATTTTGGAAGTTCATTACTGAATGTTAAACTGGAGCAAATTCTCCTCTCTCAAGTTTCTGGAAATGAGTCTGCATTAAAAAAAGTTTATATGCACCATAAGGTGCCATTAGGTCAGTTGATTCTGACAGGCCTCAACTGATTTCTCCCAAAGTCTATTAAACTGTCTCATGCTTGTGCTGATTTTAGAAATGTCAGTTTTAAGTAATCTTAAACGTGGGGTTTTCTTTCTCTTCTGTAAATGGGTTATATATGATGTGAAGGAAATGTGTTCATTGTATATTGTGTTCTCTGTTAAAGTACATATTTCTTTTTTATTACTTTGTCTATCAATTAAAGAGTATTAAGTTTCCCCTCACTTTGGATTTTTTATCCTTCCCCATCCACATACATGTCAATGCACAGGGGTTCAGCATGATAAGTATTGGTTGTAGTGATTACCTCTGGATTATGTTTCTGTCGTAAATATATAGACAATGAAAGGATAAGAAATACATGATAATGTCTTTGGTGAAGGGTTGGCAGTGAAAAATAGGGAAACAATGCCTGGATTTCATTCTGAGTCCTTACTCTGCTGCAAACCAATGTATTTGGAGGGAAAGATTCCACAGCCTCTCTAAACTACCTGTGTTCCTCCTGAAGGCAATTAACTACTGCTGTCAGATTTGAGTTCCCAGAAGGGCTGGTGCAGTGGTATTTTATTAATGATACTCTGCAGTAAAATGTGTAATGAATTGTGCTGCTTCATTACAGATAAAATCCTCTTGGTTGGTAAGGGTGCATATTTCTCTAGTAAGCTCATCCTGAGGGTAGTTGTTTCACTTAATGTCCCTTTGTAAGTGATGTGAATACCTACTCATTTATTTATAAATGTAAATATAACTTTTTTAAATTGTTTATAGATCGTGGATTAGTAAAAAATTTGGTAATTCATCTTACGTATAGCATAGTCAGAAGTTCTCTGGCACTGAACTTTGCATAACTGTATGTGTAGCGTGTTTTTCATATCAAGTTGGTCCTTTTTTCAGTTGCTTAATATTTCTCTCCAAAAAAAAGAATTCAGGTTCCTGAACCTCTTCTTCCTTATTACAACAAATCTGACTATATCAGGCATCTTTATTCTAGAAAAAAGTGGTAGGATTTACTTCTCTCCATTACTTGGATCTAGTAGAAAATACAAAATTAAGAAGAAACAGTGATACCTATTACATTGAGAAATCTGAAGGCTACAGCTTACCACTAAGTTGGTATTTTCTGTTTCACTATCCACTTAATATTTCTTGTGATTAGGTTAAATACATCATATTTATATATGCACATCAAACTGCATAGTTTTGGGGCAAAACCTGGGCACAATATCTGTACCTTGTTTGTGACAAGAGCATCAAGAATTTCTGGATCCAAAGACTTCATATTATCTAGTCCCTGAGCAATAAATTCCTGTGCTGCTGAGTCCATGTGCTGTGACACTGCTGAAGTGCCACTGTTCTGATCCAGAGAGGACAAGATTTGGGTAAACACTGAGGTTTAAATCTCCGAATGTACCAATCTACTTAGCTCTACTGGACTTTTTCAAGATGCAGTTTGGAAGGTTGCTAGGCAATCTCACCCAGGCTGCCTTTCCCATGAGGACTGGACCAGATAATCTTTCAAAGTCCCTCGGTCTGCTCTTTGTCTTTATCATTCTGTGACTTGCCTCTAGGTACTGATTTATGCGAATTGGAAGTAAGATGAAGCAGGAATAAGTCAGACATTTAAGAAATATATACTAGAGCATCAACATAGGCAGATACAGACAACCTCAGATTCACCATTTTTTCACCCATCTCAAACTTTAAAACATAAGTAGGTGACTTATGATGAAGTCCAGTTCATCCACTATAAAAATTACACTGGAAAATCATAGTAAATGTGACCTTATAATGTATAAATTCTAATTTAGCATTATAAAAGAAGTTTTCATCTTCAATTTTTTGGTTTTCCTCTTTTCTTAATGCTTATAGCTTTAAATTCTCTTCCACTGAAAACTGGAGAGATCTCCATACAGTTTTTTGTACAGAGAAAATCACCAGACCATAACGAGACACCTATGATTTAAGAGGCTTTTGGTAATGCTTTTGAAAAAAAAGAAAAAAAAAAAGAAAAAAACACAAAACAAAAACAAAAACAAACAAAAAAAAACAAAACAAAAAAAAAACAAAAAAAAAAATTGGAAGCTTTTTTTTTTTTTTTTTAATTTCAAAACTTCAATTGCTTTTTCTTCCAAGAAAGTCATTTAGTAGTCCCATTGAGTTTATGCATGTGGATCTCTTTTTTATTAACAAATATTTTGTATCAGAATGAGATATTTTTAGCACTGTAGGATCAAGTCTGTCATTTTTGATGCATAGTTTCCAAACATAAACTGCAAAGAAAGTGTTTTGCAGCAAATACTGGGTGCAGTCCACAGGCAGTGAACACCTTACAATGTAAAGTTCAGTGGTGTTACCTAGATGACATTTCCAAACTGTGTTATAAATGGCCAGATATTTACAGATCTTTTCAGTCAATGTATCAGTGCCAAATTGGAACTGTTATTTATTGTAAAGTGTAGACTGCAACTCTAGTTTTATAATGCCTCTTTCACCAGTGTATTCTATTGGAACAATTTCAAATATCATCCTTCAAATATCATGATTCCACTGTATATGCAGTGGAATTTGTGTAAATGATAAACATGGATGAAGCTTCTTCATATTTTTTTAAAACCTTGTTGGGTGGGTTTTTTTGTTGTTTTTTTGTTTGTTTGTTTGTTTGTTTGTTGGGGTTTTTTCCCCTTTTTTTTTTCTTTTTTTTTTCTTTTTTTTTTTTTTTTCCTTTTCCCTTCATTATTACACATGACCAAAGGCTACATATCTATCTGTGTTTTACAATTAACAATCTTCTGAATGTCTGAGCAACAGTAGGTGTTATGGTATAGTTTAAAAGGAACCTTAGTTCAGAGGGGTAGCAGAATTCACTTTATTAAAGTGTCTAGAAAGAAAACACAAGAACAATATAAGAAATGTACTGAGGATGCAGCACATCTGGGAAAGCTCCAATTTTCAATTTGAACATGTTTGCAGTGGTAACTGTAGGTTCAGCAGGTTCTCTTTACAGTAGAGACATTGCATCAGCAGTACAACTGGAGAAGGAGAGCTCCTTTGAAAACTGCTTAGGTCATTTGCAAATTCTAGGTCAAATCTTTCTTCCTAGCTTTTGTTTGGGGGGGG
>JANEHK010000059.1:1838158-1855949 GCA_025960845.1 Tachycineta bicolor | reverse complement strand
TTTTTTTTTTTGGTATTGTAGACTGAAATATCTGTTTGCAGTTACCTCACCTAGCATGCTCTCAAAAGCAGCCAAAATGTTTGCTTATCTATTATCTATTCTCTGGATTTTATAAAAATTATTATCTTCAAAACAAACAAAAATTCTAGAAAAGCCCTTCATTAGGGCCTTTACTGACCTAGGAAATACCTCCTTTACTCCAAAAATCCTTGAAATGGAGGGGGTCTTTGACTAATTCTCAGTTTGTTGCATCTCTTTTTTATAGTTGCTTCTAGTGAATAGTTATCAATTCCCATTATCTCCCAGCGAAGCATCTCTCAACCATGCTAATGTTAATGGAAATAGAGTTGGCTTTCCCTGAATTGCAATGTCATGATGCCTTTATATCACCGAGAAATATTAACTTAAAATACTTGTCATTCCATAATCCTTGTGTGCAATACTGAGAAAGTAACTCTAGATTGTCCCTCCAGTTTTGAGTCTGATGGCAATTAACACAGATGTGCAGAGTATGAAGACAAGCATATCACGCGTAATTGCAGTGATATCGTAATTCAGTTCTCCAGGGACTGCTTCTACATTCCTCACAAAACTATGAAAGTAGTCTGGAAAAATAATCCTCTACTTTACTGCTTGGCAAGAAGAATTAGAGCCCTTGACTAAAAATAGTCTTATTTGCTTCCTTCTTTTTATGTAAGACACACAGTTAGGTCAAAATGTTTGCAAAGGTCCTTCTTTCTCGCCAGGCAGACGTAATGATGCGTTAGATTCCCTTTCAGCAAACATAGCAACTCAAATCCTCTGTGTGAGGGATTGGAGGTATAGGAAATTCACAGATTATTCTGCTTACTATACTGATCATAAGGAAAAACTGTGACCCAAGTTTTCCACACTCTTCCTCCAGTGGTAATAGAAGGTCTGTGGACCAGGTTTCTCAAGGCTGTCTTTTGACAGAGAGAGGGGAAAGCCTCAACACAGAGGCTGAAGAAATAAGGTATTTATTTTCATAACCAATTATTTGCATCTTTTGATAGAAAGTGAAGGTGAGTACTTCCTTTTTTTTTTTTTTTTTGTTTGGATTTGGTTTGGTTTTTTAAAATCTACGTATAAAGTGTTTTTCTGTATCTCTAGTTTTCCAAAAACTTTTAATATCATAGTATCACTGAATCACCAAATGGTTTGAGTTGGAATGGACCTTCAAGATCATCTCGTATACCTGGGCTGTAAGTTCCACACAGGCATGTAAATGTCATTATCTTGCAAATGCCACTACTTTATGAATTTGGGCTTTTTTTATTACTTTTTCTTTACTCATGTAATTATCCCCATTTCAAATGTTCAGAAGTCTGTAGGCTCCCTTGCACTTTATTATGCAGATATAATCAAAGCCAAGATTTATAACCACAATCCACCACTTGTATCCAAGTGAGAATTTTTATTGCAACTCCACTCCATTCGCCATGTACAGATATTGTAACTTTAATCCAAGTTAATAAAACTTCTCATCTGCAGAATGAGGCTAGTCAACCACTTTCACATAATATCAGAGGATTTAAAACAAATGAGAAAATATGCAGAACTGAATCCTCTTGGCAATTTAATCCAGCAGAAAGCACTTACCTGAGGTGTTTTGATGTTCTTCTCAAACCCTGCATTTAGCTATAAATATCACTTTGCAGTTTAACAGGACTTCAAAGGCAAATATAAGCAACATAGTCCAAGAAGGGATTCAGGATCCAATTTATTGGGTCTTTCTTTTTCTTTTCTTTGTTAAAGAATTATATAAGGGGATTTTTAAAGTCAAATACTATTTCACTACCATGCGTGTGACATACTAATAATCAACCAGTCTCTTTTTCTGTGTTGATCTGCATAATTTCTGTGGGCCTTCTGTAATTTTATCAGACCACAGAGATTTTGTTTCTAGAGCAAAATAGAGTTAATACATTATGAATGGAAACACACTGGAAAAATACTGGGTGGGGTAAACGTTGAATAGTATTCAATACTATTCCCCTACCTAGAGAGTGGAAAAATGTTTTGATGTTTTCAAGAAGCACAAGTGTGGTGCTTCTAGAATGAGACTAACATACTGTGTTGGGTTTGCATGCTCCGTTTTTTGGTAGTGGGGCAGGTCACAGAAGTGGCTTCTGTGAGAAGATGCTGGAACCTTCCACCATGTCTAGCAGAGGCAATCCCTGATGGTTCTGAAGAAGGGCATGCTGCTGGTCAACACTAGGGAGGTTGATGATGCCTCTGTGATAACATATTTAAGGAGAAAATCAAAACTAAAGTGTGGAAGTTTTAATTCTGGCCAGAGAAGAGGAGTAGGTGACAACGTATTATGTGGAGACTACCAAGGTCAGTGGACAAGGAGGGCAGAAGGTGGTCCAGGTGCTGGAGCTGGGATTCCTTGGCAGCCTTTGGTGCAGACCATGGTGAAGCAGCTGTGCCCCTGCAACCCAGGGGGATCCACGGGGGATGCAGAAATCCATGGGGAAGATGCCCATGCTGGAGCATTGGATGCCTGGAGGAGGCTGTGATCCAGTGGGAGACCAGGGGAAGAGAGAGAGCCTTGCGCCCAGGCTGGGCCAGAGTGGAGGACTGCACCCTGTTGAAGAGTGACCCATGTCACAGCAGTTTTGGGAGGACTGTCTGTCTGTGGAAGAGTGGTTCACATTTTGTGGAAGAGTTTTGGGAGGACTGCTGCTTGTGAGATTCGAACCACATCGGAAAGGTTCATGGAGAGCTGTCTCCCATAATGCAGCAAGGGAAGGACTCCTCTCCCTGAGCCAAGCAGAATAAAACCTTGGGTGATAAACAGACCAAAACCCCATGCCCTGTCTCCCTGCGCTGTTGGTGGGAAGGAGGGAGGGGCTGGTGAATAAAAAATGGTTTTAAGGGCTTATTTTTACTTCTAATTATTCTCCTCTGATTTTGTTAGTAATAAACTCACTTTGTATCTGTAAGTTGAGCCTGTTTTGTCTTTGGAGCGTTTTCTCACAGTCCTTATATCAACTCGTTAACCCGTTGTTAAATTTTTCTCTTCTCTGCCCACCTGTAGCAGGGTAGGGTGAATGAGTGGCTTTCACGAGTGCTCAGTGTTAGGCTAGCATTGGTACCAGATTTGGGAGCAAATCTGCTTGAAATAATTTCTTCCTTACTTTTAATTCTTGCATGAACAAATGAAGTAGGCAAAATACAGCTGTAGTGCTCCTGATGGAGAAACCACAGATCTGTCTCTTATTCCTCAATTGTGGCCACAAATGGAAGGCCCTCTACTTCCTTTTCCTTGGTTCCTTCACAGTCATCTGCTGTGCCTACTCCAAATTTTATGCCTTGACACAATATTTTCTTGGGATTTGTGTCCCTATGGAACAAATTTAGAGTGGTTGGGAAGAGTGAGTTTTTGAAATACGTGTAGATGAAAACAGTGATACTGAGGTAATTGCCTAGATAGTACCCTTGAAGTGTGCTTGATACTAGACCACCTTGGACTTTTATTTTTTTATAATCATACTATATTATGTCTTATTGCTGGTTTTCTTTCTTCCATTCAGTATTTCTGTATTATTTTCTGATCTTAGAATGCTGTCAGACATTTGTTACCGCAGTATCTGAGTTTTCTCCTATCTTTATAGTATTTCTCCTCATAGCAGTCATGTCATGCCATGCCATTACACATACTAACTGAGAGAAGATACTGACTTGTGTCTGAAAGGTTGCAGATAGGGTTGATATTGAAGTGGGATCTCAAGCTTATGCTCACACATTCCTCACTGTGCATATTAACTTTATACCTTATATATAAATAGGTTACCATTCCTTATCAATCATGCTTTGGGGATGTGAGGGGAAGTCATTGGCCTGTTCATTGTTGAAGATCAGACTTGTCTGCAAACAATCTAGTCAGAATTAAAGATGTTTCTTCTTCACCCCTGCACTCTCCTTGAGGAGCTGATTATTGTAGTATTTCATGACAGGCTTCCTGCAAAAGAAAATCAATGTAAATTAAATGTTCATTTTAGTTTTTCAGTGGCATAAAAATTCTCCCCAGTTATTTTGGAGAATGAAATGAAATGGGAGCTGAAGATTCAAGAAAGTTTAGCTTTCTTTGACATCATTAATGATCTGTAAATAGTTTGTCATAGATTACCTAACAAGAAGGGGGTTTTTTTGTTGTTTTTACACTCATTAGCAATGCCAACACTATTCTTCTGGGCTTCGGTTCAGTGAATCACTCCTGCTTAAGGATATTTATGAATGTACATAATAGTAACTAAAGTCAATTGGAACCAAGAAAGTACTTAAATACTTGTTCAAAAATAAGACTTTAATTTATCCTTACATTGATGTACTCTTCCCTTTGAGCTGAAGAAAAGTATTACAGTACCTCAGTTTTAGCCTCTGTGACTATTGGTGTCTACAAATCCAGTTAAGCAGTGTTAGATTTGAGAAGATTCAGCCAAGGTGTTTCAAAGATAGAACTTAGGTTGCAAATTCAAGAGCAGAATTAAAATAGAAAATTAAAAAAGAGTGTTTTCTTTGAACCATTTCATACAAATAATAACTCTGTTCTTACCTAGAATAGTAGGAGCCTTATTAACATGACATTTTCTTTGCTTCTTTTTTATTTCACCTTGTGGTATAAGTAAGTTTTCTATGAGTTTGACAGAAGCCAGTGTTGCACAAATTCTAAAAAGAGCATCATGACCTAAGAAAGAGATATAAGAAAAATTGCAGGATTTGAAGGAAAAATCAGAGGACAGTAGGAGTGAAAAAGCAACAGTGATCACCAGGAGAATTAGTTTAAGTAGGGTATATAGGGAAAAAATTCTACTTCTGTTTCTTGCCATTTCATTTTTAATAAATATTTATACCTTTTTTCTTGTTTTCCATAGAGATCACATCCAACTATCCAGATGTAACAGCTGACATTTAGAAGAGGAGTTGTTAGTCTTAATTCAGCAGAACTTGTGTCATTGAGGTGTTCCAGTGTACAAAAATCATTTTAGGATACATGATCACCTTGAATTCTCTTTATGTGTTTTGTAGATTATTGGCAAAATAAATTGTGATTATCTGTAAAATTATCTCACTATAGCATTTGTGTTGAACATTTGAAGGAAACATATAATAAACAACATTCCTCTATTATTATTTTTTCTTTAAATAGGAATTAAATATTACAACCTTAACATAATTTTCCTCAGCATGATCCACGATGGCAAATATACCAAATATTATTTGGAATATGATCACTCAGCTTGCTCCCTTTATAATAAATAGTGCCTTCAGAGCTCTTGGAGTGTACGTCAATCTAGTTAAGCCCTGAACCACCTAGTGTAGACTCACTAGACTTTGCTAGTCTAGTGTGGACTTATTTGTTAGTCTATACAAGTTCTTATGATGCTACAGTTTGTATGAGCTAAATATATTAAAATAAACTAATTCCTAATCAGATAAACCTTCTGTACCACAGATAGCACTGATTTAACTGTGCTTTGATTTTTAATATAACATATCTTTGTTGAGAAATCCTATGTAATCACAATACATTACAAACTATAAGTGGCTTTTCAAGGTGTCTTACAAAGGAGGTAGGGGTAAGCTCTACACATGTGTGTAAACTTCAGACATATTCTTGTATTTTCATTTGAAATAAAAATTTAACAATATGAGTTAATAAGAAATAAAATATTCAATGCTATTTACCTTTTTATCTAAGAGCATTCTGTAGGCTTTCAGTTTTAAGAAACAAGTTCCATTTTCACTAAGAGCAGATGGCTAAAAGACTGTGAGATTTATCTCTAATGTAAACCAAAGGGTTTTTATATTAAAAAAAAAAAAAAACCTCAAAGCACAGACCATTTGCTCTATTAAACAATGTCAACTTCTTTTGTAACATCTGAGGAATGGAAATTGACATATTGCTCACTTTTATTTTCTTTCTTGTGTTCATCTGTATTATTCCTACAGCATTATTCTACTTGGAATTATTCTCTAACATATCTTCTACTTTTCTGTTTTCCATTTATATGCGCTTCTAAAATCCACTTGCCTTCATCTGTTTTCCAGAGAACTACATTATGCTGTATATATGATATAAACCCTCTTCATGTTTCCTTTAAAAGACTGACTTTTTAACTGGGTTGCTTCCACTTTTGCTGATGCCACCCTATTGTTAA
Organism: Tachycineta bicolor; assembly: GCA_025960845.1. Classification (NCBI taxonomy): domain Eukaryota; kingdom Metazoa; phylum Chordata; class Aves; order Passeriformes; family Hirundinidae; genus Tachycineta; species Tachycineta bicolor. The sequence goes on along the minus strand of JANEHK010000059.1, from coordinate 1,849,761 downwards.
GGTCTTTTCTCATAGCTGGGGTGCCCAAATAATTTTCTTTCCAATTCCTGTTGTTGGTTCTGGTTATCAGGATGTATTGATTCCTCATTTCTACTTTAGTGCTTCCCACTAATTAGTAATATCATAGGCAAATAGTTGCCAGTTTCAATCCATATAAAAGGATACTAAACATAGTATGCAACAACTCTAAGTTCTTTCTTGATAACCAGAATTGCTGGTTTGATTTTAAATGTATGCCATATACCATTAAAAATATAATAGAAAAGGAGCAAAACTCAAATTCTCTTTAACTACATAGACTATTTTATTTTAAGCCTTTAAAGAAATTAGTTTTGTATTAGTAATTTTAATTATTCATCTACAGGCTTACTTCATTTTCTCATTATTATGAGAAAGTCAAATTTTAGTGTGTATATAGACATCACCTATAAATGTTTGCAGGATCTAACCACAATGACGAAAAACTTATTTGGCTGTATAATATTTTAAAAGCTTTTATCTATGTAACAGCTGCACACCATTCAGTGACTGATGGAACATATACTTGATCTTTAATCATGTGGAACACTACCATTACACTTAGTTACCAAAGGACAAAGTGTCTGTCCCTGAAAACACATAACAGTTGTGTCTTGTTGGGGAGGAAACTATATATTCACTTGTATTGAAGGTGTTAAGACAGTGTGTATAATCATAGTGTGGGCTTTTTGTTTCAAGTTAAGTCTTTCTAATAAAAGAAACCCATTATAGCACATTATAGAATCAAGCTGAAGTCAGTGAATTACACATTTGGTACTAATAGCAAAACAAGGGCACATATCCCACAATACTAAACACAAAAGCTTAGTAAACGACTGCAAATTTCCGGGCACCCCTCTGTAGCAAATCCTAAGACAATACAATTCCCATCCACACGCAGACACAGGTGGAAGATTGTGAGTTTGCCTGCCCTCATAGCTGCACACACACTGCCTCACCTTACGGGCTCTGAGCATCACCCTCCTCACATGCACCACAATGGGGTGCATGTTCCTCACAGCAAAACTATCCTGCTCAGGGTTATTCTTTAAACAGCCTTACACACTAGCTGCAATGGAACAGTCAGGTGCTCTTGCATAGGAAGCATAAACATGGAGTTAACAAATTTTCTTTGGCTTTATAATTGGAGGGTTACCACATATAAGATGAAAGAATGTAATGTGGTGGTGGGAGAATCTGTGTGTGTGTGTGTATGTGTCTATGTGTGTATATATATATGTGTGCATGTGTGTGTGTGTATATATATGTATATATCTTACTCTAAAAAGGCAATGAACTTAATTGCACTTGCATACTTCTTATCTTTTTCTCCTGAAAAACATATCTACTTTCCCTGGAAATCCCATACATACAGTTACTATCTAAATAAATACTTATACAGGAACATCACTCTTAAAAAGGGAAATGAGCATTCCAGGGACACAATGCTCAATAATAACAATTATAATCTTGTTCACCAGTTTTAATTTAAGGGATAAGGCTATCTCTTATTCCCCCCTCCCCACCTCCCCACCCCCTCCCAATAATGTCAGTCAATAATAGAAACTCTCATCCACTGATATGGGTTTTTTTCAACTCCTTTTGTGAATGTTTCAAAGTTATTTACAATGGCTCTTCAAGTGCAGATACCAATGAGCTTTGATTATAGAATCACAGAATCTGATTCCCTGACACCTCAACTAAACCATGGCACTGAGTGCCACATTCAATAATTTTTTAAACATATCAAGGGATGTGTGGGTGACTCTACCACCTCCCCGGGCAGACCATTCCAGTGCTTTATCACTTATTATCTATTGCTTTTAGCACATTACCATCCCCATCCTTCTCTGAGAGCTCATTTGTTTAAAATTGAAATCTTGGGTTGTTTACGATATGGTTGTTTTACTTTTAAAACTTATTTTCTTTTATTCACCATTTTTGATTATCTCCCTTGGGTTATTGCCCACTATTTACGCTCTTCATTACAGGAAAAGATACTTTGTTGGGCTGCTTCCAGCTGTAGCTATCGTTTTGATGCCAATTGCAGTCAATCTCATCCTTGTGTTGATTTGTTGAGAATTTATTTTTTATAAACAAGAAACTAATTTTACAGGTCCTAATAAAAGTCCATTCCAGAGGATTGGGTGTCTTTTGCATGTTCAGCTTTTAATTTCAAAATCAGTTTGTATTTGTGGGGGCAAGTTTGAACATGATAGTCTGTGGTTTTATGTTGACCTGGTTATTTTAAACAGTCATTCTTCTCCAGCTCCATGCTGTCAGAATCCAGACAACTTCAGTTTGATTTGTGAAGCATATTGTCAATATGTTATTGCATAAGATGGGTTTGGTTTTTTTAAAGAAGTGTGTATGTGTGTGTGGGGGGCGGGGGGGTTGTGTTTGTTTGTTTTATTTTTTTGCTTTAGGAGTTTTTCTAGTAATCTAAGATCTTAAGATCTGTAAGTTAGTCTGAAATAGGGACAGTTCATTATTCAAAATGGTCAAATTGCTTTCAAATAGCATTTTTCATTTGGATAACATCACATGAACTTGAAGCACTATAATTCTCATTCTGAGATATCCACGTATTTTACTTCATTTGGAGTTGGGTAGTGAGGGTACACATATCTAGATTAAAATTGCTCTAGACTCAAGTTAATGGCATGGTTGCACCTTATGAGGCTCTCCTCTAAAAACTAATGAGTTAGGGGATTATCTGACCTGTCCCTTTTTATCAGCTGGACAATGTCTGTTTACAATGACATCTCTGCCTATTTCAGCCACCCTCAAGAGAATATCTGGGATTTAAGTGGGAATTCCCCTCCCCTTGGGCATTAGCACCTAATGTTTTACCACAGACAAGGTTCTCAGGGCTTGGTAAGGCAACTTCCATTGTTAGTATGATGATGGAAGAGGGAAAAATATGCTTTAGTCAAAATTATGTGAGACGAAACAGCTAAGATTCATTCTGTGAGACGAAACAGATAACTTTCTGCATTCTGTGCTCAATAAAACACCTTGAGCATAAAATACCTTGTTTTCTTGTTTTCTGAAAGAATACTGTAACAATAAGCATGAAATAAGGACTGTAAGTAAAAAAAAAAAAAAAAAAAAAAACACCCAAACACCTACTTCTTAATTTGGTGAGTGACTTCATAGAATCACAGAATCGCAGAATCACTAGGTTGGAAGAGACCTCTAAGATGAAGTCCAATCCAGCCCTAACACCTCAACTAAACCATGGCGCTAAGTGCCACATCCAGTCTTTCTTTAAACACATCCAGGGATGGTCACTCCACCACCTCCTCAGGCAGACCATTCCAGTACTTTATCACTCTTCTAGTGAAAAACTTTTTCTTAATTCCAACCTGTATTTCCCTTGACACAGCTTGAGATAATTTCCTCTTGTTCCATCAGTGCTGCCTGGAGAAAGAGACCAACCCCCAGCTGTCTACAACCACCCTTCAGGGAGTTGTGGAGAGTGATAAGGTCACCTCTGAGTCTCCTTTTCTCCAGGCTAAACAACCCCACCTCCCTCAGTCGTTCCTCACAGGGTTTGTGTTCCAAGCCCCTCACCAGCCTCGTTGCCCTCCTCTGGACACGCTCAAGCATCTCAACGTCCCTCCTAAACTGAAGGGCCCAGAGCTGGACACAGCACTCGAGGTGTGGCCTCACCAGAGCCAAGTACAGGGGAAGAATGACCTCCCTGCTCCTGCTGGCCACACCATTCCTGATCCAGGCCAGGATGCCATTGGCCCTCTTGGCCACCTGGGCACACTGCTGGCTCATATTCAGCCAGCTATAGACCAGTACCCCCAGTTCAGTTTACCTGCTGCAGCCTTTTCTAATGCCATAACTTCATATTGTCTTTCTCCTCCCAGGAAAAAATATTATATGTTTATTGAGAATTGTGTGCAACTTTGGTCTCTGCAATATAATATATATATATATATATTGAATTCATTGGAGAGTGTCCAAAGGAGGGCAATGAAGATGGTGAAGGGCCTTGAGAAGCCCTGTGAGGAGTAGCTGAGGTCACTTGCTCTGTTCAGCCTGGAGGAGACTGAGGGGGGACCTGATTGCAGTTACAACTTCCTTGTGAGAGGAAGAGGATGGGCAGTCACTGCCCTCACTTCTCTGTGGTGACTAGTGACAGGACACTAAGGAATGGCTTGAAATTGTATTAGGGGAGATTTAGGTTTGATATCAGGAAAACGTTCTTCACCCAGAGGGTGGTTGGGCACTAGAACAGGCTCCCCAGGGAAGTGGTCAAAGCACCAAGGCTGACAGAGTTCATTAAGTGTTTAGACAATGCTCTCCGGCACAAGGTGTGAGTGATTGAGCATTGCTCCTGGGAATGTCATGTCCAGGACCAGGATATGGACTTGATCCTTGTTGGTCACTTCCCACTTTATATATTTGAAATATTTTTTTAAAAGGAAATAGTTATACATTTAAAATTGTGTATGATAATGAAAAGATGTCAGGACAAGAATTTTTTTTTTTTTTTTTTTTTTTCTATTCTGCACGCTTTTGCACTCTTGGATAGTCCACACTGTTTGCATTTTCAGCTAATCTAAACTGCCTGCAATAGAAATATTCTTATTTATATCTTCTGAAGCAAAATGCTATTAGGACTGTCATTCATGTTCCTCTAGCAGCTATATTAGGATGAATCCAACTGTACTGAGTTGGTCCAAAAAGGAACAGAATTAAAATTTCTAAGGTGTGAGTAACCCATATTCATATACCTCTTATGTTGATTTGGAGAGATAAAAGGTGGAGAGACTGATCTGAGTCAGCAAAACTATTTATAGTCAGACTGCTTAATAAACTAGTTATATCAAGGCCGTTGGCCAGCTTTCAGTCTATCGATTGACACATATAAGGAATTACAGCTAAGCAAAATTTCATCTTGCACTTAATACAGGCCTCAGCTCTGAGGTCTCTGTTGAAAAAAGAAACAACAAATGTTCTTTAGCTTTAGTTTTTATTCTAAATTATAATAAAAAGCAAGCTTTGGAACCTCATAAATTATTGTTGAATGTCATCATTATTCCCTGTAAGTCCTTGCTAATGGCATTCTTCACAATATCTGCTCAAAACCAGCCTAATGGAACACACAGGTATTTCTGACAGCACTTGTAGAGACAGAATCACAAGATATCCTAGAAACAGCTTCTCTTTAAGGCTTTACTGATCTCTTAAATTATGTAAATTGGTAATTAACAAGAATATCTCCTTTTGAGAGCATTACTGTGGCTATGGGCTATGGCAGTCTTTTATTTTGCAACATAAATAGCTGATTTTACTTCTCATCACAGTGCCCAGCACATACTCTAAATAGATTACTTGAATTCTGGGATGATGTTAAAGGAGGCAAGAAAGGTACATAGATGTTAGCAGAATCTGAAAAGTAAAGGTCAGTAGGGAATTATAACAACTTGCCACTTCAAAAAAACTTTCTTTAACTGCATTTTTGGCACACTTATTTTGTAGTTTATTTTTACTTGCTCCCTTTTAGTATGTGCTGTGTACTACAGCTTATGGAAGTTTATTTGCTGCCCTCCTCCAAAATCCTGGTTCAGTGATGTGTTTTTAATTACAGTTAAATTATGCTGGTTAAAAAACTTCTCAAAAATAGTTTAGCTGAAAAGTATAATGAAAAAGGTTTATAGTATATGCCATTTATTATAGCCTTGTGTTGTCCACAATACCACACGAGGAAAAAGCTTTAGAAACTGGTTTGGATTTTATATAAGAGAAAGTATAAGAAAAGACCAGATGCCAAAAGAAACTATTTCCACTACAGAGCATTGTGCAAGTCTGACTGTAGTGATGAGATCTTGGCTGTGGCGCCGTGAGCACCTTCTACCTAGTGCAGTTCCTTCACACAGCCCTTACCTCACACTTTGCTGCAAGATCCTGGTGCCTTTCCATGAAGAGCTAAAGCTTATTGTCAGTAAGGGACACCCACATGCACAAAAGGCATTTATCATTCCTGAATGTATTGCTGTCTTATTGCTGAAATGCACTGCTATGCCTGCACTGGTGACCAGGGGAGGTAGCTGATTTTATTTAAGTCATAATAACCCTATGCACAAGAGAAATTGGTCTGCTCCTCCTTTGGTCCTCAGGTATTGTTTTGTGGCTATGACCCAGACAAAATTTAGGATAAATTAAGCAAGATTTCAGTCACTATCCTCTCAAAAAATTTCGATAGAACATTCCATAACAATTTGCAGTGGCATACTGTTTTCTGATAAAGCCATGAATTTCAAAAGTTCTACTGTTGCTCTCATGGACCTGACTTAGTTACATTTTCTGCTACTATAATGGATGATTTTTCAGTTCCGTGAGGTCCATTACTCTCATTTTCCATAATCTTGCTTTAAATACAAAATTACCAGCACTAAGTTTAGTCTTGGCTTTCCAGTATTAATGCTATGATTAACTCAGCAGAAATCTATCTATAGCACATTAAGGACTAAACAGGTTCAGTTTTCTTGGTGAAAGATGGAATTTTTTAGGTGCAGTGGAGGTAGAAGAACACAGCATTTTTTTTTGTTCCATTTAGTAGAGACATGTTAGTTACATTGTTCTCAACCTTAACTCAGGAAATGTACGTGTTCGTGTTCGTATGACAGAGTGTCACTTGAAAGGTCTTTTAAAATATGAGAAGCAGCTGTCAGTGAAGAATGCGACTATGCCATTAAGAATGAAGAAATTATAGAGGCCTTTTTATGGGTAAAGAATGTGGAGGAGCTAATGCTGCTTATGGCAGAACAGTATGAAAAGAGGTTTGACGTGACCAGCATGGGAATCTGCTGGTTATGTACCTCCCTAAAGCACATTCTGCCATCAGTTCTTTACTTCTGTGGCTGTGATGCTAATTCCTGTCAGAGGGTCCTCGTGATACATGCTTAACTTTATGTGAAATTTTCCTGTGGATGTAGATGAGTTCATTGGGATTGTATAATTTTCATCTTCATGTAGCTGCAAGACTGTACCAGCTCAAAGTGAATCTACACTCTTATTCCTTGATATAAACACACTAGTTTCTGTTTTTCCTTGCTTTTGCAGTCTGCATGCTAGACATGATTTTGGGTATAAAATGAGGATAAAAATTCATTCATCTGTAATTATATGATCTCATTGGGAATCTAAATGTAGGACAAGAAATCAGTGATTTAATTTCCTTTCAAAGTTTTTGTCTATCAGATACAGAACAAGCTTAGTAATTACCTCTTAGTTATTGCGAGAGCTGTGCCTTCAGTTTTACATTCTTAATTGTTTTTAGCAATGGAAATTTATTTTTATAGCTCACTCAGCTGACTATTGCAGGCTGGGTGATTCTCCATTTTTTTTTTCAGTGTAGATAGCAAGGTCTATAGATTATGTTAAGAGAAAACCATATTGTCCTTCTGGTACATACAATAGGATGCATAAAAAGTACTTACCTGAGTACATACAATATATTTTCATTTTATATGAAACAATTTAATCCAAAATAAATGTTTGATAAATATTCACAGAACATCCCAGTAGAGATCTGTAATGTGTCTGAAAGTTCCAAGAGTTGCATCATTAAATTAAAATTATTTTTATATTATAACTGTGGGTGAGATAAACCCACCCTTTGTGTGGAAATATGCATACAGTCCAGTCAATTGTGCAAGCAGAATCTTTATGTTTTCAACCACTAATTCACAAGTCTCTTGTTGGGGAAATTTTATTGTATGCCTTGGACAGAGTTAAACACAAGATTGTGCTTAAATATAGAAGATTTAATGTGCACTGGACAGTCTTATCACTATAAGCTGTTCTACCTGGAGCATACAGAGAAGCAGCAGGTGTCGATTCCTAACGTACACATTCAATAGTACCAATCCCACATCCAATATTGGATCCATTCTCCATCCCAGTTCTGCTGCCCAGAGGTGGCCTCTGGCCTTTGAGCACTCATGTCTGAGTGATGGATTGTTGCAAGACAACTCTGCAATGTGCCTCATTTCTAAGGGAAACTTCCCTCCCTTATATGGAGTTCTTCTCTCCTGTCATTCCTATCCTGTTCAGCCAGCTCAACTTCTTCTGCGGTTGGACCTTCTTGTCCTACATGCCAGGTCATTCCTTGGTCACAAATAACTAATTTTTGGCAGGTACCATTTTATTTTTCCCTTCACTCTACTGTGTATGCACACAAGCCCCCTAACTTAACCACTTTTGCCAGATTTTCGGAGGATCAGCAAAATGGCAACTTTGTGGCAAAAGGCTGCACTTTCAGCAGAGAATGAGGGCTTCTTTGAAACGTGGGGACACTAGAACTATAACATGACAATGCTTTGCAGAAATTTCTACTTAACAACATAGGCTGAAAATCCTTCGCCAACTGAACAGTCGTACTTTGGATACTTTATGATTCATCATTGTTTATCTTGTTCTGTCATTGACAAAAGCTGTCTCAACTCCATAACTGGCATAATTTTGTTTCAAAGAGGCATTTGGTCATAACTAGCAGACAAAAGAAAATCCAGTCCATAGCCCATTGCTCCTTGGAGTAAACTAATCTCACCACCTAATGTGTTGATATATGTATCTGTCTTTTTGTTTTACAGATCACTATTTCTATTTTTGCATTTGAACAAACTGTGCCAGAAAGCGAATTAATTAGTTCTTGAGATTAAATAAATTGATAGGTGCCTGAAATATGTTGGTATCTTGTGAGTTTGTTCTAAGCATATGAAAGTTGTGTTTTTCCTTTTTTTTTTTTTTTTTAATCAAATAAATGTGTCAGAATATATACAAATTTTAACAAGTGATGCTCCTTAGTGAAATGTAGAGTAGTCATCACTGAAGGATGTCAGCTGCTTTCTCATCAGGGATTAATGGAGCTGGTAGTCTTGGCTTCAATGCCATTGTGTTAGCAATCCAAGAAATACATCATTGTCAAAAATACAGAAACTGGAGGATCAGGACTTATGAGGCCACTGGTAATATTTTTCTCTATTGACTTCAGCTAAGTACAAACACTGTTGGCAAGTTTTAACATCAGCTGTTATATCAGCTGAAGTCTAAACCACTGAATGATGAAGAGCATTTTGCAGATAGTATAATGAAATAAGAGTTGTGGAATTTTTAAAAAGAACATTAACAAAAATCTGTTTGGGGATGTGGATTTAAAATCAGAAGTTTGTAATATGTACAGCAGAAAGAAAGCTTTACAAGAAGAAGCTTGAAAACACAGTAAGTTCTCTGTTTATGAAGTGATAGTGACATTTATTCTATTAAGTATGAATTACAGGTTAAAAATTATATTCTTCATTTTCTTTTTCATAACTGGAGGGAATATTTTCATACTGTTGCAAAAACTGTCGGTGTGTTTATCTGAATCATTTCAGTTAGAAGGAATATCTGCTTCCTTGAAATTAATGCATTTGTTTCAGGTTTATTTTCAAGATGATTATTTCAAATGAGCAAATTTTAGCTTTGGGTGGGTTTATTTTTGTTTCTTTTTTTTTATTTTATCTCTCTGCAATAATATTTATCTAAATTTATTTTTTTTGTATGCAGGTTAATGCAATTGAAAATGTCAGAATTTTCACTGTCTTTGAATAAATTGCTGTCATGTTGACTTGTACACACAAAAATATACTTAATGAGGAAAAACAAATTGTACACCAAAAAATCAGAATGTATCCCTAACAGCACACAAGTCAGGTTGTTAAAGGTGAGAAAATACACTTCTCCTTGTGCTAGCCAATAAAACAACTGCTGTAGTGACAAGATTACTCTGATTCTTACACCACTGTGATGGCTTTTACAGAGACCATTTAATGATATAAACACAAAGGAAATATCTTGGATCATCCCCACAAAACTGTGTATTTTGCTATAAAACATGTAAACCTGTGAAATTAAGGTGAAAATGTTCTACATTAAGAATGAAGATTTTACTATCTATATTGTAAAAAGGCAAGCTCTTTAGTAGAGTAACAGTAGAGTACTTGGACTGTAGTTTTATTGTATTTCAAGGGTGGCAGGTAAATCAACACAGAAAATTGGATGTGGCAAATCCAATATTTTATGAATTAAGATATTTTCAAAGGGATAAGAAATAAACAAATATTTTCAGGCAGTATTCAAAAAATATGTGCCAATGCTATATACATACATATACAAGTCTATATAGATTCACAATAATATAAATATATATTTATAAATATATATCTAGAGCAGAAAAAAGGATGACAAAGACATGCTACCATAAGAGTATTATTCTCTCAGAAAAAAATATTGTCTGGCATTATCTGTCAATTTGATAACTTGAACTAAGATACTTAAATACTATAAATTTTTATTACTTTTTTGAAATCACTGCACAAATAGAGGAGTAAAAGATATGTGTTCCACAACAGAGTATGGGAAAGTGTGATGTCATTCACATAACAGGCAAAATGAAAGCTAGGATGAGAAAAGGCTTATCAAGGTGTTCCTTGGCAAAATAAATTGTTCCCAGTGCTCTGCCTAAAGTGCTTTATCCAATGTGCTGACACAGGTAAACCAAAAGTCCAGTCATTTTATTCTCCTTCATTCCAAAAAAAACTGAGAAAGAAGTTGGTGCTAGGTATTTTCTTTCTGTCATCTGTGAGATTAGTGTTTATTCTTGAACAATTTGTTGGTTAACTGCTACTACAGTAAACAGTGCTGCAGAGGGACTACAAAGTATAGTTGATATCCACTTAATAAAATAGTTATTTTAGAAAGGTTTCTTGATAGGCATCATAATACAAAATGCACATAAATCCAGGAAGGGAGCCTGGGCTGGGGGGGATTGGATAGTACAGTGAACTTTATTGGAAAACAGAAAAAAGGAACTGAGGGACTGAACAAATTTCACTCTTCCCTTGAAGGCAGCTGGAAATCAGACAGGAACATGCTGCTAAGTATTAAGGCAGCTTGAAAACTGTGCTAAATAAAAGCTTTCAGAGGACAAGGATTTTTATCCTAAACTAAATTAGTTGCAGTAGTTTTGACAGATTAATTTTATTTTCAAAGGTGCAGTGATTGTTTCCAGGACCTGAATCCACGAAATCCTAAGGTATGTTACTTATAATTTCCATAGTAAAACAACTCAATCTGAGTGTGTCTTCTATTACAGTTTGTGTATACGTTGCAAGACAGTTAAAAATTAAATTCTTTTTAACCTTATGTTTGCAAATGTTAAGATTTTTTTTTTTTTTCTCTTTATGGAAAAGGTGGGATGTATGTGTATCTTTTGATTGGCAAGTGGGTCATAGGCCATATATGTCATCATTCTTAAATGGGTGAAATAGCTCTAAAAATTATGGACTGATAAGTTTTGTTCTGTTTTGTGATTTACATTTGTAGATCATGAAATATGAAAAAGAAAGAAAATGCAATGTCAGCATGATTATATTAACCTTTTCTTTACTGAGCCTTCATTGTGTATCAAAGGTCATGTTCCTGTAACTCATTATTTGAGAACCTCATCTTTATATTTTTTTATAAAATAAGGGAAGGGAAGGGAGAGGGAGAGGGAGAGGGAGAGGGAGAGGGAGAGGGAG